>CM072818.1:87345362-87811169 GCA_036937905.1 Salvia rosmarinus
GACCTGCGATACGTAAGATAGTCCCTCGTAGTCATGGCCGCCGCTTCGAATTCTGATCTGCATGTCATTCTCTTTGGCACAATATATGACAGGTGGGATTTGGGATTCGTTTTCTGGGGTGATGATCACGTGCGGTTTCGGAGTAGAATCCGACGTGAATCTCAAATTTTGGATGGAGAATCGCAGGATGGAAGAAAAAGATGAGTTGGTAGGGGTGTAAATGTTGCTGGAAATCGAAGAGTAGTTATGAAATTGTTCGGACAGACATTCGAGAAAATCTTCATGGTCATCGGCAGAAGCTGATGCCGATGAGCACAAAAGAATTGCAAGAAAACTGAGAGTAAGAGTAGAAATGGTTGGAGCTTTCATGATTCAGAATTGTTTATTTTGTGTTTAGGAGAGTTGAGTCTGTGCTCTATTTATAGTGGAAAATGTGGGAGCGAAACTCGGTGTGTAAGTTTGAATAATGAGAATTTTGAAATTCCGTAAACTTCCTGAATATTGAGGCAGATTATTTTCTTTTGAATACTATTCTTGCTCACATAATTCTCATTTTTCTGGGCCTCTTGAAAGTTCTTGCCTGTATTAATTGTTAATCATTCATCCCACCACTCAAGACGGCTCATTTCTTTCCGACACGGTTATTTAAGAGAAGTGTATAAAGTGATAAAAAATAGGTAGATCCTACAACTTTTGAATGGATAATTATTTTATAAAAAAAACAAGTAATCTTTGGTGGGACAATCCAAAAAGGAATACAAACCATCTTGAGTGGACGAAAAGAATATTAGCCATACAGCTCCTTTCCTCGAATAGTATGCGTATGTGTGAAATTAAATGTCTGTGAGTTGATTAGTAATTTTTCTTCCAATTTGAACTTTCATAAATGAATACTTTCTTGCGTTTCTTTTTTTGTTGTCGCGCTTGACGGGCATAGTGATGCTACTAGCTAGTACCAACTTATATCCATGTTAGTTAATATAACAAAATAGCATAAACTTTTTTAATAATTAAAAATAAAAACATAATAGAATACATATTTATGTATTTGATCCTTACTTTAGCTCTTCTAGTACAAGAGACCAAGTTTTTACATATATAAGAATTACAAGGATGCAATTTCATATATAATTTAAGTTTAACATGAGTGAAAATATATAGACTAAATTTCAACAAATATAAGTACAGATACCCAATTGTACAAGGAGATAAATTAATATGCATTAATCCTTTTTATTCATTTTCAATCTCAACTTAAGTTCTCACTCAACTTTTAATGTCACTATGTTTAACAAACTTGCATCTATTTGTTTGCTGCATTGTTTTTTCAAAAAAAAAAAAAAATTTACAATTCTTTATTACGTGCTATATTTATTGTACATGATTTTTTCATTTTTACGTATATATTTTTTGGGTGCATTTTTTTTCCTATGTTTTTTTTAATAATTCTTTCACAATCTATTTATGTGCATAATTTGTTGTACATAATTTTTTACAACTTTTTTTTTCTCATTCTTGTCGTTTTATAAATATTATAAATTCAAAACTTATATATCTTTATAATAAATGCTTTTTATATCTTAGTTAAAATATGAACTATAATATAATTAGTTCGGACATAAATATGATAAGCAATTATAATTAACCTTGCAATTATATAAATTTTTGTAACAATTTATGTTGAAAACTTTAGTTTCCTTGCATTTCTCTATCTTCACTTTGTTTGAAGTCTAAAGTATAAACATAATAAAAATAATTTTTTTATTTTAAAATATTTATTATATTTGTAAATAAAATTTTGAATTGTATATAAGGGTTAAAAACAAGTTTGATTGAAGATAGAAACAAAACAAGTTTTTTAGAAAAGGACTTGGTTGGCGATAAACCTTTCAGGATCGAACATGAGACATATCATATGAAAACCAAGTCCTTTGCCACTTTGCCCAATAGCGGCAATCATGTTAAATTAGAGAAACAATTTTATAGCTAGTATTCAATTTTTTAATTTTTTAACAATATGAATTTCAAATGTTTTATTTCATTACTATATTCTATCAATCAAACAATTTTATACATGATTTATTGTATTCGTTTCCTTTTATTACATATACTTAAGAAAAATAATTAACTTGTATTTGTTTGCCTTATTTTAATTCATTCACATTCTCAAAATTAGTTATTCTAAGTAAATCGCTAAATCCCAGAAATCTGACTAAAAAATAATTTACGAAAAATATATCTATTCGACCATTTATTAAATTCATGAATTTAGTTATTCTAAGTAAATGAATCAGAAAAGTTAATTATGTATATATCTACTACTTAACGATAAATATATACCAGATTTCCAAAAACAAATAATGTATTATACCATATTTCCGAAAATTAAGGGATTTCAAATCGTGTACATATATAGTCATTATATATTTTTTCAAAAAATAAGGAATAAATTACTAATAAACGTCTGGGGTTAAATATGTAAACTATAAATTCAATGAAATGAATTCATAACTACAGAGTCGAATTATAGAGAAATGATAAAAATAACTCAATTAATTATGTACATATTATATAAATTTATCAGCCACCATTTTGTAAATAACACAGGTCAAATTTGATTACAGAAGCATCCAAATTTGGTTGACTTTCTGGCATAAAATACGGACCGTTAACCATTTTTCCTCTTTTAGCATGAAAGTCATAAACGATCTATCTAGTTTATCAGATTTGTCAAAGTTCCTTAAATATTCAATTCCACCTTCAATAGTCTTATCAAATGACCAAGTCTCACGAGGGAATGTCTATGTATATATATCCATCCACATTTGATTAATTTCTAGAATTAGTTGAAGATGGATATCCAGAAATGAGATCGTATGCACAATGCATCAAAGACAACTCAGATAAGTTATTATCGAAATTAATATAATTTCAGTGAAAATTCGAATTTCATCCGAATCGCGTTTGAGTGTACAGTCCATTCAGGCTCCATACTCCAACATGAAAAATTTTGATGGGTCAACTTTGTTCTTGACATAAACTAATCTTCTAAATTTGTTCTTGAAATAGCTGAACCCCCAAACTTGTCACTAATTCAGAAGAAAAAAGTTCAGTTACACATGCCTTAATTAAGTTAAAATCTTGGCAGAAAAGCCTGTGATTAAATAGAAAATTAAGAGTAAAATTGCCATTTACGTTTAAACTTCCAAAAGAATTAATATTCGAACAGTTATAAATCCGCCGACAATTATTAATATGCGCTACACAACCGCCAACAGTTTATATGCCCCGGTAACTCTATCCCACTAGCATAATTTAAAGGAATTAAATTCAAATTTACATTTAATTACTCTTTTAATTATGTTTATGGGGCAGAATTTTGGGGACATGATGTGATCTGAATCATCTGATCTTTTATAAATAAGTCACATTGCTGAATTGCTAAAATATTAAAAATTTCGAAAAATAAAATCTTTTTATTTCGTGGCATCACACTGTTGAATTGCTAAAATGTTAAAAATTCCTTAGAACCAAATCCTTTATTGGAGTTATTAATTTATTTTGTATGACATTTGAATCATGTGATTTCCGAATGTCACGGAATAATTAGTATGTATAATTGGTGCAAATTGATCTCAAACAACAAATGCATGAGAGCACCATGTCATCATTTTATTTTCATATACACTTTTCCAAATGAAAATTCGTCCAATTCTATTTCTTAGTTACATGCTTGAAAAATTATCAGTCGAAGGAAAAGAATGAAAGAGGTTTCAATTTGGTTACAGCACGAGTTGCGTGTGTATTTTCCGCTATATAGTATATACAATGCAAATCAATATTAAAATTCTAAACCAAAGAAAGAGACGGAAATAAACCCTCCGTTATCGGCCCACAATTTGCTTTTGGACAAACTACTATAATTCAAGGCCCAGTTAAGATACAACAAATCTTTTAACACCTTCTTCTTTTTTCTTTTTTCTTTTTTTTTTTGGAAAGTTTTGAAATACGCCCGTTGGTTGCAAAAAGATCTCACAAAATTCCATCAAATAAATGTTGCATCAATTTATTCCTCACAATCATAAATACAATATAGCATGCAAGTCCCAAATGACAAATACAAATAATTTAATTTACTTAATCCAATATCAAACCAACTACTGTACTATTATTATTAGCATATTTCTTGCAACCATATCAAGAATTCTCGTTTCTTCTACTACGATACCAGAGGCGGAACGCTCTGCTCGTTCCTGAAAAAGTTGGACGGATCAACCTTGGTCTTCACAGCAACCAATCTCCTGAAATTCCCCTTAAAATAACTAAGCCCCCAAACCCTAGCCTGTTCATAGCTCGTATTCCCTTCATTGTTTCTGCCAAGATCAAGATCCCTATAATTGAAGTAAGCAGCCCTCGGATTTTTCGTGACGTAGCGCGCCGTGAGACTGTAGAGCCGCCTGATCCAATCATAGCGCGACTCGGTATCATCCGGGTCGGCCCACGAAACGCCATAATGGATCATGAATCGGGTCCCTCTCCGATGCGGGAACGGCGTCTCGGATTCGGAGAAGGTGTTCAACACTCCTCCGTACGGACTGAACTGCAGCTGCGCGCCTTCTTCTTCCGCTAGAAAGTTCCAGATCTCTCTCAGGCCGCTCTTCGGAATCGGAGTGCTGACGTAGTCCGATTTTCCTTTGAAATATGAGCGCGTGAAGAAGCCTTGTGGAGTCCTGTCAAGCAGAGTTTCAAGAGGCTGGTCTTGCAATCCTGCCATATATTGTATGGTTTCGATCCAGCTCATTTCGATGCAGTCTTGTTTGGTTAATCCGAGTTCCGGAAACTGTTCTTGCATTATAGGCAGAAGATCCTCGGTCCGGCCGATGTACAAGGATGTGAATGAGGCCGCCACAGTTCTGTTCCCGGTCGTTGGAGAGACGTCGGGATTCAGAAACAGCCGGAGTAGGAGCTTCTCGTCGACCTCGTCGGCGATGTATTGCCATTTGTGGACTAGCTCCGTCGCGTTCTCTTCCAATGTTCGCGTCACGTTGAAGACGGTTACGATTTCAGGGACCGTGACTAACTTCACCTTAAATTCTAGAACAATCCCGAAGCTTGTACCTCCGCCTCCTCGGATGGCCCAAAACAGATCTTCTCCCATGCTTCTCCTGTCCACGATTTTGCCGTCGGCGTTGATCAGTTTGGCGTCGACGATATTGTCAGCGGCGATGGCATGCTTGCGCGATATCATGCCGTATCCTCCGCCGCTGAAGTGGCCGCCCACGCCCACCGTCGGGCAGACGCCGGCTGGGAAAGCGAGCGTCTTGCTTTCCCGGGAAATCGTGTAGTAGAGCTGGCCAAGCGTCGCACCGACCTGCACCCATGCAGTTTTCTCCCTGTGGTCGATTGTTACTGATCGGAAGTTTCGCATGTCGATGACCACGAAAGGGGCTCCTGCGGAGGTGTACGAGAGGCCTTCGTAGTCGTGGCCGCCGCTCCGAACTCTAATCGGCAGGCCGAGTTTCCGGGAGCAATAGACTGCTGCCTGGATTTCCGACACGTGGAATGGCGTGACGATGAGATCGGGTCTCTCCGGCGAGGTGGAAGCTGGTCGGAGATTTTGTGCTAGTAAAAGAGATGCGTATGTTGCATTTCGAGGCGTGTAGATTATATCGGTAGCTGAGTTTGAGCGTTGGAATTGATCGGTTAGGCATTCGAGAAAATCGTCATAGCCATGATCGTTGGATGAAGAAGCTCCTAAGAGCAAGATGTTTGCGAAGATTAAGAAGACGAATGTGAGAGTACGAGGATAAGCCATTTCTTGAATTTAGTTATGTTTGTTGCCAATCGGGGGCCGAAACCCATTGTATATATAGACGTTGTTGGTGACTTTTCCGACTTTATATACTCTCCTTTTCTTTTAGATAAGAATAAGATTATTCAATTAATTACAGCGATGAAATTTACGATTTTCTACATGTTTGACGTGGATTAGAGATTAAATGTTTAAATGGAAGAACTTATGTTAGGTGGGAAACCTAGCTAGTTTGTTTGCACGAAATTGTCTCGCATCCCTGTCAATTTGAAAAACTAAATACGAACTATTGATGATTTCAGAAAATGAAACTTTGATTTGAAAATTACAACCAATAAAACCTCGACAAATGTTTGTATCCTTCAACCAGTCCATGGCGTGGGCGGCTTAGTTGGATAAATAAGTTTTCAAATATATATCCATTTTTGTGGAAAAAATTATATATTGAAAGTTGGACCACGACATAATCGTTTTATATTGACACTCAAAGTTTGGGATGGATAAAAAGAATGTGTTGGGATGGATTAAAGACTATCACCTAAAACGTGAGGAATTTAAAATGAAAATATGTTACCCACACCCTGCTCTACATATTAGTTTAATAGTTTATATGTATCTTTTTCATTGTACATTAATACATTTTTAGCTTTCAATTTAGACGAAAACTTGCGTAGTGCATCATTAGTTAAACATTAATTAGAAATTTATTATTAATTCATAACTAAAACATATTAATTTATAATTAAAATTTAATAATTCAAAATTAAAACAAACCTTAAAATTTATTTAAATATCATTAAAGTTAATTAGGGTGGCCTCCGGCAAGCAAATGCGGCCCTTTAGTTTATTGTTATCTCCGATATGTGAACAGTATTATATATATATATATATACACACACACACACCAAGAAGAAATGACGTAAAGAAAATGAGATGATAAGTTGATCTAAAGATAAAAGAAAGTTATTGTTAGTTCTAAGAGGGAGCTTTTTTGCTCCCCAAAAAAGTATAATTTGTATTTTGGAATAAATATTAAAATTCTGTATCAAACTAAACAAAGTATTGTAAGTTTGTGTATTTTAGAATAATTGTTAAAATTCATTTGCAAAAGAAAAAACGGTTCAAAATTTGTGTGTTTTGAGGTAATTAACCCTTAAAATCTACAATATTTTTTATTTAGTATATCATATTATTTATGGGAACAAGCATACCATTTGCTACATTAAAAGACCACGTTCTATCATTGAAACGAACTTGGTTCAAGAATGTACCAATAATCTATCGTTGTTGGTATTCGCGTGGAATTTTAGTGGTAAGCTACCTCTCAAATGATGGAAGAATTTGCAGAGGGTATATTTGGAAGAAAAAAAATTAGTAGTATGGGTAATTCTTTTTGGTATTTATTAAACGATAAAAGAATTAGAGTAAAAATGATAATTTCTGTTTGAAAAAAAATTGAATTTCCCACGTTATTATCCAGGTGAATTTGTGACATCCTGAGTCACTTGCCACTGAAAATTATGGCAGTAAGGTATAATTGATAAAAAGTGACACTATATAGGTATTTTTTTTATTAAAAAAATGCCTTACTATACAATTATGAAAAAGTGTAAACGTGGGATATAAATGTTATTTTGACTTTTCTAAATAAAAGCACATATTGATGTTCTCGTGTGTTTACCAGAAGTAGGCAAACATATATTTCCATTCTAGTTACGATCATAAGTATTGCATACATAGATCAGCAATCACTTCATCTAATTTATTCTAGTCTAATCTTTATTTTATTTCTAATCGAACTAATTATATTCTAGTTATTTAAGTCCCGGTCGGTTTTATAGTAGCTATAGTCTGCTATATATATAACCTTATATTACATGTATATGACTATTCTTGAAATTGTTTCACACGCACCCTCCATTCCTA
Source organism: Salvia rosmarinus (assembly GCA_036937905.1). Taxonomy (NCBI): domain Eukaryota; kingdom Viridiplantae; phylum Streptophyta; class Magnoliopsida; order Lamiales; family Lamiaceae; genus Salvia; species Salvia rosmarinus. Next base: position 87,353,101 of record CM072818.1, read on the forward strand.
AATAATTTTCTTAAGGCTAAAGCTCAAACTACGTAGTTTGCGTATGAGACTCTACTACTTTTCCATAATCAATATAATATGTATAGGGGTGAGGTTTAAATAATAATCATTTTTAATGTGATAATTAAGAATCACGAAAATTTGATATAAACAAAATGACTTCGATCGCTATGAAAGTTAATACATTCGCTGAAAAAAATTATTAAATCTAAAAATTCAAAATTTTCATCTAGATTCGAATTTCATGAGGGGTGAAAATTCTATCTTTTGGGTTCAGTAACTTTTTCAACGGATTAATCATTTTTCACAGCGAATTCATCATTTCTTGGTTCTCACATTCTTACGATAAAAATGGTTCTCACGTTAATATATTCTCTGGGAAAGTTACTGAATTTAAAAAAAAAAATTTCGCTCCTCATGGGTTTCGAATCTGGGTGAATATTTCGAATTTTGGATTCATTAACTTTCACAGTGGATGCATTATTTTTTATAGCGATTACATTTTGTTCATATCAAATTTTCTTGGTTCTTAGTTCTCACGTTGAAATAGTTCTTATTACGATAAATAGTTAGTAGACAACGATTACTACTCACAATCAAATATATATGGAAAACTACTGGAACATGGCAATACATAAATAATCAATGCAAATAAAAATGCTTTATATACCTAATACACACTATAATCAAATCAAACCAAATCATTTATCACAAACAATTTTATTCACCATCTTATTCCTTATCATATATATCAATAAACGGCTAGTTCCTCCTTCTATGACACCAAGGGTGGAATACTTTGCTCGTTTCTGAAAAAGTTTGAGGGGTCAACTTTTGTCTTGACACGAACTAATCTTCTAAAATTGTTCTTAAAATAGCTTAGCCCCCAAACACTAGCCTGCTTGTAACTCGTATTCCCTTCATTATTCATCCCAATATCAAGATCCCTATAATTGAAGTATGCAGCCCTGGGATTTTGGGTGACGTAGCGCGCCATGAAGCTGTACAGCCGTCTGATCCAATCGAGACTCACTTGTGATTCGTCTAGGCTGATCCATCCCACGCCGTAGTGGATCATGAATATATTTCCCCTCCGATGAGGGAACGGCGTTTCGGATTCGGAGTAAGTATTCAGAACTCCTCCGTACGGACTGAACTGCAAGCTGGAACCTGCTTCTTCTAGAAGGAACCTCCATAACTCTCTCAGGCCGTCCACTGGGATCGGAGCGCTCACGTAGTCGGATTTTCCTTTGAAGTAGGACGACCCGAAGCCACCTTGCGGCGTCCGGTCTAGCAAAACGTCTAGGGTTTGATTTTCAATATTCGCGAAGAAGAGTAGGGATTCAGCCCAACTCATCTCGATGCAATCTTGCTCGATTAATCCGAGCTCGGGAAACTGCTCTTCCATTAACGGCAGAAGATCGCGAGTCCTTCCGAGGTAAAGCGTAGTGAACGAAGCTGAGATTGTACGGTTTCCGGTCGTCGGAGAGTTGGCGGGATTCAGAAATAGCCTGAGCAGGAGGTTCTCATCGACCTTGTCGGCGATGTATTGCCACTTGTGGACTAGCTCCGTCGCGTTTTCTTCCAACGTTCGCGTCACGTTGAAGACGGTAACTGTTTCTGGAACAGTGACTAACGTCACCTTGAATTCTAGAACAATCCCGAAGCTTGTACCACCGCCGCCTCGGATAGCCCAAAACAGGTCTTCTCCCATGCTTCTCCTGTCCAGGATTTTGCCGTCGGCGTTGATCAGTTTGGCGTCGACGATGTGGTCGGAGGCGATGGAGTGCTTGCGTGATAGCATGCTGTATCCTCCGCCGCTGAAGTGGCCTCCCACGCCCACCGTCGGGCAGACACCGGCAGGGAAAGCAAGAGTTCTGCTTTTCCGGGAGATGGTGTAGTAGAGTTGACCGATAGTTGCACCGACCTGCACCCATGCAGTTTTCTCCTTGTCGTCGATGGTTACTGATCGGATGTTTCTCATGTCGACAATCACGAAAGGCGTACCGGAGGTGTAGGAAAGGCCTTCATAGTCGTGGCCGCCGCTTTTCACTCGGATTGGCAGGCCAAGTTTCCGGGAGCAGTAGATTGCTGCCTGGATTTCGGACACGTGGAACGGCGTGACGATGAGATCAGGTCTCTCCGGCGAGGTGGATGCTGGCCGTAGGTTTTGTGCTAGTAAAAGAGATGCGTAAGTCGCATTTTGAGGGGTGTAGATTATATCAGTATCTGAGTTGGAGCGTTGGAATTGATCGGTTAGACATTCGAGAAAATCATCGTAGCCATGATTGTTGGATGAAGAAGCTCCGAAGAGTAAGAGGTTTGTGAAAATTAAGAAGAGGAATGTGAGAGTACGAGGAGACGCCATTTCTTGATGTTAATTTTGTTTGTTGGCCTTCTATTTATAGAAGCTGTCGGGGAATTTCGACTTGAAGACGTATGCTATACTTTACATGTTTGTCTAAACTTGTGTTTATTTTGATTTTTGATACTATTATTCAAGATAAGAAGCAAGGACTAGTCAATCTTAACCTTTATTTGCTGCAATATAATTCAAGTTTTCTACATGAATGACGTGGAATAAAGATTTGCCAAGATATACATTTTTCTTATACTAAATACAAATAAATAAGTTAGAGAATTTGAATAGATTATCTAAATTGATTTGTCATGACAATTCAATTTACGAATACTGCGCAGCTCCACCCAAACAATAATGCATTAAAGAATATATATACTGTGCGCAAGATATATAAATGATGACTAAATATAATATTAAACTAAAATTTGACCATAAAGGCTTAACATCGTGGATATTGCACTTATTTGAAGGAATAAATATTACTAGCTTTGTTCTTCAAATAAAACGAATGCTGGTTTTCATCATAAATTAATTATACCTCAAAATTAATGCTTCTATATTGATGATTTTAAAATTAATGTAATGAACTCTACTAAACATTTATTAGTAAACATTGAAGTGTAGATATATATTATCCACATGGCCTAGATATGAAATAATCAACTATTAATTACTAAATACAAACTAAATATAAAATATTAATTATAAATCTAATGCATCCTAATAATTTTAATAATTGTAAAATTAAACTACGACACAACAAATGCATCCTAATAAATTGAACAAATGTACGAATTAGCATGGATATTATTAGAATACAAGTTTTTATTTGAAAAGTAAAACCAATTGCAAACTTTTTATGAAAAAAAATTGTCTCCTTCAGGGAAATTCTGTATATAGCTGGCTGCTTTTGTAGGTCTTTCAATCCAACTATCTTTTCTTAGAAAAATCTTAAAAGTCCCACACAAGTTATAGTACACATTATATCATCCCAAAAGTCAATCGGGTTACCTAGCTAATCAATGGTTGAAGAAAACGTAATTGAATTGCATGAATTTCAAATGCACTGGAATTGAGTTTAAATTTTAAAAAAAATCATTTATCAAAAGGTAGTAGACATATCACCGAAATTTTACAACATAATATCAATTTATGGGTATTATTATACTAAAAAATCATTCAATATTTAAGTAAAAATAATACATGCAGTGACGAGTAACTCATTTTATTTCTGATACACCTATCACGATTCAGGAAAGATGTCACTATTATATGATTTGATTCTTTGATGTCAAAAAAAATAAAGAATAGTTCCGCAAGATCACGTCAACTTTTCATATATTGCTTGAAACAAGTTGATTTTTGGATTTGTCATTTCGAGCTTTCTACCATTAAATGTTATTTTTGATGTGAAAGTTGTTATATAAAAATATACCCCACGAGCAATATATAGTATTTTCACGTGCATGAAGCAAATAAAAGGGTTTCTAACGAAAACAATACTTCACTAATTAAAGTAAATGTCGAATGTTTGCCTTTTTATTTAGAGTTGCAATTAATACACAATCTTCGTTTTTTAGTCAATTAATAGGAATTAGGAAGTGTAAGTACAACATTAATACAACAAGCGATGCAAAATTTCAGGTCAAGTTTATTGATGGTTCAGATATTTTCGCCTCATGGGTATATCTAATCAAATATCTCAAAAATGAATTTTAAAAATTCGATACTTAAGTTTATCTAAAGAAAATCACGTAATTCTGCAAGAGCATTTTCAAAACGCTAGTAAAGTTTCCCGTTCACGTCTTTGACAAATATAAGTTCGTAATTTACCCATATTAAGATTTATTTTTGTTGTTATGCTGACCTTATTTTTCTTGCATTCCTACATGCCATTGAAAATACTTTTCCTTCAATTTCATTAATTATCCTAGATACTCATGTCTCAACAAGCTTATCCATAAATTATAGTAGTAGTATGAGCATGTTCCCAATTACAGTCTCGTTCCTGATATTTTATGGGTTTTAGACAAAATAAGGCTCTTATATTATACTTATAAAATAAATCGAATTTGTAATTTTCATAAAATTCAAATGATCTACAAAAAGAAACGGATAATCAAAAATTGTCAAAAACATATATACAACTTATTTGTCATTTTCATTATATTTCTACATCTCAACTCTCATCTATAACAAAATACAAACAATACAATATCATAAAAAATTATTTCTTCGAGCATTTGCAGATGCAAAATCATTAATAATCAAATCAACACCAATAGTTTCTAACATATTCTGGGTCCAAGTGAAAACGCACACACACACACACACATATATATATATATATAAGCAAAATGTAAGATTTAATATTTTGCGCCTTTAAAAAAAATATTTTATCTAAATGTACAATATTTTGGACCCAAATAAAATTATATATCTATAAGAGAAAAATTAATTTTTAAGATCCAAATATATTTATACATATATAGGAAGATATAATTATTTGAGTCCTTGAAATGATGGCCCCTCAGCGGTCGCTAAGCTGGCCTATCCTCGGCCCTGTTCCCAAAGCCTTCTACATAAAAATGAAATCCATGGTTTCAGAAAAAATATAGGTAATAGTTAATTATCATCGTAATTTTAGAAATCTAACAAGTATTAGGTAAGATTTAACATGTAATCATGACTGTTAAGTTATCAACTCTAATAACAAAGACAAGGGCAGCCATATATGGCAATGCCACGTAATTACTAGGTTATACGTGGCAGCTAGCTACTAGTGGCCTGTGGCTTTCTTAATTATCCTATATATAATTAATCTTATATTGGTATTAGTCGAAATTTAAGAATTTGTCTTCAGTTGAGTTCAAGCCTCCGAGGATTTTATATACATTGCAGGTATATTTACTTGAAGTTTGTTTTGTTTAATGTTTGGGAATTAATATTTAATCATATGTCCATTTCAAGAATGTATGTATATAAAGAGATAACTTCTATGAACGAAACTGTATTGCTCTATAGCTAGGTGTCAATTGTTGATTTTCAAGGCTTACTCTTGGAATCTTTGAAAATGTTAAAAATGACACGATCTTATTTTAAGATCAAATATCTCACAAGTTTTATTGAATGGACTATATTTGTCTATAATTTGCGGATTAGACGTAGTGGCTGATTTAATGGCCACGGATTAGAATTAGGGTGTAAGTTTTCTTTTTCTTTTTCAAAATTGGCAAAATAATAATTACAGCTTTTATGATCTCCTATATATATATACGAAAACTCTTTTTCTAATCAAATTATATACGGAACCTAAAATAAAGAAAAGAGAAAATAAAATTGACTTTTGGACGTGCAAAAGTATAAAATATGCATATTTGAATAATAATTAACGTAAAAAAAAAGTAAAACTACTTTGAATAATAATTAACATAAATATATATTTTTTTATCTTAATAAAGATCACAAATAATAAATTTTGCACTGAAAATCTCTCAATTCGTCGGTGGAAAAAATGATACATACAATTATGATTATTTTCGTAATTCGACTAATATGTATAACTAGATAGTAATTGTGCATATGATTGTAATGGTTGTGCATAAGATTGTAAGTAGTTATGTGAAACAAAACAGTAGTTAAGAGTCAAAGTTATAAAATGTGAAGAGTACTATTATATATATACCAACAAGAAAAGACGTAAAGAAAATGAGATGCCAAGTAGATCTAAAGAGAAAAGAAAGTTATTGTTAGTTCTAAGAGGGAGCTTTTTTGCTCCCCAAAAAAGTATAATTTGTATTTGGAATAAATATTAAAATTATGTATCAAACTAAACAAAGTATTTTAAGTTTGTGTATTTTAGAGTAATTTTTAAAATTCATTTGCAAAATAAAAAAACGGTTCAAAATTCGTGTGTTTTGAGGTAATTAACCCTTAAAAGCTACAATATTTTTTATTTAGTATATCATATTATTTATGGGAACAAGCATACCATTTGCTACATTAAAAGACCACGTTCTATCATTGAAACGAACTTGGTTCAAGAATGTACCGATAATCTATTGTTGTTGTTAATTATTCGCGTAGAATTTTAGTAGTAAGCTACCTCTCAAATGATGGAAAAAATTGCAGAGGGTATATTTCGAAAAAATAGTAGTATGGGTAATTCGTTTTGGTATTTATTAAACGATAAAAGAATAGAGTAAATAATTTTTATTGAAAAAAAAATTGAATTTCCCACGTTATTATCCAGGTGAATTTGTGACATGCTGAATCATTTGCCACCGAAAATTATGTCAGTAAGGTATAATTGATAAAAAGTGACAGCATATAGGTATTTTTTTAATTAAAAAAAATGCCTTACTATACAATTACGATGTTGTAGAATACTATCTCATATTAATTTTGTACCCAATCTATCCTAGGCTCTTGTATTATATATAAGTGCTTTATGCAGTGATCAATATATAATTAACTACGAATTTTCTCCTACATGTCTCTATACTTTCTCCTACATATCTTTATATTTTATTATTATATATGGTATCAAAGTGGGGATTAATCATCTTTAACCTAATCTACTCGTCATCGCTACCATTCTAGCTGCTGCCATTCTATCCTAATCTTTTGTGTTGCTGCCGCCGCAACCACTCTACTCTAATCTACCATGTCGTTGCCGCCGTAGCCACTCTGCTTGCTCCGTCGCTACCACTTTGCACTAATCTACTTTGCCGTCTCGCTGCTCAAAGCAGATTATGTGCGGTTTCTAATACCACTCTATATTCCTCTTTAGTGTCAAATTTAGATTCTAAATCTAATTTGGAGACCTTATCCCACTGCCCTGTCGACTTTATTTGGTTTTGCCTATCATCGTCATGCAGTTTTATTATGCTACTGCTGACCCAATTCGGTTTTGATTATAGTCGTTACGCAGTCTTGTTCTTTTATCGTTACTGTCAATTATTATACCGACTTTGCTCGGTTACTACTACCGATTTTGCTATGTTACTACTATTGACTCTGTTCAATTACTACTACCAACTGCTCTGTTGACTTTGTTCGGTTTCTGTCTGTCGCTGCCGTCGCAGTTTTGTTCTGCTGTCGGTGCTACCAATTGTCCTGCCGATTTTGTTCGGTTTTTGCCTAACGCCGTTGCCACAGTCCTATTCTACTATCGTTGCTGCCAATTGTCCGACTTTGCTCGGTTACTACTACAACTTCGGCTTTCTATTGTTACTACTGTTGTTGGTGTCTTCTCTAAGCCTTGAGGAGGAAATCGATTCTCAAAACTTTGTATCAAACTAGGCATGATCGATATATATGATTCAGCTTGAGGGGAAATGTTGTAGAATAATATCTCACATTGGTTTTGTACCCAATCTGTCTTAGTCTCTTATATTATATATAGATGCTTTATGCAGTGATCAATATATGACTATTACTTTTCTCATATATGTTTCTATATTTTTCTTCTACATATCTTTATATTTTATTATTCATACACATGAAAAAGTGTAAAAGTGGGATATAAAGGTTATTTTGTCTTTTCCAAATAAAAGCACATATTGATATTCTCGTGTTTTACCAGAAATAGGCAAACATATATTTTCCATCCTAGTTACGATCATAAGTATTGCATATATAGATAAGCCATCACTTCATCTAACTTATTCTAGTAATCAAATCTTTATTTTATTTCTATTAATAGAATTAATTATATTCTAGTTATTTAAGTCCCGGTCGTTTTTATAGTAGTTATATTCTGCTATATATATAACCTGATATTACATAGATATATATATATATATGACTATTCTTGAAATTGTTTCACACGCACCCTCCATTCCTAAATAATTTTCTTAAGGCTAAAGCTCAAACTACACTTATGCAGCTTGCGTATGAGACTTTCTACTTCTTTTTCATAATCAATATATATATATATATATATATATATATATATATATATATATAAGAGTGAGGTTTAAATAATAATCATTTTTAATGTGAGAATGAAGAATCACGAAAATTCATCATGAACAAAATGAATTCGCTGTGAAAGTTAATATATTCGCTAAAAAAGTTATTAAATCCAAAAATTCAAATTTTTTTCACCCAAGTTCGAATTCCATGAGGAATGAAAATTATACTTTTTTGGTTCAATAACTTTCCCAACGGATTCATCAACTTTCAATGCGAATTCATCATTTTTTAGTTCTCACATTTTTACGATAAAAATGGTTCTCACGTTAATATATTCGTTGGGAAAGTTATTGAATTTAAAAAAAATCGCTCCTCATGGGATTCGAATTTTTGGATTCATTGACTTTCATAGTGGGATGCATTAATTTTTATAGCGATTTCATTTTGTTCATAACAAACTTTATTGGTTCTTAGTTCTCACGTTAAAAAAGCTTATTATTTGAAGCCCACTATATATATATATATATATATATATATATATATATATATATATATATATAATGTAGGAAATAAGAATAGTAGCACATCTTTCATATTTGTGTAGCACAATCAGAATTACTATGTTGGACATGTTAGTTTAGCATATGTTTCATCCATTCGTAGCACATATGCTCAATATATTAGTTTAGCACATCTTTCATTGCAACATAGTACAAGAAGGGTTCTAATCTTGCATAGTAATCCGTGTAGCACACAAAACACAAAACTGTAGCACAGTCGAAATTAAATCTCAACCATTTATCCAGTAAGTCGAAGACACGGATTTATTCTCATTTCCTATCAAATTATCATTTCCTACCTGAACCATCTTATATATATATAGGGAGGTTAACGTGAGAACCATTTTATTGTGAGAACGTGAGAACCAAAATCGATGAATTCACGGTGAAAGTTGATGAATCCATCGGAAAATTATCAATCCAAAAAATAGAATTTTCGCCTCATGGGATTCGAACCCGGTGAAAAATCAATTTTGAATTCATTAACTTTCAACGGATTCATCAACTTTCATAACGAATTCATTTGGTTCTTAGTTTTAGGATAAGAATGGTTCTTATTTGAACCAAACTCTCTCTCTCTCTCTCTCTCTCTCTCTCTCTATATATATATATATATATATATATATATATATATATATGTTCAAATGAGAACCATTTTATCCTAAAACTAAGAACCAAATGAATTGGGTATGAAAGTTGATGAATTGCTGAGAAAGTTAGTGAATTCAAAATTCAAATTTTTAACTCGGGTTCGAATCACATGAGTGCGAAAATTCTATTTTTGGATTCAAGAACTTTTCCAATGGTTTCAATAACTTTCACCGTGAATTATCATTATTTGTTCTCACAAAAAATGATTCTCACATTAACCATCACCTATATATATATATATATATATATATATATATATATATATATATATATATAATGTGGGTTAATGTGAGAACTATTTTATAGTGAGAATAAAAAATAATAAATTCGGTGAGAAAATTGATAAATCAAGAAAGAAAGTTCATGAATCCAAAAAATAGATTTTTGCCACTCATGCCCGGATAAAATTTTGAATTTTTGGATTTAGTAACTTTTCCAACGAATAGATTAACTTTCATGGCGAATTTATTTTGTTCATAATGAATTTCCGTGGTTCTTAGTTCACATATTAAAAATTATTCTTATTTGAACCACACTCTCTCTATGTAGTATATTATCTCATTGTACATGATGTTATAAACGTACACATAATTAGTATGCGTTGAAGGTAAATTATGTTTCCATAAATAGTAAGTAGACAATGTTTACTACTCACGATCAAATATATATGGAAAACTAGGGCTGTATACGAACCGAGCCGAGCCAAACATCGCCAAGCTCGAGCTCACTCGTTTAAATTTTATTCGCTCGAGTTCGGCTCGAGTTCAATTCGAGCTTTAAATTGAGCTCGAGCTCGGTTCGTTATAAAATTTTGAGCTCATGAGCTACTTGAATTCGGTTCGATAACTACTCGCTTATGAGATATATTCGAACTCGAGTTCGAACTCGAGCTCGAACTCGCTCGTGTTCGACTTTGCTCGTTTTCCGAGTTCGAACTCGAGCTCGAATTCGGTTTGATAATGTGTTATTCGAGATCGAACTCGAATTCGAGCTCGAGATACTGATATATATGCTTATTTGTTGCTAAATAATTATAATTAACATATATTTTATAATTTATTATTTATTTTAATTATTTAAATATGTATAAATAATCTATTATTTTATACGTTCGCGAACATGTTCGAATCAAGGTTCGCGAACATGTTCGAATAAGAGTTCGTGAACATGTTCGCGAACTGACTCGTTTGAATTCGAACCAAACATGTTCGCGAGCCTACGAGCCGAATATCTCTAAGCTCGAGTTCGGCTCGATAAACTTATCGAGCTCGATTCGAGGTTCGAGTTCTGCTCGTTTACAAAACGATCGAATACGAGCTTTTTTCGAGCCGAGCTCCGAGTAGCTTACGAACGGTTTGGTTTGTTTACAGCCCTATGGAAAACTACTGTAACATGGCAATACATAAATAATCAATGCAAATAAAAATGCTTTATTTCCTAATACACACTATAATCAAATCATTCATCACAAACAATTTTATTCACCATCTCATTCCTTATTATCATATATCAATAAACGTCTAGTTCCTCCTTCCATGACACCAAGGGTGGAATACTTTGCTCGTTTCTGAAAAAGTTTGAGGGGTCAACTTTTGTCTTGACACGAACTAATCTTCTAAAATTGTTCTTAAAATAGCTTAGCCCCCAAACACTAGCCTGATTGTAACTCGTATTCCCTTCATTATTCATCCCAATATCAAGATCCCTATAATTGAAGTATGCAGCCCTGGGATTTTGGGTGACGTAGCGCGCCATGAAGCTGTAGAGCCGTCTGATCCAATCGAGACGCACTTGTGATTCGTCTAGGCTGATCCATCCCACGCCGTAGTGGATCATGAATATATTTCCCCTCCGATGAGGGAACGGCGTTTCGGAGTCGGAGTAAGTATTCAGAACTCCTCCGTACGGACTGAACTGCAAGGTGGAACCTTCTTCTTCTAGAAGGAACCTCCATATCTCTCTCAGGCCGTCCACTGGGATCGGAGCGCTCACGTAGTCGGATTTTCCTTTGAAGTAGGACGACCCGAAGCCACCTTGCGGCGTCCGGTCTAGCAAAACGTCTACGGTTTGATTTTCAATATTCGCGAAGAAGAGTAGGGATTCAGCCCAACTCATCTCGATGCAATCTTGTTCGATTAATCCGAGCTCGGGAAACTGCTCTTCCATTAACGGCAGAAGATCGCGAGTCCTTCCGAGGTAAAGCGTAGTGAACGAAGCTGAGATTGTACGGTTTCCGGTCGTCGGAGAGTTGCTGGGATTCAGAAATAGCCTGAGCAGGAGGTTCTCGTCGACCTTGTCGGCGATGTATTGCCACTTGTGGACTAGCTCCGTCGCGTTTTCTTCCAACGTTCGCGTCACGCTGAAGACAGTAACTGTTTCTGGAACAGTGACTAACGTCACCTTGAATTCTAGAACAATCCCGAAGCTTGTACCGCCGCCGCCTCGGATAGCCCAAAACAGGTCTTCTCCCATGCTTCTCCTGTCCAGGATTTTGCCGTCGGCGTTGATCAGTTTGGCATCGACGATGTGGTCGGAGGCGATGGAGTGCTTGCGTGATATCATGCTGTATCCTCCGCCGCTGAAGTGGCCTCCCACGCCCACCGTCGGGCAGGCACCGGCAGGGAAAGCAAGAGTTCTGCTTTTCCGGGAGATGGTGTAGTAGAGTTGACCGATAGTTGCACCGACCTGCACCCATGCAGTTTTCTCCTTGTCGTCGATGGTTACTGATCGGATGTTTCTCATGTCGACAATCACGAAAGGCGTACCGGAGGTGTAGGAAAGGCCTTCATAGTCGTGGCCGCCGCTTTTCACTCGGATTGGCAGACCAAGTTTCCGGGAGCAGTAGATTGCTGCCTTGATTTCGGACACGTGGAACGGCGTGACGATGAGATCAGGTCTCTCCGGCGAGGTGGATGCTGGCCGTAGGTTTTGTGCTAGTAAAAGGGATGCGTAGGTCGCATTTTGAGGGGTGTAGATTATACCAGTATCTGAGTTGGAGCGTTGGAATTGATCGGTTAGACATTCGAGAAAATCGTCGTAGCCATGATTGTGTGATGAAGAAGCTCCGAAGAGTAAGAGGTTTGTGAAAGTTAAGAAGAGGATTTTGAGAGTACGAGAAGACGCCATTTCTTGATGTTAGTTTTGTTTGTTGGCCTTCTATTTATAGCTGCTGTCGCGCGGGGAATTTCGACTTGAAGATGTATGCTATAATACTATACATGTTTGTCTAAACTCGTGTTTGTTTTAATACTATTATTCAAGATTTGCCAAGATATACATTTGTGTTATACTAATTACAAATAAATAAGTATTGATCTGTGCATTAAAGAATATATATGCTGCGCATTTACGGATACTGCGCAGGATACTGCGCAGCTCCAGCCAAACAATAATGCATTAAAGAATATATATGCTGTGCGCAAGATATAAAAATGATGACTAAATAAAATATTAAACTAAAATTTGACCATAAAGGCCTAACATCGTGGATATTGCACTTATTTGAAGGAATAAATATTACTAGCTTTGTTCTTCAAATAAAACGAATGCTGGTTTTCATCATAAATTATACCTCAAAATATACCTTTTTAAATCAAAGAGTTGAAATTCAGGATTGGTTAGCTACGGATACTGCTTCTTGTAAGCTTCTAATTTATGAATTGGACAGTTTTCTATATTGGGCACATGTATCCCACTATCAAATTCATGATTTTAATAATTATTAATATAAAGAACTCTACTTAACATTTATGAGTAAACATTGAAGTGTAGATATATTAATAGGGATAGATAGTGGATCCGGATCTGGTCCAGATCAATTTTTCAGGATCTGGATCTTCAAAAAATAGATCTGACGGATTTGGATCGGATCTGGACCATTTTTTTAAAATCCGGATCTGGATCTGTATCTCAATTTCTGAGATCCAGATCCAGTCCAGATCCGACCTATGGATCCATATAATATATATGTATATATAATTTTTATTTATATTTATAAGTGTATTATAATATTTTTCTTTCTAGTCGAAGTTGAATAAACTAGGTTACGGAATTGAATGATATCTCAATAATATTAAAAACTTTTACCTTGTGTTTGAGAAAATTTTGAATATGAATGGTCTATTTGCTAAGATATGTGTGCTACTTCTTCTATTACTATTGCAATATTATTTATTGACAAGAAAGTAAAAGTAACTTTGTAACTAATATTTTCTTGTAGTGATGATTTTAGAATTTCTAAATAATTATTATTATGTTATATCTATTTAAGTATTATGGTGTTACTGTGAATTATAGTTGATTTAAGATTTATTTTATAAGAGAAAACATGTGGATCCATGTCTAGACCCTGCACCCTGCGGGATCTTATGGTTCTGGGTCTTGATCTAATTTTTTTGGACCCAATAAATCTGGATCGGATCCGGATCCAAGCAAAAAAAATTGAATCTGGATCTGGACCTAGCAAGATCCGATCCATTGTCATCTCTAGATATATATTATCTACATGGCCTAGATATGAAATAATCAACTATTAATTACTAAATATAAAAAATTAATTATAAATCTAATGCATCCTAATAATTTTAATAATTGTAAAATTAAACTACGATACAACAAATGCATCGTAATATATTGAACAAATGTACGAATTAGCAAGGATATTATGAGAAAACAAGTTTTTATTTGAAAAGTAAAACCAATTGCAAACTTTTTATAAATAAAAAATAAAAAAAATTGGCTCCTTCAGGGAAATTCTGTATATAGCTAGGCTGCTTATGTAGGGATTCAGCCCAACTCATCTCGATGCAATCTTGTTCGATTAAATGGAGCTCGGGAAACTGCTCTTCCATTAACGGCAGAAGATCGCAAGTCCTTCCGAGGTAAAGCGTAGTGAACGAAGCTGAGATTGTACGGTTTCCGGTCGTCGGAGAGTTGCTGGGATTCAGAAATAGCCTGAGCAGGAGGTTCTCATCGACCTTGTCGGCGATGTATTGCCACTTGTGGACTAGCTCCGTCGCGTTTTCTTCCAACGTTCGCGTCACGTTGAAGACAGGTAACTGTTTCTGGAACAGTGACTAACGTCACCTTGAATTCTAGAACAATCCCGAAGCTTGTACCGCCGCCGCCTCGGATAGCCCAAAACAGGTCTTCTCCCATGCTTCTCCTGTCCAGGATTTTTCCTTCGGCGTTGATCAGTTTGGCGTCGACGATGTGGTCGGAGGCGATGAAGTGCTTGCGTGATGTCATGCCGTATCCTCCGCCGCTGAAGTGGCCTCCCACGCCCACCGTCGGGCAGACACCGGCCGGGAAAGCAAGAGTTCTGCTTTTCCGGGAGATGGTGTAGTAGAGTTGACCGATAGTTGCACCGACCTGCACCCATGCAGTTTTCTCCTTGTCGTCGATGGTTACTGATCGGAAGTTTCTCACGTCGACAATCACGAAAGTAATTGCATGATGAATTAATGAGTAGATTCATGACTTGTGATCATTGTGATTAATGTTGGGAATGATTGTATGTTGAGGTTGATGAGCTTGAACGTGAATTGGGGCAAGATTTCGTGTCTTATATGTGTGCATATATTCTGTTTGATGAAATGCATGAAAGGAGTTGATGAAATTATGAACTTGGATAAATGTGAGAGTGGGCTGCGAAAATAGTGACTTTATAAATTAATTGACTAAGTTGTACTAATAATATAGATACAAAATTTTACTATATTGTAATTTAACGTGTAAAGTATTTCTCTACAAAATTTCAAGTCAATCTAAGCTGTTTTACTATTTTAATTATATTTTCAATTTTACTGCACAAAGCTGATAAACTCCACTGTTCGATACTCACGGTTTTTAGGTTGTGTCTTGAGTTTTGCTAACCTTAAAGTTCTAAAATTTTGCAGAAACACAATTTAGGACTTCTAGAATCTCTCTGTAATTTTTCAAAATTTTCTAAAACATTTAATATCTATTTTTGAATTTACAAATGAACTTCGCAATGCTGTCTTGGCAGGGATAGCTTGTCGTAAAATATTTTTATCCCCCAACTTTTTGCACATATTTTAGTGAGGCTTTTTCTGAACTAAACTAGACTCAAATGGCTTTCCAAATTGATAGGTCACATTCATTGATTCTTAATAATAAGCCCTCGGTGAATTTTTGAAGTTAATGCATTCCAGTGAACCTTCTTTGTAAACTGCCTTAGTCCAAATACTATTTTAATAAAATGTTCAAGTCTGAATGTTGCGATCTTGAAAGTTTGATCTCAATCCAAGTTCTTTAGGTATGTCTCCCACCCAAAGTCACATATCCAAAACTGTTTATTTTCAACTAGTCAACTTTGAGCTCATGTATCTCTTGATGCGTCGGGTATCTTCCAAGTCTTTCTTAATCAAACGTGTTGTTCTTGTTACAAGGTTTCCAGTATGGGTTTTCTCTCCCATTTTGGTATTTTGAGTCAAAAGTTACGAGCCTCGTAAGACCCCTCGTTGTGGAAGCGGCTACTAGAGTTAATGGATTACATTACAAGGCATGAAAATGTAGCTTAGAAGCTCTTCTTTTCATTGTTGTAACTGTTGCTATGAGTTCTCGGCCTGACAATTCATGAGTCACAAGGAAGCCAAATCTGAAAATTCTAAAAATATTCCAGTGTAGAAGTCAGTTTGAGTTGCCCACTTTGGGACCTTATATATCTCCAGAACCACTACTCGTCATATGCTTGATTTCCAAAACAAACACTGAACTCGTTTAATGTCTTCATTCACCCATACGTGGAGACCCCATCAACCAGACGCGCATTACTGTTTGGTGAAGGATAGTTGGACATTCCCACACACTCGACCATACATATGGAGGATAAACCTCGCTCTAAGGCTACCCCCGCCAAGCAGGATGCCTTAGAAAATTCTCATCCTTAACTCACGCCCATCACACCCCGCACACCCATCAAGTAAGGCATTCAAAAAAAAAAAAAAAAAAAAAAACTCACACCCGACACACCCTGCCAAAGCAGGGCGCCTTAGACAATTCTCATCCTTAACTCACGCCCATCATACCCAGCACACCCATCATGCCCCCCAAAGTGGACGTTTAAAAACCCGGCTAACACCTAATACACCCCGACAAACATGACATCTTAGGAAAAACTTATCCTAAGCTCAAGCCCGTCACACTCGGCATACCCCACCAAGCAGGGAGAATAAGAAAATTCTCATCCTTAATTCATGCCCATCACACCCGGTACACTCCTCATGCCCGCCAAAGTATTAAAAAAAACCCGGCTAACACACGGCACACCCCACCAAACATGACATCTTATGAAAAAACTTATCCTAAGTCGAGCCACACACCCGCATACCCCACCAAGCAGGGCGAATAGGAAAATTATCATCCTTAACTCTGACGCCCATCACAACCGTCATGCCCGCCAAAGTGGGCGTTCAAAAAAAAACTTGGCTCACACCCTACCAAGCAGAACGCCTCTGGAAAACCTTGTCCTTAGCTTACGCCAGTCACGCCGGCAAGCTCTGCATGCCCGCCAATATAGGTATGTTAAAATATATAGTATCTATATATTAAGTCACACTAAAAGCTCCTTGAACTCAGCCAAAACTGTTTGGACTACTCAGATTGGAATGAATTATACTACTCTCTAGCTGGACCATTGCCAACTAGAGAGTGGGGGACAAACTATAGTGGGTAAAATCCGTGTAACCCGTTTAATACAAGCTATTCGCCCAACTGGCCAAATCCATCAAGTCGATTGAGTCACATTTCCATCAATAAGCCCAAGGGCTGCAAGCCAAACTATTAAAGGCCCACATCCAGGCCCAGACACGGAGAAGCAAGACTAGTGGGTCAAAACCCTAAGAACAGAAACCGCTAAAGACGGATGAGAGAATCGTGGATGATTTATTCTTGAAAAATCGGAACGATTAGGGTTGGAATGCACGTCCGTGATAAACCCTAGCCGTCGAACACTCTTGTATAAATACCACCCATCTGGATAGACAGGAGATCCATCGCCACCTACAACAAATCATTCATATTCACACGATCTCTCCACTCTCAACTTCCGCCTTCGTTCTCTCCTTGCCTCCACGCTCTAAACTCATCGAATTCTTCATTCACCCGTTCAACATGACAGTTTGTCGCTGGTGAACGTCGTTTACCATCAAATAATTCCTGCAATCCTGCTAAGAATCAAGATTAGTACAGCAATAAGCATGGTCGAACCACATAAAACAGGTTACCGAATTCAATTTCCTAAAGATCGAGTTTGGTGTAGCCACCACGCCTTAAATTGGAGAGAATAAGAATTAACTAAGGAAACAACTAAATAACTAAGACAAATAAGAAATAATCAAGGTAAAAGAGATTCGATTTGAATAAATCCACACTAGTTAATACATCTGATCATCGACGCAAATATATATTAATTCTCATGGACCAACCAGTTATAGGGTAACATGAATGCAGCGGACATACCACAATTTCTACGTAATTTATTGATAATTAGAAAGAAACGCTAAACTAATTATTTCGCTTATCAAAACACAACCTAGTTGGAAACACCAAACCTATATTTAATGTTTTAATAGCTTTAAGAATTGAATGAACCAATTTAGACAAATTACCAAAAAACACAAGTTATAATCCGTCTATCAATTTATTCCCTACTATCAATACGATAGCTTTGCCACTAATTAGTCATATTCCAATAATTACGGATTGGGGAACCAATTGACACTAATCTGGATTAATCTAAGGTGATGAGGCTTAAAAATCAAATTGAAACTCTCTACTCAGGGAGCAAATTAAAATTCAATTGAATTAATTAAACAACAAATTAGGTCTCACAGATATTGAACAAGTATTTCATTATTCTACCCGAATCAAGAAAATAACTACTCATTCTATTGAAATTAAACACAAACAAATATAAAGGAAACATAATTAACATTCAAATAAACTAAAATATAAATAAGAAATAATCACCGAAAATGCTACTGGGATGATTGAAGAATGCCGATTCAATCTTGATGGAAAAGATGATTCAAGCTATAAAAGAAACACTAGCTACTGGAATTAAAAAGCAAAAGAAAACTAATAGCTAAAAAAAACTCTTCCTGCTTGTACTCGCCCCCTCCTCTCTAGGTTGAGAACAAAAAATAAAAATATATCAAGCTCTCCCTCCAAAGACACGTCCAGGAGCCTTTTTGGCTAAGGTTGGAAAATAAAATCCCCTAATAAATTTCCTAATCCTCCGCCAACTTCCTAGAACTAAGGAATAAAATATGAAATAATTCTTCATCCCAATCTCTTCCTAAAAGCCGCCTCCCCTTTTTTTCTCCTTTGATAATGACATGATCCCTCCTTTTCATCTAAGCCACGCTGCCGCCGCCTTTTAGAGTTTATGGGTTAATACAAAGTGCAAATCTTTTTATTTTGAAATCCATCATTTAATCCTTCATCTTTTTGGATCTTCTATACTTGTATCAAATTCTTTTCGTTTTCTTTTTTCTTTCACTTGATTTCTTTAACATCAATCTCTTTATATTTTCTGCACAAATGACATTTAAAATGCAGCTTAAATCCAGTAAAGCACATACTAATCCAATAAATATGAACAAGAGAATACACACATCAGCCACCTGTCCTGAGTGATCATCTGCTCGACTCTACTATTATACAGATCACCTTGATCACCCGGACAATCATATTCACCCGGACGACCTTGTCACTCTCCTCTAGTGATTCTCCGTGCATCACTACCATCACCCAAATCAATCTGATCAACCGGATTCGCTTTACTTCACCATCTCTCTGTCATATTTCAATTCCTAATCATTCCGTTAATTACTTTTTTTTGTTAACTATCTGAATTACGTACTAACTTAAGTGTCAGAGGCTCTTCCCTCAACACCCCTATCGTTGCTCCTAAGATGGCTTTAACGCGCTCTTTGGTCTCAGGTTGCTAGTGCTTGTTGTACAGGACTATCTGAAGTCTCATTCCATAATTATTGGATTTATCCTAACAGTTATAAATCAAATAAATTTAAAAACAACATTTACAAAATATATGTAAATTGGATTGGGGTCAAATTAGAATCATGTTAGCTTTATAATCCTCTTCTTTTGTTTGATTTCGTCAATTGCTCTAACAATGGTTCAAACAAAATTGTCTTGAAATTTTGTAATGACGATGTAAGTGGAAGAAAATTAAGCCCATTACCATTGAAAAAAGAAAATGTAATCATCATGGCAAAAGCACGTTTATTCTAATACTTGGGAGTGATGCATGATAAATACTGAAAAAATATGTAGTCGATATTAACACTTTGGTAGAAAAATTATAGTCAAAAGTATTCATTTGCACTTATTAAAAGGTTTAAAATGAAAATGGCGTTCATTTTCGTCCAAGACTTTTTTTAATTGAAGACTTGGAGATTATAAAACACTAGATTTACCTTCCGTGCGATGCTCGGGAAATATTTTATACTTTTTTAAAATATTAAATCTATAAAATTTATTCTATATATATATATATAACATTTATTGTAACATACCTTGAGAATTTAAGCGGAAAAAATTCTTGATTGATTCAATTTTATATATATATATATATATATATATATTGTACAATAAATTACTTTAGTA
Source organism: Salvia rosmarinus (assembly GCA_036937905.1). Classification (NCBI taxonomy): domain Eukaryota; kingdom Viridiplantae; phylum Streptophyta; class Magnoliopsida; order Lamiales; family Lamiaceae; genus Salvia; species Salvia rosmarinus. Next base: position 87,373,246 of record CM072818.1, read on the forward strand.
TGGTGATGTTAATTACACGTGTAATCCATCGAGTTTCGATGGAAAATCATATTACATTGTATTTATGGTTTTAGAAAATGAAATATCTACTTAAAATAATATCCATGAATTATCTAAATCCATATAGTAATATCCATATATTATAAAGTAAATATTAATAGTAAATAGTATAAAAAATCGAGCACCGTAATTTGTTTGAAATGGTGAAAATATTGAAATTGGTTAATATGAAAATTACACGTAATTATAATATAGTAGTATTCAGTTATTACTCAAACTCGTTTAAATCTATAAATTTAAGTTGTTACAATAATTATTTAACAAACTTAAATATTATTGAGCAAAGCAACATCATGCAAATTAAATTTTCAATAAAAAAATGTACCTTATTTGTCCAATTAATTAATAAACCAAATTAAATTGGGGTGTAAAATAATTATGAGACGAAAAAATATTCATTGACTTTCAATATTTATATAGATTGTGAATATGTGGAGTATGATTAAAAAGCAATGTTGGATGATAACTGTATTATTATTAGAATTAGAATTCAAAACGTATTAAATGTATAACTTATATACATTATATCAAATATTAGTTTTCTCCCAACAATATATTCGATACTACTTACATGAACATCTTGCCAAATGTTCATTTTCAAAGTTTTTTAGTAAAATTTTCAACCAATGGACTCACCTTATTTGACAAATTTAATTATCGGCCAAAGTAATATTAGACAAATTATTTTTTCAAAATTAATTTGCTAATTCATTACTGTAATAATTGGTTATCATTCTCAACAAATATCTAATATACCTTAATATAATAAAATAAAATAAATAATAAATAGTATAAACAATAAAGGATTAAAGATTGAGTAAATTCCACGTGAGCATATCGATTATTACTTGGACCCATTTAGAATTTATATATGTGTACTTGTCTCAAACCTGTTAAAAAATGAATTGCATACTCTATCTCATCTCATACCAATATAGTTTTTATCCTCTAATTACTCAATTTAGATTTATCAATATTGATGAATATTAAATTTATTGTATTTCATCACTTTTCTTTCGCACTTGTGCTAAATCACTAAACTGTATAAGCAAAAGAAAACTTAATGAGGCGGTACACTAGTAGATTGACAAAAATTAAGACCCAACGATTAAATTATCAGATAGATCAAAACAAAAAATACATAAAACTAAAAGAAATTCAACAACATCACCAGTAAGAGTTTAGGTCAACAATCTTCTTCTTTTTTCTCATTGTTTCGACAATATCTTTGTGCCAAATAGATTTTGGAATAGAGATTCTTAGTCCGAGATTCCTGAAGAAGAAGAAAACTAAATTAATTTTGCATACCCAATATTCCAGAAATTAATCGGATGTAAAAAGAGAAATTAATTTTGGATTAATCGGATGTAAAAAAGAGAATTAATTTTGCATACCCAATATCAAATATTAATTTTCTAGAAATTAATTTTGGATTAATTTATTTTCAGAAACAATTCATTGTCCACACGAATTTTGAATAAGTGATTCTTGTTTGATTTCTTCAGTTGCTCAATTTTGAAAATGCAACTTATGTACTTATTTACATTTCAAAACTCACGAATTTTCTTTGGAATAGATGTAATTGTGGTCAGGGTAAATCTATTCATAGCCATTTTTTTTCATTAAATCTCTTATTTTTTTAATAAATAATAAAAATATGAATATACATATCATTTTACCTCCACGCCTAGAGATGGCAATGGATCTTGGACCCAGTCCAGATCCGCAGGTCCAGATCCATTGTTCAGGATCTGGATCTTCGAAAAATAAGATCCAATGATCTGGATCGGATCCGGACCATTCATTTAAAATCCGGATCTGGATCTGGATCTTGATTTTTGAGATCCATATCCGGTCCAGATCCGACCCATGGATCCATATATATGTGATTTTTATTTTATTTATAAGTATATTATATTATTTCTCTTTATAGTTGAAATTGGATAAACTAAGTTATAGAATTGGAAGGTATGTCAATAACATTAGAAAATTATACATTGAATTTGAAAAAAAATATGAATTAGATATGAGTGATCTATTTGCTAAGATATGTGTGCTACTTCTATTCTTATTATAATATTATTTGATATCATGAAAACAAAAGAAAATTTATAACTAACATCTTTTTGTATAATGATGATTGTAGAAATTCTAGATAATTATTATAGCGTTACTGTTTATTTAAATTATTATCACGGTTTTACTGTGAATTATAGTTGATTTATGATTTATTTTACAAGATAAAATATATGGATTCTGGTCTAGACCCTGGACCCTGCGGATCTCATGGATCTAGGTCTGCATCTAATTTTTTTGGACCCAACAGATCTGGACCGGATTCGGATCCGAACAAAAAAATTCGGATCTGGATCTGGACCTAACAAGATCCGATCCATTACCATCCCTATTCACGCCTCCCGAATTAAAATTTTATAAAATAATTACTATTACTGTAGCGCTAGAAATTTGAAGAAGATAAAGACAAGTTGAAATTGAACACACCCCCAATCCGCCCAACCCTTCTATCAGGAAGGATTTTCATTGCTTCGTATTAAGATCACAATGTAACATATCGGAAAATATAAGATTCGGCAAATAAATCTATAATTTACCGGTCAAATATCAATCATCCGAAACCGGATTGAGATTCAGGTGTCCCACTTATTTCTCACTTTCAATTTTTCATTATCTTTTTTTATTTTGTTTTCTTTAATTTCAATTTGTATGATTCAATTTAATTTTGTAATTATTAACTAGGTTTATTCCACCATGAGGGTATATAATTATTTTTTATTATTTATTTTTATTTTTATTAGTTAATAATTTAATTATGAGATTTAATAAAATCCAAGGTTAGTTTTAGGAGTAGCAAATCAGTCAAAATTATCCGAGCCAGCGAAAAATACCACGATCCAATGAACCATTTACCACGATTTTCGGTCTACTTTTAAAATAATCAATCAGTTTATCAAGCATACTTAAAATTTACAAATCTCTAAAGCTTTCGTAATCTATTCAATCTGGAAAATTTATATCATAATAATTTTATTATGCTCGATAAAAATAAAATATAACAGTTAATTAGCGGCGGAATTGAGACGGAATTTTCCGTCGCTAATATGATTCATCCAAACTACAAATTCATCTTAAAATACTAAATCAAAAATTCAACAAAATATGCATAACATTTGCATAGTTCAATAAATTAGTTTATTTTTTTCCCACAAGCCCAATGACCGCCGTTTTGCTGATAAAATTATCTTTCTGCAATTATTAAAAAGAATAATTAAAGCTATATGTTTAGTTTAAGAAATATTAGCATAAAACCATTCAAAAGTAGCTCTTACATCTTTTAACATGAGAATGATTCAGAGAAAGCTAAAAAACGATATACATGAATTAGCAAAGTCTGCGCATTTGTAGGATCTCAAATTCCATGTTTTTCCGTGAGGAGTCAGGGACCATAGCTCATATATATATATGAGCTAGAATCTCAATCAAACAACAATGATCAGTCAAAATTATCTGAACGAGCCAAGCCAAGCGAAAAGCATATAATCCCAATACCACGATCCAATGAACCATTTACCACGATTTTCGGTCTACTTTTCAAAATAATCAATCAGTTTATCAAGCATACTTAAAATTTACAAATCTCTAAAGCTGTTTCTGATTAATCTATTCAATCTGGAAAATTTATATCCTCGTTGCCAAAATGAATAACTATCTAGAGAGCCCACTATGCCTAACTATTAACTCTGGAAACTTTGATTATGCTCTCGATGTTACTAAAGTCAATAATAAATTCATGAAAATTTTATCACACACTCAATGCTAGGACATTAGAGTGTCACAAAAGGCATTCCGCTTAATTTTATTGTAGAACGACATTCTTTATTTTTTTTGTAAAATTTTACAAAATGATGATTAATTTTCTACATTCTAGGAAGTTATTTTATGGAAAAATACACAATTTAAGCTTGATAAATTGACTGTGTAACAATTTTAATCTAATGAATTGGTTTTGTGACAATTTTATTTCTACCAACTTCTTTCCCCTTCAGTACTGTTAATCCTAGAAAGAGTGCTCGACTTAGGTTGAAAAGTACTCGGGAACAGGTAAATCTCAAATAAATACTGCCGTTGAGATGTGCGATGAGTTTTCTACTCTGCTACGTTTCATTTTTATACAGGAACATGTAATGATTAATTCAAACCATAATGTTCTAATAAGTAGTTTCCTATTCTGCTACGTTTCATTTTGTATATGAACATGTAAAAATTAATTCAAACAATGGTGAGAAGAGTACTTATAAATAGAACGCAATATTGCATGCAATTCTGAAACACATCTTCCCACACTCACAAATCATGAGAACTCCTTCAGTCTCAACTCTCTCATACTTTCTTCTTCTCATCTCGTCGTGCTCATTTGCAGCTTCCGCTGATGGCCACGACGATTTTCTCCACTGTCTCTCCCAACAATTCAACAACTACTCCTCCATTTCCAACGATGTTTACACTCCTGCAAACTCCTCTTACACTTCAATCCTCCAATCCACCATCCGAAACACAAGATTCGCGTCAGAATCTACTCCTAAACCGCAAGTGATCATAACCCCAGAACACGAATCTCAAATCCCACCTGTCATATCATGTGCCAAACAAAGTGGTCTGGAGATAAGAACTCGAAGTGGTGGCTATGATATGGAGGGACTGTCTTATGTCTCACATGTCCCATTCGTGATCATTGACTTGGTCAATCTCAGTGAAGTCACAATCGATGTTGAGGATAAAACTGCATGGATCGGAGCAGGCGCAACCACCGGTTCTGTGTACTATAGACTCGCAGAAAGGAGCCCCGTTTTGTCATTCCCCGGCGCTATTGGCATCACAGTCGGCGTTGGAGGTCACATCAGCGGAGGAGGCTACGGCCCACTAATGAGAAAACATGGCCTCGTTGGGGATAACGTCCTCGATGCAAGAATCATCGACGTCAACGGCAGAATCCTCGACAGGAAATCAATGGGCGAGGATCTGTTCTGGGCTATCAGAGGCGGCGGGGGTGCCAGCTTCGGCGTGATCGTGGCTTGGAAGGTACGATTGGTGGATATTCCGGAAAGAGTGACCGTTTGCACAGTGATTAGGACATTGGAACAGAACTTGATCAAACTGCTCCATCGCTGGCAATACGTGGCTCCTCAAGCCGACAAAGATTTGTTCATCAGACTGTTCTTATCCAGGGTGAACTCCACCATCCAAACTAACTTCTTGACCTCCTTCCTTGGCGGGGCCGATAGACTACTTGCAGTGATGCAAGAAACCTTCCCCGAGCTAGGGCTAGCAAGAGAAGAGTGCAATGAGATGAGTTGGTTGCAATCCATCTTACTCTTCAACCAACGACAGCAGGAGCCACTCGAGGTCATGCTGAACCGGACAGACCCCAATATCCGACAGCTTAAAACAAGATCAGACTACGTGCAGACTCCCATGCCGGAAGATGGCTTCGAAGGCATCATCAAAATGTTGTACGAACCGGAAGCAGACGAGACGCTAATCTACACAGTCCCATACGGCGGAAGAATGAAGGAGATTCCAGAATCCGCCCTTCCGTTTCCTCACAGAGCAGGCAACTTGTACAAAATCGCTTGTTTTGTTTACTGGCAAGACAGCGAGGCTGAAGATACGGAAAGGTACATGAGTTGGAGCAGAAGGTATTACAATTACATGACTCCATACGCCTCAAATTCGCCCAGACAAACATTCTATAACTACAGAGATCTCGATATCGGAGTGAATAACCCTAAGGGGGAGACGAGCTTTGATAGAGCCAGCATTTGGGGCAGGAAATATTTTAAGAATAATTTCGATCGCCTTGTAAAGGTCAAAACAGTCATAGACCCAACCAATTTCTTCAAGAATGAACAGAGCATTCCACCGCTGCATTCCAAGTGGACTTAGAAAGTGGAAACAGTTAGCGCCAAATTGTTATATTTGGTTTTCAATAAGCCTCCTAATTTTTATTTGATGTAGTCATCTAGCAATAATGATTGTATTGTTATTCTGTTTATTGTACTGGTATTTTTGTTTTCAGAGGAGGTATTAATTAATTATATTATTTGCAATAGCCATATTCTATTTTCAATTTCCACCATTTTTAAATACTTTATTGTTTTTTTTTGGAGCTCTAACTTTTATTGTTTAATTTCGGATTTTTTTCCGTCCACATTGTTTTTTTCGTTTTATGTTTCATGCATCAAGATTGTGAAGTTGTGAAGAAAATGTGGTTGCCATTACTAAAACTCGGTAATTTTTTTATAACTATTTTCAGTATTACTCAGCGTAAATTAAGTGGAGCAACTGTTGATGTTCTTCGGCGCACATACAAACACATAATAGATGAATAATCATTTCATATAGCCCCTCAGTTCACTAGGAGCTGTTAACATTGTTTCTTTATTTTCAGAAGTTTGGATGTTTAGACGAGATAAACTTTTATAAGTTTTAACTTCTACAGGTTTATTACTTTCTAATTATTACATTTTCGGAAGTTATTATTATAGCCAAATAATTTTGAAATATTCTATGTCAATGTTTTAGAATTTTTATTTTAATATGTTATAATTATTTTAAAGGTCTAATGATGGTCAGGCTTAATTAGTATATTCTTGAAAGTGTTAATGGGGAGAATTGCCTCAAATTTTAACATTGCTATCTAATTTATCTCATATATTAACATGCTACTTTTTTACCCATTTTTAATTAAAATTACAAAAATATCCTCCCTAACCCGCGGCCAACCCATTTTCCGGCGGCCAACCATCCCTCCCTCGGCGGCCAACCCTCCCTCCCCCTTCTCATCTGTTTTCCGACGGCCAACCATCCCTCCCTCCCCTTTACCGGCGGCCAACCCTCCCTCCCCCTTCTCATCTGTTTTCCGGCGGCCAACCCGCGGCCAATCCATTTTTCAACGGCCATACCCATTTTCTTTGTAATTTTTCGACGGCCAACCATTTTGTTTTAATTTTTCGTGAGGAGGAGGTTGGTCGCTTGCGAGAGGAGGAGGTTGGCCATGGTTGGTCATTGTGCATGTGAATCCGTGTGATTTTTTATGTTTAAGGATAAAAATAGTATGTAACCCGTCAAAATTCGATGGAAAATTACATTACTTTGTGTCTACGGTTATAAAAAATAAAATATATATATATATAAAATACATGCTAACTATCAAAACCCGTATAATAATATCTAAATATTATAAAGTAAAAAGGAATAGTACATAGTATTAAAAAATCGAGCACCACTAATTGTGAAAATATTAAAAATGGTGAAAATAACTAAACATTTAAAATATGATGAAAATTAAACGTAGGCTTGAAGATTAATGGTCGCAATCACTTTAAACATTCGTAAGCATGTTGATAAATGTTTGTACCTGTCTATAATTTATATACATGCACTCGTCTTAAATCCGATTAATTACTCAAACTCGTTTAAATTTATAATTATAAGTTGTTATAGTGATTCGAATTTATATGCTCGTATCCAAAATCTGATTGAAAAATAATTTTATTAATCGTTCTTGTCCCAAAAATACGTGCTAATTAACTACCGAAATATATTTAAATTTATAAATATAAGTAGTTACAGAAATTGTTTATCTGTCTCAGTAATGATTTGAACATTATAAAATAAATATTAATAATAAATAATATAAATAACAAAAGATTTAAAAATAAAGAACATGTCTAGCATATACATAACCGCACTTGTCTCACATTTGCATATAAATTATTACAATAATTAATTTATTCGTCTCAATAAAAGTTGAATATTACATGGTTAATTATTAATAATAAATCATATAAATAACAAAAAGATTAAAATTGAAAAAGATATTACTTAGACATGTTAATGTATTTACCTGTCTATAATGTATATTTCTATATCAAAATAATATAAATAACAAAAGACCTACAAACAGTGAAAATCATGTTCTCGTCTCATTTTCGTATATAACATCTGCTAATTACATAAATTCGTTAAAATTTATGAAATATATAATTAATAAGTTAAAAATTAAAAAATATAACTATTGTAAAATATATAACTATTTATTTGGTCATATAATTAATTAATTAGCCAAATTAAATTAGTGGTGTAAAATAATTGTAGGATGAAAAAAATATGTATTGATTCTAAGTATATGTATAAGTTTTTTAATTGGTGGAGTGTGATTAGAAATCAATGTGGGATAAGATATTTTAATATGATTAGAATTAGAATTTAAAAGACATTAAATAGAGGATTGACTTTAAATAAAAATATATAACTATTTATTTCACCATCTAATTAATTAATTAGCCAAATTAAATTAGTGGTGTAAAATAATTGTAGGATGAAAAAATATGCATTGATTCTAAGTATATGTATAAGTTGTTCAATTGGTGGAATATGATTAGAAATCAATGTGAGATAAGATATTTTAATATGATTAGAATTCGAATTTAATAGACATTAAATAAAGAATTTAGATAAATAAAAATATATAACTATTTATTTGTCCATCTAATTCATTAATTAGCCAAATTAAATTAGTGGTGTAAAATAATTGTAGGATGAAAAAAAATAAGCATTGATTCTAAGTATATATATATATATATATATATATATATATATATATATATATATATATAAAAGTTGTTCAACTGGTGGAGTATGATTAGAAATCAATGTGGGATAATATATTTTAATATAATTAGAATTTAAAAGACATTAAATAGATCATTTAGATAAATAAAATATATAACTATTTATTTGACAATCTAATTAATTAATTAGCCAAATTAAATTAGTGGTGTAAAATAATTGTAGGATGAAAAAATAAGCAATCTCTATTTATAAACTAAATAGAGAAGTGCAATAAAAAAGTGCTCTCTTAAAATATTCTTATAACCTATAATATTAAACAAAAAGAATAAATTTAATTTCATGCTAGTTTTATAGTTAATTAAAAAAATATAATATATTCATCAATAAGGTGGCATTAAATCAATATTTAAAAATTTAAAAAAATATAACTATTGTAAAATATATAACAATTTATTTGGTCATCTAATTAATTAATTAAGCAAATTAAATTAGTGGTGTAAAATAATTGTAGGATGAAAAAAATATGCTTTGATTCTAAGTATATGTTTAAGTTGTTCAATTGGTGGAGTATAATTAGAAATGAATGTGGGATAAGATATTTTAATATGATTAAAAGTAGAATTCAAAAGACATTAAATAGAAAATTTAGATAAATAAAAATTTATAACTATTTATTTGACCATCTAATTAATTAATTAGCTAAATTAAATTAGTGGTGTAAAATAATGTAGGATGAAAAAATATGCATTGATTCTAAGTATATGTATAAGTTGTTCAATTGATAGAGTATGATTATAAATCAATGTGGGACAAGATATTTAATATGATTGTAATTAGAATTTAAAAGACATTAAATAGAGAGTTTAGATAAATAAAAATATATAACTATTTATTTGGCCAACTTATTAATTAATTAACCAAATTGTAGATTGAAAAAAAATATGCATTGATTCTAAGTATATATAAGTTTTTTCAATTGGTGGAGTATGATTAGAAATCAATGTGAGATAAGATAATTTTAGTATGATTTGAATTTAAAAGATATTAAATAGAGAATTTAGATAAATAAGAATAGAGGAATATAATGGTGCCACGTAGGATATGAGAATGAGGTGACTATTTATTTGGCCAACTTATTAATTAATTAGCCAAATTGTAGATTGAAAAAAATATACATTGATTCTAAGTAAATATAAGTTTTTTCAATTGGTGGAGTATGATTAGAAATCAATGTGGGATAAGAGAAATCAATGTGGGATAAGATAATTTTAGTATGATTAGAATTTAAAAGATATTAAATAGAGAATTTAGATAAATAAGAATAGAGGAATATAATGGTGCCACATAGGATATGAGAATGAGGTGGCACTAAATTTCACTAATCCTATTATATATTGATTGTTAAAAAGGATAGCAACTTAACTTATGGGACAAAAATGATAGCAAACTTAACATAAAAGCTATATAAGATTTTCGCCCTTCTAGAAATATATTGATAATGGAAATGGAGAGATCTAGGGCACAAAAGGGCTTCCGGTCGGTGTATATGGTGTGTGGGGATTTAGGCTAATTTAAACTTTATTATTTTTAGTATTATTACCTAAAAAATACGTATAATATATGTGTTTTCACATGAACTAAAACAATATTTGAGATTCTTCAACTATAGTATCATAACCACAACAATTCATGTAAGAAATTGTTGAATTTCAGTTCCTATTTTAATATTTATATATATATATATATATATATATATAGATAGATATTAGGAAAATTTCAAATACTATCTTCATATATAATGACATATTTAAAATGATTCAATCAAAATATAGACAGGCCTACAATATTTGAATATACATATCCATGAAACGAAATGAAACATAAAATATAAAAAAAAGTATAGATAGAGTCTTTGAGTGTATGTACGCTCTACCTTGTTTAAAATATGGATACTTTAATTTAATATATAATAATATCATTAATTGCAGTTTTATTAACTATTCTCCCCTTGCCATGCATATTGTTTCTCCAGCGTTATCCCTTCACAGTGTTGACTTATTCCATCTTGGAAAAAACAACTATACAACTAAGCACTTTTTTTATTAATTGGAGCTGTGAAGAAAAAAATGAAATCCACGAATTGAAGAAATAGCAATTGCCGACTGATTCCACAGGTTTAGTTCAATTGGTTAAGAGCTAGAAGATTTTAAATAAAGATTAATGTTTGATAGAAAACACAAATAAATGCAAGAGAACAAAACTTTCATGGAAACAGCTTTCATATTATAAATGCCATCAACGTACATGCAGAACCATCAATACACCGCTATAAATAGCAACCTATCATACTAAACCCTAGAACCAAGGTATCAAAGGAATATACCTAAACACGATCTAGCGACACGTGTTTCAATCCAACAATAACAAGAGTATCTAGAATCTTCGCTTTATCCTTGATTATGAGTGGTGGAGGAAGCCACGGTGGATTGCTTTCGGTGACAAACAGCGCACGTCGTGCATGAGCAATGCCATGCACGACACTATCGATGCTCTAATATGCCCCTCAATTCGAGCGAGCCAAACGAAACAATATTCAGTTTGTGGCGGAGGCGGTGAAGAATTGACACTTAAGGTTTAGTAAAGATGTCGGCAATCGATCCAAAGTAGGAACATGACCTTTGAAGAGAATGAGCGCTATCATGTCACGGACGAAATGTATATCAAGCTCAATATGCTTAGTACGTGCGTGCAAGATAGGATTAGAAGCTAAGGAGATGGCACTTGAATTATCAACCCAAATGGTGGGACAATGCGGAAGATGGATGCATAATTCATGAAACAGAGACTGAATCCACTTGATTTCAGCGGCTGCATTTGCCAAACTTCGATATTCAGCTTCAGTGCTTGAGCGAGAAACGACATGCTGCTTTTTAGCAGCCCAAGAAATCAAATTACCACCAAAGTAAACACACATACCAGAGGTAGAACGACGATCATCGATGTCTGAAGCCCAATCGGAATCAGAAAAGCCAACTAAGGAGAAATCCCTTGTTCGAGTAAGGAGAATACCGTGATCTAGAGTGCCAACTACATAACGTAGAATACGTTTGACAACACGCCAATGAGGATCAAGAGGATTAGCCATAAATTGGCTAACTTTGTTGACCGCAAAGGAAAGATCCGCCTAGTAATAGTGAGGTATTGAAGACCCCAACAATGCTTCGATAATCATGTGGATTAGGCACGGGCGCTTGATATTTAGAAAGAGATGCGATGGATACCATAGGAGTAGGACAAGGCTTAGCATGCAACATATCGACTTTTGATAAAATATCCAAGCATACTTCATCGATGGAGATGAAGACCTTGAGAAGTGTGAGTAATTTCAAGACCAGAAATGATGTACAAGACCAAGATTCTTCGAGAAAAGGATTTCCAAGATTGTCAATCATGATGAATTTCAAGAAGTAGAACTCATTACAAGTATATCATCCACATACACAAGAAGATAAGCAGTGGCATGCTCTCCTTTTTAAAAATAGAGAATGATCGGCTTTGACCGCATAAAACCCAAATGAAGTAATGCAGCTCGAAAAGTAAAAACCATGAACGAGAAGCTCGCTTTAATCCATAAATAGCTTTGTGAAGCTTGCAAACAAGCGGACGAACCGACTATTTCAAATCCGGTGGTTGCTTCATGTAGATGTTTTCATCCGAATGCCGCTCAAAAATGCATTATCAACATCAAGATGAGTAACACCCGCTTTTGTTGAATTGCGAGAAAGAATAGTCCGAATAGTTGTAGGCTTGACAACGGGACTAAAAGTTTCTGAAAAATCAAAGCCAGGCTCTTGAGTATAGCCTTGGGCAACCAAACGAGCCTTATACCGAGCTATACTCCCATCGGCATGCCGTTTGAGCTTAAAAACCCATTTACAGCCAATAACATTCTTATTTTCAGGTTGAGCTTGAAGAGACCAGGTGTGATTTTTAAATAGAGCTCGTAGTTCACCGACCATAGCTGCACGCCATAGTGGACTGGAAAGAGCCTCGAAAGCGATCTTAGGCTCAATGTCAACAAAGTTATCAGCTGCTGGTTTAGATAGAAAAACTTTAGGCTTAAATATTCCAGCCTTCCCTCGAGTGACCATGTGATGAGCATTCTGAATAGAAGGTGAATGAGGAGGAACATTACTCGCAGAGGGAGAAGGAGGAGTAGGGGGGAGATGAGGTGACAGAAGGAGAAGGAGAAATACAACCAGAAGGAGAAAAACGATCAGTATCTACTGATGGACAAGGCTGTGAGGGAGGTGGAGAAGAATGTGAGGGAGGTGGAGAAATATAAGGAGGTGTGGGAGGAAGAGATGCGTGTGGAGATAAAGGAGCTGAAGAAGATATTATGGGCAGAGGGAGGTGAGGGGGAATGACCGAGTGGTGTGGTGTAGAGGAAGGATTATCAGACGTGGAGTTAGAAGAAGAAAGAGATGGGAACACATTCTCATCAAACAGAATGTCTCTAGTGACCATGACTTTGCCTGAAGGGAGCAAAACCTTATACCCTTTGTGGTGTAAACTATAACCAAGAAAAATGCCAGAAGCAGACCGAGGCTGGAGCTTATTTTTATTATAAGGTCTCATAAATGGATAGCAAAGGCATCCAAAGGTCCTGAGAGAACAGTAGTCAGGTTTGAGACCAAAAAGTTTTTCAAGAGGGGAAAAATATTGAAGAACTTTAGTAGGCGCCTATTAATCAAGTAGAGAGGTAGAAAAGGCATCATCCCAATACTTCATTGGGAGACTGACGTGAATAAGAGAGACAATCCCATTTCAACTATATGTCATGTTTTCTCTCGCCAACCCATTTTGTTGAGGAGTGTAAGGCAAGAAATTTGGTGATGGATACCATTTTGAGAGAAAAGGATGATAGACTCCTATATTCCCCTCCCCAGTCAGTTTGTATGGTTTTTATCTTGGTGTTCAATTGTGTCTCTACAAGGGTTTTGAACTGAAGAAACACAGTATGAACTTCGCTCTTAGCTTTAAGTAGGTATAGCCATACATATCTGCTAGAGTGATCAATGAAGCTGACATAGTAGGAGAAACCATTCTTGCTAGTGATAGGAGCTGGGCCCCAGAGATCACTATGAACAAGCTCTAAAGGAGTGTTGTGTTGAGTGAGAGAATCAGTATAAGGAAGACGATGCATTTTGCAAAACACACGGTTGACATAAATAAAGGGGTTTCATTTCGAGTAAGGAAGATTACATGATCGTAAAGCCTTTCTTACAATATCAAAATTACAATGTCCTAGCCTATTATGCCAAGCATCTAAACTAAGAGATGAAGAAGACTGAGACAAAGCAACAGATGGTTGAAAACCAGTAGAAACAGTGGATGACACTTGATTGAAAGCAGAAGAAGGCTGGAGTTGAAACTGATATAATCCTCCCTTAAGAAAACCCTTGAGAAGGATGGCCTTGGTAACCTGATCCTTCACAAGACAGAAATCAGGGTGAAACTCAAAAAATACTTTGTTATCTCTAACAAATTGTGAGACACTAAGTAAATTTTTAGTTATATCAGGAACATGTAGAAGGTTATTTAGGATGAAAAACTGCGAAGAATGAGGATTTGAGAGAATTCCTTTACCTATGTGAGCAATGTTCACTCCTTGACCATTTCCCATCTGCAATTTTGAAGGCCCTTGATACTCAGATGCAGTGTTGAGGTTTGAGAGATCATGAGAGATATGGTTGGTAGCCCCAGAATCTGGATACCAGGAATTCTCGTTGTTAAAATCTGAGGCATCATAGTGAGAGCTAGTACTGTTACTGGCAGAATATTGCGATGGAGAGGGTGGCAGCTGTGCCATATGCACTCCAGGCCTAAACTGAGGATTGCTTCCAGATTGATGTCCTTGATAAGACTGTGAGGGTGGCTGTAGTTGCTGTTTTGGCATGAAGCTTTGATCAAACCTGTGCCAACATCTATCCGCAGTGTGGCCTGGGGTAAAACAGACCTGACAAGTAGGTTTATTTCCCATGTTTCTTCCTCTGCCTCGGCCTAGATTAAAACCTCCACGATAAGAGCCAGATCTGCCCCCTCTGTTATAGCTCCCATTAAAACCTGCTCTTCCTCTATGATTTTGAAAATTTCCTCTTTGAGGATTCGAGTGTGACATGTAGTTGAGAGATGGTTGAGATCCATCTGAGTTTATAGGAGCAGATTTTGTAGATTCCAACCTGTTTTCGAAACTAAGGAGTAGAGAATGCACATCCATAGCTGACCAAGTTTCCACTCTAGAACTCACAGTAACAACCACAGAATCATACTCACTTCCTAGACCATTCAAAATATGCATAATTTGATCTTCATCCGACACTCGATTTCCCACAGAATTCAACAAATCACAACAGGTTTTAACCTTAGAAAGATATTCTGTCATGCTTAAATTTACTTTCTTAAGAGTTTGGAGCTGGAGTTTGTACTGCATTACCTTCGCTCTCGACTGGTTGGAGAAGTTGGTTTCAAGAGCATTCCAAATAGCAGAAGATGTAGTGAGCCCGACAACCAGAACCATGACACTCTCGGTGAGAGAGGATTGGATCCAAGCAGCTAGGATCTGATCTTGTCGCTCCCATATGTTATAATCTGGATTTGTGGACTTCTTGACTATATCACCTTCTTTTTCTTCGATCCAATAAGGAGGAGGCATTATGGATCCAGTGAGAAAACCTTCTAATCCATAGCCTCTAACAGTAGCTAGGAGTTGTTGCCTCCATATGAGATAATTTGTGTCTTTGAGTTTAGTAGGTGTGGGTATGTTATGAAGGAAAATCACAGGATTGGCATTGGATCTATCGTTTGTGGATCCATGCGGTGAATCCTCCATGATAAAAACAAGATATATCTAGAGCCAGGTAGGACCTAGGTGCTCTGATACCATGATAGAAAACACAAATAAATGCAAGAGAACAAAACTTTCATGGAAACAAATTTTCATATTATAAATGCCATCAACGTCATGCAGAACCATCAATACATCGCTATAAATAGCAACCTATCATACTAAACCCTAGAACCAAGGTATCGAAGGAATATACCCTAAACACGGATCTAGCGACACGTGTTTCAATCCAACAATAACAAGAGTATCTAGAATCTTCGCTTTATCCTGATTATGAGTGGTGGAGGAAGCCACGGTGGATTGCTTTCGGTGACAAATCATACCACGTCGTGCATGAGCAATGCCATGCACGACACTATCAGATGCTCTAATGTTCGAGTCCTAGTGGTCGTAGTATGGAGTTTCACCCTCTTTAGGGTAACTCATTGCGGACACTAGGCAAAATCCTTTTAACTTCTTAACCATTGAGTCACCTTGATTTATCTTCTATTCTCATGGGGTTGGGGTCCCCATATGAAACAAGAAATTGTCAACTTGAGCGAAGTTAAAATGTCAGAGGACGCAACTTAATTGGCTCAAATCTGCAACTTTGAGAAATAAGATTGAGAAATATTAGGATAGAAGATCTGAATCGTTTTATGAAAGTTCTTTGGCAAAAACTTTGAAAATAATTGAGGAGCACGTGTTTCATAAGGAATGAGATTCAACACCACATGATTTTATGTGTGTCACTGTAACCGAATCGAACCGAACCGAATCGAATACCATCGTGCTCAAGCTTGGTTTGTTTAGTATCGAGCCGAGTTTCGGATTTTATTTATCGAATATTTCGAGCTCACGAGCTTATTCGAGTTTTAGTCGAACCCAAACAAACTTTCAAAATTTAGATATATGTTTATAATATTAATTTTTTTTTTTAAAATAAATTATTTCATCCACAATAACACAATATATTTATTGATTTCTTATAACAAATAAAAGTAGTTAGAGATTTAACACAATAATTATTAATTATAGAAAGAAAATAAGTGTATCTAATCAATAATTTTATATTTTTAAGCTAAATCAGTTAACAAACTTATTCACGAGCTAACGAGCCGAATACTACCATGCTCAAGCTTGGTTTGTTTAACTAACGAGTTTCACTAAACAAACTCAAACGAACATTATCGAGCTGAAATCCGAATATCTCACGAATAGTTTGGCTAGGGGTGGGTATTTGGTATTGGTTATTGGGTATTTATATAACCGAAACCAATGGATATCGGTTAACCGAATAACCGATATCTTGGATACCATTTGCTTATCGGTATACCCATTCGGTTTGTTTAACTAACGAGTTTCACTAAACAAACTCAATATTTTAAAAAGCGAACATTATATATTTATTTAATTTTATAATTAATATTTAAAAAGCGAGTATATTTTAAAAAGTATATTTATTTAATTTTATAATTAATTCGGTTATTTGGTTAACCAAATAACCGAATATCTCACGAATAGTTTGGCTCATTTACGAACCCCGACCCTAAGTTTGGCGTGTCCCACTATTATATCTATTACTTTAACATTATTTTTATAAAAATAATTTTTTATAATATTATGTGTAACATCCCAGGTCAAGCATGTATCTCAATTTAGAAGCCTGAAAGTAAGAATTTTCTTGATTTAAAATATCTTTTTATCTTATAATTGTTTTAGCCTTGCAGCTACAAATTAGACGCCGAATTTGGAATTTAATTTCAATTGACTAGATTCGACAAATGGACTCGTCCTTCGAAATCCCAAATTGAAGAATTAAACTCGATTAGGTTAAATTGGTGCTACAAATAGAGTTGCTCGATTAAGAGCTTACATCACTTCTCTTTGGCATGCATTATCATGGCACGTGAGTAACTTTGAATTATTAATCTTGACGCAAATAATAATAATAATAATAATAATAATAATAATAATAATAATAATAATAATAATAATAATAATAATAATAATAATAATAATAATAATAATAAAGCATATATAGCTAAGAAGCAATTACCTAATTATACATGAAAGTATCTATAGTTGTAGAGAACTATGACCTCTTAAATAGAAATATAAGATATATGTTGAGCACCTAATTCCTATGCAAATTGGATTTATAATATTTAAAACCACTAAAGTGTTGCACTTTAATGTACATAGGCAAGTTCATTACATAACAATTAAATGTCAAATAATGTATATACATGTGTTAGTATGGCTTCGAAATTCTTATGTCAATTACATATTACAATTTGTATTATACGAAAGGGTAAGTGATAAATAAATAATTAACTTTATATTAATAATTATTTATCTATTTAGTATATGTATATATATAATATGATTCATATATATATACATGTGCATAGTGTGTGACAATTTGTTCAATTGTGTGTGGGTGTGACGTGTGAGTGCATGCAAATGCATGCATGTGTGAGATTAGTGTGTGTGTTCCTTGTGCAACCGTTTGTGTGCATGTGCTAGTGTGGTGTTTGTAATTCATGTAGCCTTGTGGACATGTACTGTCTCAAGGATAGTTCCCTCGTCCCCCTACAACTCCCTCCAGACAGCCACCCCCTATTTTCTCTTTCTCTTTCCTATCCCACTTTTCTACCTCACTAACACAAATCCACAGCTTCTCTCTCTATACTTAAAGGAGTGTTTGCCTAAACTTATTTTAAAGAGCTTATAAACTCCAAGAGCTTATAAGATGTTTCAAGAGGTAATGTCTCAAGTGCTTATAAATTCTCAAAGTGTTTGGATGATTGATATTATAAGATAGAGAAAGAATCGTGAGTTAGAGAGAGAAAATCATAGTTAGAGAGATAAAATTGACGAGATGTAAAGTTGATAATGTATGTGTAGCAAATAACGAACTATAATAAAGTTATTTTGGTAAATTCATGGTTGCTTATAAGTTTATGAAAAAATAAGTTAGGGTTGACTCACTTATTTTTAGGGGAACTTATAAGATGTTGGAGCTTATTTTCACAGCTTATAAGCTGTTTATGAGCTTATTTTGTCAAACGCTTTGCAACAACTTATAAGCTCCGAAACAGCTTATAAGCTGTTTGACTGAGTTATAAGCTCAGCCAAACACCCTCTTAAGCTTTCCCATGTGCTCTCTCGAGCTCCCATCTCTCGGCTTTTACCGCAACGCCCATTATCGTCTCTCCCTACGGCAAGAACAAGGAGGCTGACTGCCACCATAGCTTGAGGATAACCCCCACTCCACCTTTCGTTGAACATATATGCTGTGCGCAAGATATATAAATGACGACTAAATAAAATATTAAACTAAAATTTGACCATAAAGGCCTAACTCGTGGATGTTGCGCTTATTTGAAGGAATAAATATTAACTAGGACAAAAATTTGGGTGAGCGGTCCATCTTGGTTGTGAAATCGATCAGACTTTCGCCTTATCATGAGCTCATCCTTGTTTTTGTTAAAATTATTATATATTAATTATGGTGAGTAAGAATATTTAGTTTTATTAATTTATAATTAAATGTATTAAATTTTTTAATTATAATTTATTTATTCAAAATTAGAATTTATTAATTCATAAATATGATTTATTAATTTACAATTAATATTTATTAATTCATAATTAAGGTTTATTAATTAAAAATTAGGATTTATTATTCAAAATTAGGTTTATTAATTCACAATCGAGTTTATTATTTAAAATTAGGATGTATTAATTCATAATTAGTGTTTATTATTCAAATTAGGGTTTATTAATATAAAATTAAGATTTATTGATTCATGATTAGCATTTATTACTTCACAATTAGGGTTTATTAATTCTAATTAGGTTTTATTAATTCAAAATTAAGATTTATTAATTCATGAAAAGGTTTATTAATTCAAAATTATTATTTATGATTTATTGATTTACAATTAAGGTTTATTAAATTAATTAATTTTAATTAGAATTAATTTAAGAATAATTAATCAACTAAATAACTAATTAATTAATTAAAAAATAATTAGAGGTCTCCCTTTGCGTGCGGTGCGCACAGAGACCACCCCTATTACTAGCTTTGTTCTTCAAATAAAACGAATGCTGGCTTTCATCGTAAATTATATCTCAGAATATACCCTTTCAAAATCAGAGAGTTGAAATTTCGGATTGGTTAGCCAAGTAGCCACGGATTCTGCTTCTTGTACGCTTCAAATTTATGGATTGGACAGTTTTCTATATTATCTACATAGCCTAGATATGAAATAATCAACTATTAATTACTCCATTTTTCTGCAAAAAGTGTCACAATTGCTTTATTGTGCATCCGTAAAGAGTGTCATTTCCCTTTTTGGGATACTCAATCTTTATAATTTAACTATACAATTATTCATTATTTACCAAAAAAAACCACCGTGAACTCATATTTAATTCTTATAATTCAACATCAACCACTCATTTCTTACAGAGTGAAACTCTTTCTCCACTCAAAATACCTCCACCAACAATTCATTAAAACAGATGCCATCCGCAAAGTGACGCTCTTTTGCAGACGGAAGGAGTACTAAATACAAACTAAATATAAAAATTTAGTTACAAATATTATGCATCCTAATAATTATAATAGTTGTAAAATTAAACTACGACACAACAAATGCATCCTATAATAAATTGAACAAATGTACGAATTAGCATGGATATTATGAGAAAACAGGTTTTGATTTGAAAAGTAAAACCAATTGCAAACTTTTTATTAAAAAAAAAATCTGTCTCCTTCAGGGAAATTCTGTATATAGCTAGGCTGCCTCTGTACATCTTTCAATCCAACTATATATCTTTTCTTTGAAAAATCTTAAAAGTCCCACACGAGTTGAAGAAAACGTAATTGAATTGCATGAATTTCAAATGCACTGAAATTGAGTTTAAATTTCAAAAAAAAGATCATATATCAAAAGGTAGTAGACATATAACCGAAATTTTACAACATAATATCAATTTATGTATATTATTATACTAAAAATATCATTCAATATATAAGTAAATATAATACAGTGACGTTTAACTCATTTTATTTCTGATACACCTATCACGATTCAGGAAAGATGTCACTATTATATTATTTGATTCTTTGATGTCAAAAAGATAGAGAATAGTTTCTCAAGATCACGTCAACTTTTCATATTAATGTTTGCTTGAAACAAGTTGATTTTTGGATTTGCAATTTCGAGCTTAATTTCTACCATCAAATGTTATTTTTTGTATGAAAGTTGTTATATAAATATATCCCACGAGCAATATATAGTATTTTCACGTGCATGAAGCAAATAAAAGGGTTTCTAAGAAAACAATACATCATTAATTAAAGTAAATGTCGAAGGTTTGCTTTTTTTTTTAGAGTTACAACTAATACATGATGTTCTTTTTTTTTTGTCCATTAATAGGAAGTGTAAGTACAACATTAATACAACACGCGATACAAAATTTCAGGTCACGTTTAATGATGGTTCAGATATATGGGTATATGTATATCTCATCAAATATCTCAAAATGAATAAAAAAAAATCAGAATTACGGTCAAATAGGTAACTTGCGAGGAATACAATATTTGAAAATAAACATAAACGTGTATAAGTTTGCAAGAGCATTTTCAAAACGTGTAGTTAAGTTTCCCGTTCACGTCTTTGACAAATATAAGTTCGTAATTTTCCCATATTAAGATTTATTTATGTTGTTATGCTGATCTTATTTTTGTTGCATTCCTACATGCATTGAAAATGCTTTTCCTTCAATTTCATTATTTATTATAGAAACTCATTTCTCAACAAGCTTATACATAAATTATAGTAGTATAAGCACGTTCCCAATTACAGTCTCGTTCCTGATATTTTATGGGCTCTAGACAAAATAAGAAATATAAGGCTTCTTATATTATACTTATAAAATAAATCGAATTTTTAATTTTTTTTAAAATTCAAATGATCTACAAAAAGAAACGGATAATAAAAAATTATCAAAAACATAAATACAACTTACTTGTCATTTTCATTATATTTTTACATCTCAACTCTCATCTATAACAAAATATAAAAATAAAATATCATAAAAAATTATTTCTTCGAGTATTTGCAGATGCAAAATCACTAATAATCATATCAGCACCAATAGTGTCTAACATATTTTGGACTCAAGTGAAAACATATATCTATAAGCAAAATATAAAACGATTTAATATTTTGCGCTTTTAAAAAAAATATTTTATTTAAGTCATACAATATTTTGGACCCAAATAAAACTATATATCTATAAGCCAAATTAATTTTTAAGATCCAAATATATTTATACATATATAGACAGATATAATTATTTGAGCCCTTGAAATGATGGGCCTTGAGCGGTCGTCTAAGGTGGTCTATCCTCGGCCCTGTTCCCAAAGCCGTCTAACGTGGCAGCTAGCTACTAGTGGCCTGTGCCTTTCTTAATTATACTATATATTAACTAATCTTATATTGGTATTAGTCGAAATTTAAGAATTTGTCTTCAATTGAGTTGAAGCCTCCGAGTTTTTTATATACATTGTAGGTATATTTACTTGAGGTTTGTTTTGTTTAATGTTTGGGAACTAATATTTAATCATATGTCCATTTCAAGAATGTATGTATAAAGAGATAACTTCTATGAACGAAAGTGTATTGCTCTATAGCTAGGTGTCAATTGTTGATTTTCAAGGCTTACTCCTGGAATCTTTGAATATGTTAAAAATGACACGATCTTATTTTAAGATCAAATGTCTCACAAGTTTGATTGAATGGACTATATTTGTCTATAATTTGCGGATTAGACGTAGTGGCTGATTTAATGGCGACGGATTAGAATTAGGGTGTAAGTTTTCTTTTTCTTTTTCAAAATACTATAATTACTGCTTTTATTATCTCCTATATTTGAAGACTATTATATACGAACTCCTTTTCTAATCAATTATATACGGAACCTAAAACAAAGGGAAGAGAAAATTGACTTCTGGAAGTGCAAAAGTATCAAATATTCTACTGAAAAATATTATTTACGTTGAAGAAAGTATCATTTTTTTTACCATGTAGTTGGAAAATATTATTTACACCGAATACAAATATTATTTATACTGAAGAAAAATCAATACTCATACTTACAAGCATTCTCACAAGAGTTCACCTCTAAAATTATTAATGAGCTTTAGCCCAAAAATGTTGTTTTCTCTTTTTTGGGCAAGGATATTTATTTCTTGGGGTAAACACAGTGTGTGTCTAAACATGTTCTAATTAAAAATAAGAATAATGACGTAAAAAACATGAATTTGGGGTTGAGGTTAGCCACATGCAGTTTTGCAAATGAATTTAAAATGTGACACCAATAGTATAAATTTAGCCAAATTGATGTCGATGTGGTTCAAACTATTAAACAGACCACGAGAATGATACGTGATACATAAATATATATATATATATATATATATATATATGAGGTATCAAATAATATCAAAGCCTGAGATAATATGTAGTACTCAATCTCATTCACTCATCTCATAGATACTATGATTGAATTTTTTTTGGATTATTTAAGCTTAATTTCACTGATTTTTGCTACAGTAAGAGTAAATTAGTAATTTGATTTGTTATGTGATTGCGAAAAAAAACTATGCATTTTAGTTGAACTGAATAATGCATTCAAATGAACAAAAAATGCATGTAGTTGAACACAATAATGCATGAGGTTGGAAACTCGAGCCCAGCGTGCTCTCGTGCTCGAGCATCGCTTCGGCGCTCGCTCGCGCGCCCGTTGACCAACAATGCATTTTTACTTTTTGTTAAATGCATGAACATGTTTTG
The DNA here is from genome assembly GCA_036937905.1 of Salvia rosmarinus. Taxonomy (NCBI): domain Eukaryota; kingdom Viridiplantae; phylum Streptophyta; class Magnoliopsida; order Lamiales; family Lamiaceae; genus Salvia; species Salvia rosmarinus. The sequence goes on from CM072818.1 coordinate 87,396,718, forward strand.
TTAAATGCATTGACATGTTTTGATCAATGCATGAACGTGTTTTGTTAAATGCATGTTTGTGTTTCTTGGCAACATGCATTTTCATGTTTTATTCAATGCATTTTTGTGATTTTCGACAGTAACTTTCTGATCCATCCTTATCTATCAATTTCGTCGTCTCTTTCTATGATTACCGACGAATTCGTCGTGAACCACCGTCATAGCGACCATCTTTCTCGATTCTTCAATCTTCTATCAAATTCATCTTCTATTTTTTTCTCAAAATTCATCAGTTTTTTTCTCAATTTTTTTCTTCTTTTTATTTCTTTCAAAATCTGTTGTTTTTTGTTATGTGTGTATCTTGTTGCTATTGTTCGTCGATGTTGCCGTCGATGCAGTCCGATGTCGTTGCTGTCGGTGTCGTCTTTGGCACCGTCTGTTGCCATCAGGAAGAAGAAGAAGAAGAAGAAGAAGAAGAAGAAGAAGAAGAAGCTGATTTGATTTCTTGCCATTTTGCCTCTTGCCAAAAAAAAAATTTAAAATGAGTTGCCACGTGTCAATTTATGATATGGTCACGTGTTCAAAATGTGTGGTCTAGATTGGGTACTACATACTATCTGGAGATCGGGTACTATGAGAACCCAACCATATATATATATATATATAAGATGGATCAGGTAGGAAATGATAATTTGGTAGGAAATGAGAATGAATCTGGGTATTTGATTCGCCGGATCAATGGTTGAGATTTAATTTCGATTGTGCTACAATTTTATGTTTTGTGTGCTACGCGGATTACTGTGCAACACTAAAACACTTCTTGTGCTACGCTGCAATGAAAGATGTGCTAAACTAATATATTTATCATATGTGCTACGAAGAGATGAAATATGTGATAAACTAACATGTGCAATATAGTAATTCTGATTGTGCTACACAAATATGAAATATATGCTAGACTTATATATCTATTCTATTCTCACAGGAATCATCCCCTATATATATATATATAGAGAGAGAGAGAGAGAGTTAAGTTCAAATAAGAATCATTTTTATTCTAAAAACTAAAAACCAAATGAATTCGTTATGAAAGTTGATGAATCCGTTGGAAAAGTTACTGAATTCAAAAATTTAAAAATTTTCACCCTGATTCGAATTCCATGAGGGGCGAAAATTCTAATTTTTTTGGATTCAGTAACTTTCCCAGTGGATTCATCATTTTTTGGTTCTCACGATAAAAATGGTTATCACGTTAACTCTCATATATATATATATATATATATAGGGAGTGAAACAAATGAGAACCACATCTTTTTTTGCGAACTCTGCGAACCATGCATAAGACATTGAAGATGATGCACAAAACAGTATAAAGTTGTGCATAACGAAAACTTTCTAAAATACAACAATTTTAGAAAGTTTTCGTTATTCACAACTTTATACTGTTTTGTGCATTATCTTCAACGTCTTATGTATGGTTCTCAAGTTCTCAAAAAAGATGAGTTCTCACGGATCCCAACCCCTATATATATATATATATATATATATATAGAGAGAGATATAGAGAGAGAGAGAGAGTTAGGTTCAAATGAGAACTATTTTTATCCTACAAACTAAGAACCAAATGAATTCGACATGAAAGTTGATGAATCCGTTAAGAAAATTGTTGAATTCAAAAGTTCAAATTTTTTCACTCTGGTTTGAATCCCATTAGGGGCGAAAATTCTATTTTTTTGGATTCACTAACTTTTCCAACGGATTCATCAACTTACACAATGAATTCATCATTTTTTTGTTCTCACGATAAAAATAGTTCTCACGTTAACCCTCCTATATATATATATATATATATATATATATTGGTTATAAGGAGAACTCCATCTAAGATAAGAATTTATTATCACCCTAGATTTCATCTAATCTAATGGATAATATTCAATTCATGCTTAAAAATGAGTTTGATTATTTTTTATACTATTTTTATGTTTTTAAACGTGTTAGGGGTCTTAAGGTAAATTTTAAATATTCGTCCAAACCTGATTTTTCGCCTTTGTACAATTCACCTTCGCTCTTATGAAAATAATAGTTGTGCATATGATTATAATGATTGTGCATAAGATTGTAAATAGTTATACGAAACAAAACAGTAACTAAGAATCAAACTTATAAAATTTAGAATCCATCATGATAATTAACATAAAAAAAAGTAAAACTACCTTAAATAATAATTAACGTAAAAATATTTTTTTTATCTTAAATAAATATCACATATAAGAATTTCGCACTGAAAATCTCTCAATTTCTCACGGTGGAAAAATGGTATATACAATTATGATTATGTTCGTAATTCGGTTAATATGCATAACAAGATAGTAATTGTGCATATGATTGTAATGGTTGTACATAAAGTTATAAGTAGTTATGCGAAACAAAACAGTAACTAAGAGTTATAAAATGTACGAATATTGAATGTAACCCAATGATTTGCACACTAGGGGCACATATATTTCGTATGTACGTGATATTTAAAGGTAACTATACAAACATGTTTCAAATATGAATAATATAGTTAAGTATTGTGCACAACAATAAGCAAAATAGGGCGGAGATTCAGAGATATGTATGTTGCATTTTGAGGGATGTAGATTATATCGGTGGCTGAGTTTGAGCGTTGGAATTGATCGGTTAAGCATTCGAGAAAATCGTTGCAGTTTTGAATGGGTGAAGGTGAAGAAGAGGTGACGAGGATTAAAATGTCGGCTAGAATCAACAAAAGGAGTGTAATAGTACGAGGAGACCCTATTTCTTGATTTCTAGTTATATATGTTGCTGATCGTGGCCGAAACCCCTACTTATATGAAGGGTGACGTCATGGACTTTTCATAAGAACATCAGGACTTTTCTGATCGTGATCAAATGTAGCAATTCACTAATTAATAAATGAGTTTCTATCAATTATTCTCATCTATTATTTTTGAAATATAGAAGATGAATCATCTTTCGATAAATTAAGGATAAGAAAATGGGAAAAGATGCAACTACAAGTTGTAATAGTAGAAGATAAATGTTAGTGTGTGTGTGTTGGCCCAGTGGTTAATGCTCGAGGCCAAAGGTCTCGGGTTCGAGTCCACCGTGACGCAGCCTTTAAAATTTATGTATTAATTGACAAAAAAAAAAAAATGTTATTTTTTTCCTTTCATAGAAAATTCGACAGCCGCAGTGCATGCACGTCGTGTCACTCAGTCTTGGGTTTCGACTAAGTTTATCGTTTAGGGGAAATTTCATGAAATCCTATCGCAAATTAGGTTAACTGGTTGAGTAACATGTATGTAATCCCCTGAAGTTCTTAATCTTGCATGAGTTTAATATTATTAATAAGAAAAAAAATGGTTCCACGGATTAATTGGTATATAATCAGCATGTATCTTTTTTTCTCAAATATGTTTGTGAGTGATAAATCAATATACCATGTTCATTCCAAGAAAATTGAGAAGGTAAGAATATTGCCAGGTGCATATATAATGCTGATTTTCAGAAATTAATCTGTCGATTACTTAATATACATCTATAAAATTAGATTGGTTTTGAAGCAAGAATTAACTTTGACCTAAGTTGATCATAATCTCTTACACAAATCATTCTCATCTTCACCAAAAAAAAATTAATTCTGAACCAGATATAGCTGATTATGTAGATGAGTGACAAGGTTCAATCCTCCATCCCTCTCTCCCGACTAAAATAAATAAAAATAAATATTTTTTTTTCATTTTATGACACAATAGATTAGGCACAATATAAATTGGACTATGTAATAGTAAGCTCAATTTGGGGTTTCTCTAAATTGGGAGAAAATCAAGCCTTGGCCCATTACTAATTGGACTACATTCAAATCTAAACCCAAACTTGTTTACTTGGCTCTCTATTTCTTTTCTGTACTGTTAGGCCCAGCAAATTATTTATTCAGAAACAGCTTATAATTGCTATTTGGTCCAACCAACCACATTTCATGTCACTCCTCATTAGGAAAACATTAATTTATTTCATTGACCAAATCAACTGATACGTAATATATTCGTTTGACACCTTAGTCGGTGAAAGGGACAGTTCATATGAGAGAGAGATTACCTTCTAAAACAATTGTTCTCAGTTTTGCTCGTTGTTTTTGCGATAATAATTTGACGACACATAATACGAATATATTCTAATTACATGAGACACATTACGCCATTTATTTCTTCCACGAAATTCTATGATGGAAGGCGCTGGGTTCATCCTATTCATAAACTAATAAAGATTAGTGGTGATTAAGCGTCGGAATCAATCATTAATCGCAGTCAGCGGGGCCGAAATTGATTCTGACAAACAAATTTTTGCTGGAGTCCAGGCTAGCACAAATTATAACAACTTTGTACCCAAAATAAAATTAAACAAAATTAAAAATAATAAACTATTAGGAATCTTAACGGCTCTAACGTGGGATGACACCAAAGAGATGACCGTTGTGGGCCCTCCTATTTCGGCTTTCAAAAAAATATAAATAACCGTTGTACCGCTCTTCATCTCTCATCGTCTCATTCCTGCTAAACCGTCAACAAAACTTCAATAGCAGACACAAATCTCAACAACAAAGTGAGTTTTTGATTCATTCTGTTATGTGAGTTTTTTTTTTCAGTTTGATTTCTTGTAATTTTTTTGTTTTCTATATACTAATTGTGTGTATTTTGTTTCTAGATTTTTGAAGAAAGCCCATTAATCAGATACCATGACTGTTGAGGTTGAGTGCAAAGCTGAGGCGGTGCAGGTGGCGGAGGAGCCGGTGAAGGCGGTCGAGGAAGAAGTGAAGTGCGAGAAGGATGAAAGCAAGCCTAAGATGGTGGAGAAGAGCTCTTCCTACAGAGAAGAGAGCAATTTCCTCTCCGATCTGAAAGAGCACGAGAAGAAGGCGTTAAACGAGCTCAAAACCAAGCTCGAAGAAGCCATTCTCGGAAACGCCATTTTCAAGAAGGAGGCGCCCAAAACGCCGCCGCCGACGGCGGCAGAGGAGGAGGAGAATCCCACAGAAGCGTGTGAGAAAGAAGCGGAGAAGAAAGAGGAAGAATGCGGCGGCGACGAGGCGGCCAAACCCGCAGAAGTGTGCGAGGAAGAAACAGAGAAGAAAGAGGAATGCGAGAAGGCCGAAGTCGAGGAAAAGCCCGTCGAGAAATGCGAGGAGCCCGAGCAACAGCCCAAAGCTGTTGATGAAGACATCTCGATTTGGGGGGTACCCCTTTTGCCCAGCAAAGGCAACGAAAGCACAAACGTGGTGCTCCTGAAATTCTTGAGGGCTCGCGAATTCAAAGTGGACGAAGCTTTTGAGATGCTGATGAAGACTCTCCAATGGAGGAAGGAGTTCAAGATCGACATCCTTCTTGAAGAAGAGTTCGAGGCCGAGCTCGCGGCGGCCGCCTACATGAGCGGCGTCGACCGCGAGGGCCACCCCATCTGCTACAACATCTTCGGAGTTCTGGAGAGGGAGGAAGTCTACGAGAAGACGGTGGCGACGGAGGAGAAGAGGGAGCAGTTCTTGAGGTGGAGGGTGCAGCTGATGGAAAAGGGAGTTGAGAAGCTCGATTTCAAGCCCGATGGGATCAACTCGTTGCTGCAGATCAATGATCTCAAGAACTCTCCCGGCGCTTCCAAGAAGGAGGTGCGTGCGGCGGTGAACAAGGCCGTTGCGCTTCTTCAAGATAATTATCCGGAATTCGTCGCCAAGAATGTGAGTTTTTTTTAAGACATGTGTTTGTGGATATTTTTAAGGTACTAGGATTTGGTCCGATTCTGATTCTTGGATTGGTTTTTGGTTGCAGATTTTCATCAATGTTCCATTCTGGTACTATGCTTTTCATTCTTTGTTGTCCCCTTTCTTGACGCAAAGAACGAGGAGCAAATTGGTCTTTGCTCGCCCATCCAAGGTCACTGAGACTCTGCTCAAGTAAGACTCTCTCTCTCTCTCTCTCTCTCTCTCTCTCTGATAATTAATGGCTTCCTGATTAGGTACATTCCGATCCAAGAAATTCCAATCCAGTATGGCGGAATCAAGAGGGAGAATGACTTTGAGTTCTCCAACGCTGAAGACGAGGCTAAAGAAATTGTGATCAAAGCTGGATGCACTGAAACCATTGAAATCCCAACTCCAGAGGTAGTACAAACATTAGTTTTTTTTTTTTGCATAATTTTGGAACTCGGAAAAAAGAATATTGAAAAATGTTCTATGATGGCAGGCTGGAACTACATTTATCTGGGATGTGACAGTTCTTGGGTGGGAGGTGAACTACACCGAGGAATTCGTGCCAGCAGACGAGAATTCGTATACTATGATTGTGCATAAATGTAAAAAGATGGGGTCGGAGGAGGAAGCGGTTCGTAAAACCTTCAAGAACAATGAAGCGGGGAAGATTGTCATAACTGTGCAGAATTCATCTGGGAAGAAGAAGAAAATGTTCTATAGATATAAGATCAAGAAGACTTCCTTTTGATGCGTGATTGCTGCTGGTTCAGATATGGATTTTGATTCTTGAGGATTTTTTACTTGAAGATTTTCTTTCTTACATGTATTCTTTATATTGATTTGTTTGTACTTCTGTGGTGGGAAATTATCTTTTTCTTGTGTAAATTCATCACAATTTGATTCATTGTGTTCTTAGGCCATCAATAATTACAAGTGAATAAGATAAGGTTTTTGTTTGTCTTTTGCTACATAGATCCGAACCAATCTTTTGCTGCTACATCAAAAACTAAACATTTGGAAGCGATCGGATATGCAAAATGCCATCACCCCAAAACACTGAATGTGGAAAATACAGTCTTTTATTCTTGCAATAAATAAGACACCTTGTCTTATTTATTTGTTTCAAATTGTTGATGACAACACAACATTATTACAAGAATACAAGCAATATGAAAGCGATGACAAGGTTCCAAAGATACCTCCTTAGTTCTTGGGTTCGAAGCGATTTGGGATTGGGCAAAAAAAAATCCAACGTTCAATTTTGGAGTTTGGACCTTTTTTACGCCTAAACAAACTTACTTTAAGGAGGTATTTGTGCAAATTAGGTTTGTACATGCAATTTTTTATTTTTCCCTACCATTCAAGGTGTTGCTTTATGCTACAGATTTGATATTACATCAAAACCGGATTTCGAGCTCAAGTGCTAAACAGAACTTCCAACTCTCATTCCTCATGCATTCAAAATTTGAAACAGTACACCTCAATAAACAACATCAAAATATAATTTCAAATATACAGAGCCTTGATTCAGCCAATAATCAAATATATTTACAGAATTTAATGATGTCAATCCCGAACCTACGACTACGAGAAACAAAATTGGCTAGCAAACCTGCATAAAAAATAAAGATGATGGCTAACCTCAAGGATCAAACCATAAATATAAAAATCAACAATAGTACCTCCGTAAACATTCCCTCCAACGAATATCGAGCTCCTTACAGAGCGCAAACCTTCATCTCATGGTGAAAAACCTCATGGACCACGCTTGTGTTTAGAAATCAGTCCCGTTGCATCAATGTCCGCATACTCACCAGTAACCCTGACAGGACGTTCTCACAACTAGAGATGTCAACGGGCGGTCTTTACCCGGACCGATCCGGAACCGTTCAAAACCCATTAAATTTTAAAGCAACGGTTCCGGTTCTGGTTCTGGTTCTAGAACCGCTTGGACCCGGACCAGTTCAGACCCGGCCCATTTTGTCCGGTTCCGGTCCGACCCGGTCAGTTTTTTTTTTTTTTTAAAAAATTATTTATTTATTTGAAAAATAATATTATTTATTTATTTGAAAAATATATTTTTTTTGTTAAAAATTCGATTTAACCGAAATAACTAAAATATATTTCGGTTCGGTTATTGAATAAAATTCGGTTCGGTTCGGTTATTTTTTTGAAAAAATCGATTAATTCGTTTCGGTTATTTTTCTTCCGAAACCGACGGAATAACAGAATACTCACCCCTATCCAAAGCTCAAAAGATTTGAAGTCACAGCTTCTATCAATCAACATGAGACTTTTAGTATATATTTGAGCATTTAGCCATTTGATAACCATCAATCTGATAATGTAGTGTTATTATTTACTTTGGTGAAGATGATAAAGCATGCATGAAAGTGAAATGAAATCTAAACAAATAAATATAAACACACATGAGAATATTATTAAAGAAAATCTGAAATAAATATATTTATATGATCGGTGGATGGCGAACATTTTGACTTTACCAATTAATATTCAAATGACAAAAAAGTGCAAATCTATTTTGGACAATTCTTGGTAACTTAAAGCTAAATAGTTTGTGGCAATATTTTGGATACTTTTGAAAGTCGATAAATTAAACTCACATGCATTAAAACAATATCAAATAAAGAATAAAATGAACACGATTCAAATTTATATTTATTTATAATATATTTATATTTTAGTCCAATAAAGATTTTTCTTTGTTGAAATTTGAAATATGAAATTGAAAATTTTGGGATTTGAGTGTAGCGCCCAACGGTAACCAGCTTAGCAATGGTAATACCCGATCCGAACCATAACTTGATGGTCCGGAACCGTCCGAACCGGTGTTCTTGGGCGGTTCACCGAACCAATACTAATTTATTGGTTGTCCCGGTAAGTTCCCGCCCGTTGACATCCCTACTCACAACCATAAACAATACATAATCACACTAGACGTGCGCCACTGATCATGTCGGGCCCTTTCACTAAGACGGTGATAATAATACTAGTTTAACAAATGTAAGTGCATAGAGAGAAGGTCATACCTGTCATACGACAAATAGGCATCGCCAATAGTTCCTATAACTTTATTACGTACTTTCCGCACACAAACCTGAAAACGTTAGTAAATAATGTTAAAGAATTGGTAACAAATGTCCAAATACTGGCAAATAGTATTAAAAATTGTAATAATACTATATTTGTGCAGACCTGAACTATGTCCATAGGACCAGCGTCTGGGTCCCTGTTACGATGGATAACGATTCCATTGTCACATTTGTTTATGAAATGTGCGCTCCCACTGATGTCGTACATATTTGGAGGGCCTCCAATCCAATTATGCAACTAGCAAATATAAGCTAAATGGTCATTACAAGAAAAATACCAGACAAGTGTCAGTTGAGGTCTTGCAAGTTCTAACCTGTCTCGGATGAGCAACAAACCAAACATGACACGAATGATGTTGAGCAAATCGCTTGATTTTGGTCAGCATCCGACTCACATATTCAGTTTCAGTCCTGTTCCATATCATGATGCGTTAGGATGTATGCATCAAACACGATATCCATCATCAACTGAGGCATCTTTCACCATTTAAGCAGTTTTTCACTATTTACTTGTTATCACAAAATTTTCCTCTGTGAAGGCTCTAAGTATTTTAGGAGACGAGATGAATTTTTTTTACAGATTATAAGTTTAAGCTTCTAACTGTAAAAAAGAATGGTGTGAGCTGAAATAGGAACTGATTGCAGATGAATGGTTTAGCAGGTAAGAAACTGAGAAGTGAGGATAAGAAGAAAGAGGAGAAAGGAATAGGGCAGGTATATGAAGCATTACATCAACACTCAAAATGGGCTGTCTTTTCTTCACGTGGAGCCGTGGAGTTAGGAGATACAACCAATAAAGTTTAAGCATAGAGAAGATATATATTAGCTGTAATTCAATTGATTTATTAAAGGTCAAATATGAGTGCAGATTATCCGATGTGAAAACAAGATGACTTACTGATTAGAAGGACGTTGATGATCCAATTCATTGTATGGATCAATCACGAGCCCATTAACGCCATGGCGCATAACTGCTATTCTTGCAAGTTCAAGAACCCAACTTATACTAGGAAGGCAATCATTCTCACACCTGTTTCATTACCCATATGAGCAAAGAACATAATAGCTATGATCAGACCTTCCAATACTGAAGAGGAAAATATAGGCATGAAATATTGTGCCAAAAATTAGTAATCCATGCCATTTTTCACTAGTTACACAAATGAAATTTTTATTTTAGCCTGTCTTTCCCACTCCATCTCCTCCCCATTTATTAAACACACATTCTCTACCAATATACTAATCAGCCAATGATGATGACCAATAATTCTGACCTAAATGAGGCTAATGACTATGGCAATAGCTACTAAATAGTTGATTGATTTCCTGCTGGTTTTTCTCTACTAAGTGCATGCATAAAAAAAATCAGCAAACAGAAGTTGCATTATGTACATTGAATTGATGTTTGAGCAGTATGAGCAACATATGCATATGAAGTAGCGGCTAGGGGAGTAACCTTATTAGAGAAAATGAATCACTGAGCCACTTCTTTCCTTGCTCCAGCTCCTCAACGCTCATCCTCTCAACATGTTCCCCATACCTGTCGTCAGCAAAACAAAAACGAAGGTAAAGCAAGCAAGCAGTTAATGAGAATACACAATGAGGGAACTGAAAAATTGTTGCATTGCATGCTGATGTAACCGTCAAGTCAGAAGATAGTGATCAGCTCTTGTTCTAAGCATGTAAGAAAATCAGCATTTCCATATCTTTTTCACAGTATAGCATATGAAGATGGGAAAGCAGAGTTGAGTTTCCCAATTTATATGAAAGATAGAAGTTTGGACAACTCATTCACATACCTAACATCGAAGAAAGGCTTTTTTATATGTTTCTCCAAAAGTTTTCTTCCATGCTCTCTTACCTGGAAATCCATGAAAATCATGTGATGAGTGAGATAGGTATTTAAGGTTTACTTGTTTGAAAGTTAAAAAGAAAAAGACAAAGAAAAGGTCTCTCTCTCTCTCTCTCTCTCTGTGTGTGTGTGTATCTGTGACTCTTTGTACGTCTACACTTGTTGAGGAAAATTGGAAAAATACTTGCCTTTAAATTATAAATCAACATAACTATAAACTCTTGAAAAATCTATCATTTTGTCACATGGGGAGAATGATGCTTATAACTCTAGAACAACCAAAAAATACAAGTAAAAGGTTACCTTATTTTCCATTGAACATAGTGCAAATTTCCAGCCTACACTGTGATTGAGATTGCATAACAGAGCATCAATCCATTCACTCTTACCTGAATTTGGAACTCCTGTAACAATTGTCAATTCCCCAGGCACAACCTGTCAAAGAAGGCATTTAGAAAATAGACAATCCCAATGAACATAGTAAATAGATGAGCAATCAGCTCTAGCATAAACTGCCTTGTAAAATCAACTAAGTTTGATCATTATACTTACATTATACAAATCATTAAGGGCCCTCCATCCTGTTGAAACACCAAGCTCAAAACCAAGAGACTGATGGTAATAGTTATCAATCTCATCAAAGTAATCCCTAAAATTAAACAACCCTCTTATTGGATAAAGCTCGGCATTTTCAATGATTTCCTTCAGTGCATCAGGGCCCATATACATAAGCACCTGTATTTACAAAAGAAACCCCAAATGCAACATAACATCATTCATGACGACAAGATGTTTCAGAACAAACAAGAAATAACAGCTACTTGCAGAATTTTATTGTGCCAAAATTTCATAAAAAACTTCAATTGCAATGCAGAATAAGCCTCAAATATCCCCCTTTCTGCACGACTCTTTGGTCTTAAGAAAACTGGTTTTAAAAACATAAATCAAGATTCAAATAATTGTATTTATGCTGGAGATGGGATCTGTCTCCAGAGAATGAATTAAACAAGATAAATTTCATAAAGTTGCAGCAACTTAAACAGTTTATAAACTAAGGATCCAGAAATCTCAAGCTTGGATAAGAGATGAGCAATCTAGCAGAGCTGGAAGTACAAAGTCATATTTCAAACCTCATTTGCATCTTTAAAACTTTCAGTATCATTCTTTTTTGGCCATTTGATTCTCCAGCACCTGATTCACCAAAGAAACTGAGATTTTATTTGCTTTTCAGAGGAGACCATAAGCATGGTAACACATACATGGGATTAAATATGAATACCTTTCTCTTCCCAAGCGCCGTGCAAGTTCTTCTGCCAAGGCTTGACCAGGAGCATCACCATCAGTTGCAAGAATTATGCGAGAAGCCTAAAATCACAACACCAGGTGTCACATTTTGCCACTTGCATCAAACGAAGAAAAATAACTACATGATGGCATAATGAACCTTTTCAGTATATTCTTTGCAGTTCCATAGATATTGATACTTCGTGTCCTAGCTTCAAAGAATACATAAAAAGAGAATTAGGAATGGTCAGATGCAAAATTTATGAAGAGACACTCTTAACTCATAATATGCATTTACGTCCTCCACCATTGATCTAAACATATTACACAGGGTACATGAGGAATGAAGTAACTATCCAGATCGTACATATGACGAGGTGCAACTCAGCACAGAATTTTGGTGCAAAGGACATTTAGCAAAACTTTTCAGTCTTGATGGTAGAAATCACAGAGAAAGTTCACCAACTTTGCATCTGAATGAAGGATTTAGGATGAATTTGAAATTCAAAATAGCACATCCATCAGTGATCATTTGGACTCAAAAGGGTTCCAAACCCAAGACTCTCAATTTCAATTTATTTATTTTTAAAATTTTGGGTGGATTTGAAATTTATTCATTTCAAATCCCGCAATCCAAATGCAACCTAAAGGAAAATAAAGATAACATTAAGGTCAGAAAGTTTATTGACATTTTTAAGGATAAAACAGATAGTTGGATCATAAATTTGGGAGATGAGATGCATAAGCTTCCAGAACAAAAGAACCATTCAAAAATAGAGTTTGCAATAATATAACTAAAATTCACATGTCAAACAAACAGTTAAATCAAATGCTTTAGTTCTTCGAAAGATAGAAAACAGAGGAAAAAGAAGATGAGACCAAATGGCTGTCTCAAAAATAAGATAGAAAATAATACATTTTCTTCTGCAGGCAATTCCTTTGCTGAGACTTTTGGAGGTGCACCATCAGGAACACTAACACAATTTTTGAAGCCAGCTTCCTCCATAGCAAGCTTGTCCATTTCACCCTCAACCTAATATAATAAGATCACGAAATGGTTCTCAGCCAGTTAATCTTATCTGAAAGTACCCAGTAGAGGAATAGTGATTACAATAATGACGTCGCTTGCTTCCTTTATATCATCGAGTCCATAAAATATTTTTTCAGTATTTGCTTCCTGCATCAACAGTACAAGTGTAGAACACTATGAGTTGACATCGTTGAAGCATAAAATTACAGAATTGTAAATCAAGAAAATGTTAGCAATGATGGGCACCACATTTTGGATTTAAGTCAGAAGATCAAGGAGGAATAACTAAATTCAGCCATAAACCAAGAAAAAATGATAAAACATACCTGCCAAAACTTTTTGGTAATATCACGATATTTGCAGCTTACAAGCTCTCTATTTCTTTGGTAAGTGAAAGCAATAGCAATCTACCCAAAACAATTATCAGAAGTTAGTCCAGAAAAACCGACAAAAGAAGTTTGTCTGTAATATTATATTATTATTAAAAACAATTATAAAAAACTTAGATGCAAATAGTCTTCATGGAGACCCTATAAGACATTAAGCAATCCAAACTTTGAAGCCAGATAATAGCATAGTTTGAATTACACTTAATGACTGAATAATATTTACATTATCGAGATGACTTCTTGATCATGTTTATTACCACATAAAATTGCAGCATTCGCATAAGTTCAAAACAAAAATATGATTAATGCACCTGATCACCAGTCCTTTTCTGCATAACAGCATTTCTCCGCAGGGTTTCCCCAGAGATCATGCGCTCAGCAAAATATGCAAGCAGCTGCAAGACAATGATGTTTGTATGAGGAGAACCAAAAGGTTGCATATTTTAGTTGATGCATGGTAATGACGAAAACATTCCAGACTCATTGAGTAATCAAAATGGGTAATTTCTAAGTTTACATTAAAAGATTATACAGCTGCACTATGTGTGAGCAAAAGAGTGCCAAGATGGTGATGGTAGTAACAATAATTACCTCATTACACAAAGGTTCCAGTCCTAAACTCTCCTCTGTGATTGTTCTAATTGGTTGCTTTATTTTGGTTTTACTCATTGTCGAATAAGTTGATTTTACACCGGCAAAGGCCTGAAAGCACAAGAGCAAAAGCAAATGAGAAAGAATCAGCAGGAGTACTTAGCTTAGCGTAATTCAATAGCTTACACGGGTAGCGCCCTTCCACCCACATTTAGCCCGAAAACAGGTCCACACTGCTGCACCGCTATGACATACAGGAAAATATCAATAAACAGCTATTGAAACTAAAACAACGAGAAAAATAAAATATAGGTAACAAATTATGGACAACTAATACTGGAATTACCCATCTTCGGTGACATGAAGAGATAGGCTCTTCTCATTCGATTCCCCACCTTTACACTACAAAATGCAGCAAATCAATACAAAATAAATGCAGCTGACATATCAAGATTGACTCATCTAATTCCCACAACCTTAAGTAGCATCTCTACGATTTTACTTATCAAGTACAGTATATGCCGGAACTAAATCATAAAGGTTTCTCTTATACAAGTAAAACCTTACAAAATTTTCCAGTAAGCAGGATAGTGGGAAAGATTTTCAGCTTTATGACATCAGGGTGCTAAGGAAAAAGAAGAAAGAAAAAGAAAAATATGCAGACAGTGAAATGATGCCCTGCTATTGGTTACATCACCATAGTATATGTTAACTCATGTTCATAAGTTAATATGTAAACAATTGGCAAATAAGAAAAACTTCAGTCGAACATTCCAGAAAAGTAGAGCAAAAATATGACAAATTAGAAACATAAGAAACACATACACTTGGGCAAACTAAACCATTGTATTGGCCCGGCATGCATGAACTGCCATCAATTCCAATTTCCTGCAACTTCTGCCTTAATATCATTAGCTTCCTCTCATCAACAAATTGCTTCTCCAGAGTCTCAACATCGACACCAGAAACTACACAAACAAATCAAAGTAGTATTAAGAACATATAAAATTGCAGATAATGTGTGCAACTCTCTCCTATCAAAAGTACCTGCGAATTAATTGTAAGGCATTCATAAACAATTTCACCGGATTCAAATAACCAAGAAAACACGAGAGATTATCGAGAAAGGCAACTCGTTTAATTAACCCCAAAAAACTCAAAAGATTGTCGATAAGAGCAGCTCATCCAATAGAAAAAACGAGAGATTATCAAGAAAAGCAACTCAATTAGTTATCCAATAATAGATGAGAAATTATCAAGAAAGGCAAATTCAGTAAACCTTGAAACACGAAAATTATCAAGAAAAGTAGCTCATCCAACAAACCAAGAAAACAAGAAAGATTGTCAAAAAAACCAAATAAACAAGAAAAGAAAACAACACTCACTCGGTCGCGGAATAGGCATAACGCCATAGGGCGTATAACTGTAGCCACCGGCCCTCTGATAACTTAGATGCAACTGCTTCGGAGAAGCAAAAAGTCTCGAGCTTTTCCAACTGTAGGAGTAAAAAAGAAGTGTTCTTGGAGAAGAAGAACAATGATGGAGCGAAAATAAGCAGGCGTAAGTAGCCGGAGCAGCCGAGGATTTCGGAAGCAGAAAATTCTTGGAACCCATGACAATAATTCTGCTACTCTTCGACGACGGGCTCAACAAAAGTTTCCGAGGTGAAAGGAAAAACATAGTTTCTCCCTCAATAATTATTGTTAGCAAGAGAGAGAAGAGATGTTTCCAGCTGCCATAGAAGGCGGGAGGAAGCGAGAAGGGTTTAAGGAGCAACAGTCTGCAACACTATTTTCCTAATGTTTCTGAGATAAATTAAAAATTCGTTTCTTGTATGATATCCTTCATTCCCACGAAAAATAAGGAGGAAATCAAATGGGCTCGGCCCAACTTCCTAGATACCTTCATCAGCCCAGTTTTGTAAATATTTTGCTTTCGCTTTTAATGTTGAAAGTTTTCTGCTGATTATGTTTTGGTAAGTTTCCGCTGATTTTTGAATTGGTAATTTTCTGCGAATTTTTGTTTAGGTTACTTTTATGGGATTTAATTTAAGAGATAACAAATTGTGTAAAATTCTTATGCATATCATAGAATGATTTGTAAAATATACTTTTTAACCCAGTAAATATGCTAAAACTATTATTTTTATACGAGGCAAACAAAATATGCCTTTTGGTGTGTTTGTACTTTACATATGTGTATTACGTCCAGTTAATCCATGAACCCCCTTTTAAAAACTTGTTCTTGAAGTCACAATTCATATTTCATAAGCTATAAATTTGGTTACAAAATACATAAAAAAAAATAAGCAATGAATCATCCTCAAAAAATCAAACTCGAAAAATATGTTTATCAACAGCTACACCTGATTACTCTAAATTCTGCATCTGATATAACTCTGCTTTGTCAATTGCAACTCTCAGAGCATCCGCACCCAGACTCTTTAGAACCTGCATAACAAGACAATATCAAAGCTTTTTTAGCCTATCTGAGGATCTTCCGCACAGAAGAAAGAGTTCGGAGATTACTATATATGGGATGCATTCAATCGTCAAAAAAAAGAGGATTTGATTGAGTATCAAACACTAGTCATCGAACCTCGTTTGCATCTTTGAACGAGCTGATCTCATCCTTCCTCGGCCAACATACGCGCCAGCATCTAATGATGAGCAAAAAAAAGAAGAAATCAGCCTCTTTTGTTGCTATGGTTTGAAACATGATACAAAGTAAGAAATAACAACAATTGATGCGACAATATTATGCTGTATAACCTTTCTTTCCCAAGACGACGAGCAAGCTCTTCAGCTAAAGCTTGGCCAGGTATATCGCCATCAGTTGCCAGGACTATACGAGACGCCTGAAAAAGGTCCAAGAAATGCAGGAATCTCACGTTCATGCAGATTCAAGCAGATTAATATCGTTACTTTAGTTGTTCCAGAAGACCTCCAACCTTTTCGAAATAGTCTTTGCAGTTCCACAAGTATTGAAAGCCGGTGTCCTGATGTGGCGACAACACAAAAATACAAATGAAATATTAAGTAACTATAAAGGCAACCGTTAAGGAAAAATGGTTTCAAACATTGATGATAATGAAGTAGCAAAACACAAACAAAGCTTATCTAAGCTCACTAGCCCAACCTTCTCTTGTGATGGTATTCCATTGAGTGAAACTGTCTGTGGTGCACCACCAGGAACACTAACGCAATTGCAATAGCCAGCTTCTTCGACTGATAGCTTGTCTATCTCACCTTCAACCTATGAACAGAAAAGAGAGTCAAAATTGTGATAACGATCGAGGTAACAATAGAGAACTGCAAGTAATCAAGTGCATACAATAATGATCTCGTCTGCATCTACAATGTCATCAATCCCATATAACATTTTCTCTGTATTTCTCCCCTGAAAAGACATTTACCGTTCATTAGAGTAAGCAAGAAGCCAGCGCCTTGGAATTAAACGGGAATACCTGCCAGAACTTTTTCTCAAGAGTCCGGTATTTGCAGCCAACAAGCTGTCCATTTCGTCTATAAGGAAAAGCAATTATTTTCTGCATTGAAGAGAACTAACTTACAATTCCTTCAGGTATAAACCTTACCACACCTCAATAAAAATTTAGAGAATTTTGTTATTAACGTTGTTAAACAGGAAATAAGATCCATCACCAAGAAAACTCAGTAGACATGCAGTTATTCAATTACGAATCCAGATATTTGACCAAAAGTTTGTAAGTTTCAGTCGAATTAGTATATGTGATGGAAGGAGGTAATGGTAAAAGTGTTTTCTTACCTTACCACCAACAACTTGCATAACATTATTTCTCTGCAGTGTTTCCTTTGATATCATTCTCTCGGCAAAGTAACCAAGCAACTGCATCATAGCAAAAGTTAAGTTAATTTTTTTTTAAAAAAAAAAAACATGCTTGTGTTAATTAAGGAATGATGAGCCTAATCTCCATATTTGTCAGATAGCAAAGCTCTGCTAGTAAGAAATGACTGTGATACCTCATCACCCAAAGGTTCAAGCTTTAGATTTTGCCGGTCGACACGAGGAATTTCTTTATCGTTGTCTGCAAAGACCTGGAACCAAAGTTATCATCCGAGAAAGGGAGTACAACTTCAAGGCTCCGAAAGACTAATTAAGGAGCAGTGATCTAAACCATATATCACAGAACCTGGCCTGCCCATCCACATTGTAGATCAAAACACCTCCATATCGCATAACTCCTGTTTTGATAACAGCAAATGTTTTCAATATCTACTACATTATCAACTAGCAAATGAATTGAAAATGCAACTTACCAACTTCGGTTTATGTGAAACGATAGAGTCCTCTGCATTGATCGCCCCCCTTTGCACTGATGCAAAAGAAGAATCCATCAACACTAACAGATAAGTAACAATAAAGGCAGAGTTCTTGAAATGGTGAAAATCAGACCTAACACTAACTACACATATCAAAAAGGGGTACAAATTTAAGTCGTTCTATAATGATCAACAATGGTTATATCGCCCCAAAACTGGTCACTCCTTTCTTTAAATAACTAAGAAAAAATGAATGATCATAACAAACCACAACAACTAATCCTGAAAGAGAGATAAAAAGGTAAAAATAGAGATACTAAAATACCTTAGGACAATACAAGAGATCAAACTGCCCAGGCGTACAAGATTCGGACTTTACTCCGAGGGCCTCAATGTTTTGCTTCAGCTTAGCAGAATCAGTTTTCTCATCAGCTATATCAACTGTTAATTCAAACGACAGAAGAGCCCAGAAATTGCAAGTAAGAGAGAGAGAGAGAGAGAGGAACATCTGAAGAGAAGGGTAATTAAAGAATACCGTTTGGCTTGGATGACGGGACATGAGAAAAACATCGAAACCCATTACTCTTTAACGCAATTATTGAGACGGATTCAGCAGGATAGGGCAAGAAACTGGCGGGAAGTTTTGAAGATAACAAATTTAACGGAATGTTAGAAGGCAGACGGCACTTTGGCGGAGGTGGTGGCTCGTGGATGCGCGTCGGAGGAGGCATCTCAAGTTTCCGCCTTCGACCATGCAACTGCAACTGCTTCTGCTTGCAGCTTGCTGAAACAGTGGAAGAGGATAAACTTCGGTTAAACGTGTCTGCAAATTCTCGCTCGGAGAGCGACTTTCCTTAGCTACTCGAAAAAATAAAATCGCTCTTCTAGGAAGCAAAAATTCTATAATACCATTATAGAATAAAATAATTTGGGCCCAAACTGAAATATTTTGTAACGGTTGATATAGCCCAACCCAAGTAAGCAAAATTAAAATGTGAATTGTGCAAATTTTACAAGCAAATTGGACCTCATTTTTTTCACACAAATAAGTTACTTTTTTCTTTCAATACGATACGATCATACGAATAAAATCATTTAAATACTTTTGTAATAGATTAAGTAAGTAGAATAGTAGATACTTGTTCATAAAAGAGAAGTAAGTAGATATGTCTCATAGGGACAGCCAAATGGTTAAGGTGGATTCCTGTGGTCGAGAGGTCACAAGTTCGAACAAGTGTGGTTTACTTATCCTGTGTGCTTTGCAAGCTATTGCACGGGAACGTGTGGACTCATAATTCTTGACTTCGTCTTGTTCTTCTCACTCAACTAAATACATTAACCTCGTAAGTATTGTCTCCTCCAAATTTCTTATTTATTTAAAAGTGAGAAAAAATTATTTTTGTATGCTTCATATGTATAATTTATTATTAAATGTTGGATGTGTATATATCATTAAAATTCAATCAAGTCACTTTATTATAACTAAAATGTATGTATTGATGATGTGTATATATTGCAATTTAAATAAGTTACGTTATTCTAACTAAGATTTATTTATAGGATCTGAAAAATAACAACTATTATAGGATCCGGAAAATAACAACCATTATACTTTTTTTTAAAGATGCAAAATGAAATCAAGAAAAACAATGAAATGTGAAAGAAAAAGTAAAAACCTGATGTAAAATAACGGTTAATCGACAGAGCAAATGCAGTCAATTAATAACCCTAATAGCCCATTAGATCTTCCTAATTATAAGGAGGGACGGTTACCCGTTATAAAATCCCATCCAATAACCTCCACTCCCACGTTCCTCTCTCTCTCTCACACACACACAGCGCTAAACATAAGCACTTTTGTTTGTTAAGGTTTTCTACTGACATTCAAGGCTAGCAGTTAAAGGACACACTCTTTCCTCAGGTACGCCGTACGTAGAGTACCTTCCATTATCTTGTTTAATTCCCCATTTCAATTTTCCCTCCTTTTTCTACTGCAATGCTTCTGCTTCCTACTTAATTTGTTACTGCTCCCATCACCATCTAACACTTGGTTTCGATCGTTCGTAGGTTATCCATCCATTCATCAATGGCGTTGAGCTACTACTCCAACTGGGCCTCGTTTCAGCAGCCGGACTATTCCGACACTGCCATTGATGATCTGGAGCTTCAATCTCTGTTGAACGCCGACTACTACTTGGTGGACCCCTACGACGACCCCTTCTGCAATACTCTTCTCTCCGACTTCTCCAATGCTAATGCTAATGGACTTCCCTTTGATAATAATCTCAACTCCCTCGCAACACAACCACCCTTTTTCCCCAACCAACAAGAATCACTGGACCCATTCTTCCATTACCCCAAGCGCCAAAAGCTCTGCGATTCTCAACAACTCTATCCCTCTCTCTTCGACCCTT
The DNA here is from genome assembly GCA_036937905.1 of Salvia rosmarinus. Classification (NCBI taxonomy): domain Eukaryota; kingdom Viridiplantae; phylum Streptophyta; class Magnoliopsida; order Lamiales; family Lamiaceae; genus Salvia; species Salvia rosmarinus. Next base: position 87,417,438 of record CM072818.1, read on the forward strand.
TTCTGGCCATGCTCCAAGATTTCTCGCCGCCGCCCCAGCCGCCGCCTAAATTTCCGGGGGCGGATTTCAGCATGGGGAGCTACGAGAGCGTGAAGAAAGAACCGAGCGGCGTGAGCTTATCCGCGCAGAGTGTCGCGGCGAGGCAGAGGCGGCAGAGGATCACGGTGAAGACGCAGGAGCTCGGGAAGCTGGTTCCCGGCGGGCAGAAGATGAACACGGCGGAGATGCTGCAATCCGCCTACAAATACATTAAATTCTTGCAGGCCCAAGTTGCGCTCCTCGAATTCGTCGGCTCGCGTCATCAGGTACTGAATCAACTAACTAATCATTTTCTTGAATTAATCCTACATTAACAATCATCAAGTGAAGAACCATTTTCTGAATCTTCTGCTAACATGTACATGATTCAATCGTTTCTGTAGGAGGTCCCTGAAGTACCATTTGAAGGTGAAGAAGAGTTCCAGAAACTTCTAGAATCTCCATTGATTCACGAAAAGCTATACTCGACTGAACATTGCCTGGTTCCAAAGAATTTGGTGGAACAACTTAGCTGTGATCATCAAATACTCAAATCCAATCCACATTTACATGATCGCTAATTTAGCATGCGCTCAGTTCTAACTGATTTACAGGAGGAAACTCACAGCTGCTATCTGGTTCTAATTGTCTTAGTTTAGGCTAATCTTCATTTATGTTGTTTTGTTTCAAGGCAATCTCTTAATGCCTTATGTTGTTTAATTCCTTTTGTTCCTTACAAGTTAGGATGTTAATTTGTTATGTTAGGTTCTCTACTTCAGGAAAAAAATGTTGTATTTTTTTCTTAGTGTAAGTTATCCTATTGATAAATATACATTTATTCTTGGTTAATCCCAAAGTGTGATTGATTGACTATTTAATGGTTTGTTTAAATTCGTCATAAATAAAATCTTAAAACCGCAATGAGAATGATGCACCGTATTATCATTCGGGTCACGAGTTACAATAGGCGTTTTTGGAGATTAATTAATTTTATTTCAAGAAAAAGGTTTTTCTCCTACTTAATTATTATTCATAAATTTGCCCCAAAAATCCTCAACTTTTAGATGAGACGGTCAATGAATGACATAGTCAAAATAGCTAGGCAGTTGATTTTGGAGGAGTGATTGTAGGAGAGCCTGTTACTACGTTTCAGGGTGGTTAATAACCAATTTCTTCTCCACACGAATAATTATATTTTTATTTCATAATGTCTTGATAATTTTGATTTGTAAAATTAGATACTCCGTCGTCATCGTTTCAGTGGAAATCGGAAGAGTTAAATTAAGTCTTAAGCAATAAATCCACCAATTTGTAACATATCGAGATAGAATTTATTAACAAGTTTGCAAATACCATATTGCAGATTAAATAAATTAATCAACCAAAAATAACGAGTGAGCAAATAGCAGGACGTTTGATTGCAAAATACCATATGGTCCATATAATATCCAATAATAGCTCATCTAAATAGTTTCTCAAATATTTCCAAATTTTTACTGTCGAAATATCACTTCGGACAACTTTGGGTAAAATTCTGGCTTAACCATGCAAGAATTCGAAAAATGCAGGTGAATTTTAGAGTCCAGAGGCACTGCATCTCCTTCAATGTTGTACATGGATTGTAGATAAAGACTTAACAGACATTGAGATCGTTTTCGCGGTTTTGAACCTCTTACTCTCACCATTTTCTGACCATAACCTGCTTCCTCAGAGCCCTGCCACTGTTTCTTGATTCAAACCCAGCTGTAACCTGGTTCCTTGAACACCTGCTGCCTTCCCATTATATCTCGAACAACCTTCACATCATCCCATCTATCTAATGACGAATACATATTGGCTAGGAGGGAATAAGGGGCAGAATTACCCGTGTCCAACCGGAAAAGCTCGTCCGCAGCCCTTCTTGCCAAGTTCACATTGGAATGAACCCTACAAGAGCTGAGCAAAACCTCCCAAACAATAGGATCATCTTTGCACGGCATCTTTTCTAAGATTTCTTCGACTTCATTGAACCAGCCAGCACGGCCCAGGGTGTCGACTATGCAAGTGTAGTGATCACTAAACGGCTCTACATCATATTCTTGATGCATTGATTTAAACAGCTTCAAACCAGTATCTACTAATCCTGAATGACTGCAGGCGGTCAAGACAGCAACAAAGGTTATGTGATCAGGTTTTATACTAGCTTCGATCATATCAGCAAATAACTCAACAGCATCTTCTCCACGCCCATTTTGAGCATAACCATGTATCATCTCATTCCAGGTAACTAAATCTTTACACGGCATCATGTCAAAGAATCGTCTGGCCCCATCCACATCGCCACACTTGCTGTACATATCAACAAGAGCAGTTCCGACATAGACATTATTTGAATGTCCTTCTTTCACTATTAGACTATGAATCTGCCTCCCTTCTGAGAGAGATGACAGAGACGAGCAACAATTAAGCACGCTAGCATAAGAAAATTCAGTTGGCAACATCCCTTCACCTAGCATCTGCCTGAAAAAGTTAAAACCTTCTGCATCCATTGAATTAAGGGATAAACCTGCCAACACTGAATTCCAACATACTATATCATAGTTGGGAGCCATGTTGAAGATAGCTTTTGCCACTTCTATTTCACTACATTTTGAGTAAACAGCAATCAGTCCACTGGTAACATACAAGTCCGTTGAAAGCTCAGCTTTCCACAAGGCAGCATGAATCTGCTTTCCACCCTCTAAAAGCCCCATGGCAGCACAAGAACTAAGAATAATAGCAAAAGTAGTTCGATCAGGCCTCTCTCTTCTGAACTGCATCTCTCTGAAAAGCATCACCGCCTCCCTGTGGTATTCGTTCTGAGAATACCCCGATAGCATAGCATTCCATGAGGCCAAACTTGGTACCGACATACCATTGAAAATGTGAAGCCCAGTTTCAACATCACCACTTCTCAAGCAGGCAGCAAGCATATTAACACAAGTGACCTCATCAGGCTCAACCCCACAACTCTGCATTCTCTCCATGCACTCGATCGCCCTCTGCAAATGGTATTGCTTGGCATATCCCGCTATCATAACATTCCATGAAACAACACTGACTTTTGACATACTGTTGAACAACTTCTCTGCACATTCCATACATCCAAGCTTTGCATACATGTTAAGTAATGAATTGTTTATGTGCATGTCTCCCAAAAAACCCACTCTAACGAGAAGCCCGTGTATCTGTGCCCCGTGCATCATATGCCTTTTCCCCTCATTGCCATCATTCACAACAAATTCACATTTGGAACAAACAGTCAACACACTTGAAAGCGAGACACAGTCTATGATCCTCTCTCGATGCATCAATCTGAACATGTGGAATGCTTCATCCACGATCAGCTCCTACTAAACCCTCCATCATTGCAGTGAATGAGACCTCATTATGCTCCGGCAACTCCTCAAAAACCAGTATTGCATCTTCTATAGAAACGCACTTCATATACATTCCCAGCAAAGCATTCGCAACGTACAAATTCGAGCTAAGTCCAAGCTTGGTAGCAAGTCCATGGCACTCCCTGCCACAATCCGTATTGCCCAAACCCCCACAAGCACTCAAAACACTGGCCAATGTGAAGCGGGTGGGCACGAAACCATTCAACCTCATCGCATAGTAACCCACCAAGGCCTTATCTTCCAGACCATTTCGTGACAGCATACTAATAATCAAATTCCAAGAAACGGAGTTCCTATCCGGCATTTGGTCGAACACTTGATACGCATTAGCTACATCATTTAATTTGCAGTAAGAATCTAAAATGGCGTGGTAGGAGAATATGTTTCGCAGAGGCATTTGGTTGAACAGGCGGTGGCCGGCCGACGTGTGGCCGCATTTTGAGTATAGCTCAATCAGGCGATTCACCAGAAAAGTGTTTGAAATTTGGTCGGTGCGAAATATTTGAGCTTGAATTATTTTTCCTGCCTTGTACGCTTTATGATCTATGCAATTTTGCAACAAATTCGCCAACGAAACAGAGGCATTCCTGCTTTGCATTTCTAACAAAATTATGCGGGATGCCGCTTATTGTCATTGTTAAATTGAAAAGGACATTGGGCCTAATATATTGGGCCAGTATTAATTATAATGGGCAAGAAATAAGCCCAATATTTTATATTGAATTTCCTTTCTATTTTATTTCTTAATGGTACAACTCAATGAAGCTGTGAATCAGGATGTACCACCACTTACTGCAGAGAACCCCTATTCCCATTATTCCTGAGAGTCGCCTATCATCGTCACCACACAAAGCTCTGAACTGTGTCCAGATGGACGGCGGTGGAGTGGACTCCGAAGGCCGCGCATTCACGAGCGTGGAGGAGATGTGGCGGGAAGCGGTGGGGGACGGCGACTCCCTCAAGAAATCGCAGTGGTATTCGCAGGGCGTCGGCTATTGGCAGGTAAATTACGAAGTCTCTCTCTCTCCCTTTTCTTTTAAAAGAAAATATCTATGCCTAGTTGCTCATACAGTTAGCTCTGCTTGTTTCGGTTTATGTTTGAGAGAAATGAAAAATGAAGGCTACTTGTTGATTGATTTGGTTTACTTGATGAAAAATGTGAGGTTTGTTTGTTTTTTTTGAAGAGAAGGGTGTGGAGGCGACAGTGGATGGAGTGATGGGAGGGTATGGGCATGTGAATAAACCTGATATAGAGGGTAGTGAGGCATTCTTGAATTCGATTTTGGCTGAACGATTTCCTGATGCTGGCAGAGGAAGACGTCTTGTTACTCTTGGTATTGTTTCCTCCCTCTTCCAAAAATGTTAGCATAGAGTAAAAGAGCTTGAATTTCTATGAGTTGGTAGTTGTGTTTCTCCAGGTTATTGCAAAGTGGTTAGTTTTAGAGATCACTGTTGCCTCCGGTACACTTTCTGTGTTATATTGGAAGTAGCTAGAAAATTCTACAAATGTATTCTCTAAGAATCTGTTGTGATGATTGCGTGAGTTTGTGTTGGAGTTTTATGTTTTTTTGCTACAATATCTGCAGATTGTGGCTCCGGAATTGGGAGGGTCACCAAGCATCTTCTTATAAGATATTTTAATGAGGTGCTCTTTCAACTCTTACTTGCATCTTTTCTTCTTCACACCACATTGTTCCTTTCTCAGTTCTCATTTCATATAACACATATTTCGTAGCTGAAGGAATAATCAAGAATCCAACTTGTTACTGAAAATAGTATCTAAAATCTTGATTCTTGACATTGTTGTGAAAATGCTTTGTTCATATCCAGGTTGACCTTCTCGAGCCTGTTTCTCATTTTCTAGATACTGCTCGGGAAAATTTGGCCCCAGAAAACTTGATGGTCACAGAGGATCATAAGGCTGTCAACTTCTTCTGTGTTCCTCTTCAGGCAAGATGTAATTTGCTTTTAGTTTCTCACAATGTCTAGTCAGTATTCATTTTAGAAAGGATATATGTGGAGACCAAACATCTAATCACAGTGGAAATGACATGGTTATGCAACGGATTAGTTTATTGTAATTGGAGATCCATATTGTATGATTAGCAGAAATTCTAATACTTTTTCTCTATATAATTAGCTACCAAACTTGCAGGAGTTAATCCACATTATACTTGTACTCCTATGGACATGGTTTCTTGTAAATACTCACCGCCTTTTTGTCACTATACATTGGAATGATTAGTAACCTGATAGCAAACTACAGTTCCTACTCCTAGGTTGCAACATCTTATTACATATTTGAGTTTATAATTGTGTCTTGCCGCTGATGTCTATGTAATGTTTCGTCTCCTTTATATAACTTTTGATATCCGTGCTTTACTTTATGAAGTGAACTTTTTTTCTGGTTGATAGCCTATATCAATCTAAACTTGTTTCTTTTTAGTCAAACCAATTACTTTTTTTTCAGTACATAAATGACTACACTCTTTATTTGCTAAACTTTTTGCCTGTCTTATTTTAGGAATTTACTCCTGAGGCAGAAAGGTACGACATTATATGGATCCAATGGTGTATTGGGCATGTTTCAGATGATGACCTTATGTCAGCCAAGGTAATAGACTATTAGTTCCCATCTTATTAAACAATAATAGTTAGTCTTCGGTCTTCCTAGTCCTAAACTATTTCTGTCATAATTGAGTATTAGTAATCATCTTTCCGTTTCCAAAGGTTTGTCGCACTCATTTGTACTGCCAATGACCATTCAGATTTACTCATTCATATTTTCTTGAATCTGCTAGGCTAAACAGCTTTGGCTTTTAACCAAGTGTGCTTACATATAAGAGCATGCATTATCATATCTCCTAGGTTTCAAATTTATTTTCAACCGTAATTGGAAAAGTCATTCCAGATTATCCACATTCCGATAGCTGAGAGTACAAGCTTATGTCTAGAACATGCTTATTTATATGATTGGTCATATGTTTATATACATAATTGCATGTATTCGTAGCCTATTATTTGAATTTCGTTAATCATTGTTGAATGTATTATTAATGGTAGAATGTACCTCTTCCAGGATGGTCTCAGACCTGGTGGGCTAGTTATTTTGAAGGAGAACATTGCAAGAAATGGTAAGAATTTTCTCTATCAATTTACCCACTTTGTGTTGTCCCTTTGCAATAGCTGGTTTTCTTCATTGTTTTTACAGTGGATCTGATATCAAGTCTCGTTCTTTAGGTTTCGTGTTGGATAAACAGGACAAGAGCATTACAAGATCCGACTTGTACTTCAAGCAGCTCTTCAAACAATGTGGACTACACATTCTTAAAATGAAGGTACGTCTGAATTCTTGTCTGTTGGGTTATTCCTTAATATGATCGAAGACCTATAAAGTATTCTTGATTTCACAAACACGAATTAATTGATGTTTCGTATGTATGTTGTCAGGATCAAAGAGGATTCCCTGATGAATTATTTGCTGTAAAGATGTATGCATTGACGACTGATCTGCCGAAGAAAACCAAGATTTCGAAATCGAAGAGACAAGTCAACAGACCTGGCATCATCAGATAGGAATGAAGGGATAAAGATACTAAACCATTTATTAATATGTAAAACTCCATCAAATTTTGTGTGTGCTGTGTTCTCTCATATTATCTACTTTTTTGAAGAAGCTCAAAGGAAAATGGGAATAGCCGAATGTTTATTGTGATTTCTTTGTTCAAAATTTTCAGCCTACTTCGGTATAATTAAGTTCTTAAAATTGAAATATATATTTATGAAAATATACACACAACAAACCACCACCAGACGTTGTAACAGACCCTCCTACAATCACTCTCCAAAATTAACTCCCTAACTACTTTGACTGCGTCAATGGCTGGCTTATCGAGAAGTTGAATAATTATCAAGAAATATGTCTGCAAAGTTCGCATGAAGAATGGAAAAGGCCTTTTTTTATATTATTTGATCTGGAAAAACCAAAGGCCAGTGTGAACTGATGATCACAAATGGTGCAGTCCTTCTCATTGCGGTTTTAAAGACTCATAAATAAGTAAGCAATCAATCTCGTTTGGGATTAACCAATTAAGAAACAAGAATCAATGCTTCATGAAGGTAACCGTTGTATGGTTTGCAGGCTATTACACATGAATTGCACAAGAAAGTAGGGTTTACATAGTGCGTGTACCGAAAATAGCAGCTGTGGGTTTCCTTTAAATTAAAATTAAAATTAAAATAAAATCAATGCTCATTGTATATCAATATCAATAATGTAATGTTAGAATCAGGGTAACTTACACTAAGAAAAAAAATACAACATTTTTTTCTAAAGTGCCTAACCTAATGACTGGCAAGGCATGAGGAGGTTGCCTTAACACAAAACAACAGAAATCAAGATGAGCCTAAACTACTCAAGATCAGATCGAACTAAACTAGTTGATTCTCTTCCAAAAACAAGATTAGCCTAAACTAAAACATTTAGAACTGCGCGCATGCTAATGAGCGATCTTTTTCCAAAGTCGGAAGCAAATGTGGATTGGATTTGAGTATTTGATCATCACAGCAAAGTTGTTCCACCAAATTCTGTGGAACCAGGCATTTCTCAGTGGAGTATAGCTTTTCTTGAATCAGTCGAGATTCTAAAAGATTCTGGAACTCTTCTTCACCTTCAAATGGTGCTTCATTGACCTTCTAGAAGATTGGATCATGTTAGCAGAAGATTAGACAAGGATTCTTCACAAAGTAGGAATTCAAGAAAATGATTAGTTAGTTAAGTACCTGATGACGCGAACCAACGAATTCGAGGAGCGCAACTTGCGCCTGTAAGAATTTGATGTATTTGTAGGCGGACTGCAGCATCTCAGCCGTGTTCATCTTCTGCCCGCCAGGGACCAGCTTCCCGAGCTCCTGCGTCTTCACCGTGATCCTCCGCCGTCTCTGCCTGGCCGCGATGCTTTGCGCGGATAAGCTCCCGCTGCTCGCTTCTTTCTTCACGCGTTCGCAGCTCCCCATGCTGAAATCCGCCGCCGGAAATTCTGGCAACGGAGGCGGCATCACAAATTCCGGCGGCGAGCAATCTTGGAGCATCGCGAGACAAGGGTCGAAGAGAGAGGGGTATAGTTGCTGAGAATCGCAGAGCTTTTGGCGTTTGGGGTAATGGAAGGGTTCGAATGATTCTTGTTGGTGTGGGAGAAAGGGTGCCTTCGCTGCGAGAGAGTTGAGGTTATCGAAGGGAAGTACTCCATTAGCATTAGCATTAGCATTGGAGAAGTCGGAGAGAAGAGAGTTGCAGGAGGAGTCATAGGGGTCCACCAAATAGTCGTCCGTGTTCAACAGAGATTGGAGCTCCGGATCATCAATGGCGGTGTCGGAATACTCCGGCTGCTGGTACGAGGCCCAGTTGGAATAGTAACTCAACGCCATTGATGAATATCGGATAACCTACCAAGTCGAAACCAAGTGTTAGAACACAGCAGGAAGCAGAAGTATTACTGTAGAAAATTAAGGAGGGAAAATTGGAAATATTGCACGTAGAGTTAAACAACAAGATGATGAAAGAGACAGTATCGTATTCTTATGTACCTGAGGAAAGATTGTCCTTAACTGCTAGCCTTGAATGTCAATAGAAAACCTTAACAAACTAAAGTGCATATGTCTAGCTCTGTGTGTGTGTGTGTGTGTGTGTGTGTGTGAGAGAGAGAGAGAGGAACGTGGGAATGGCGGTTATTAGATATTTAGATGGGATTTTATAACGGGTAACCACCCTCCCTATAATTAGGATGATATGATGGGCTATTAGGGTTATTAATTGCCGGCATTTCTCTATTATTAACCGTTATTTCTACATCAAGTCTTTTTTTTTTCCTTTTTCTTGAGTTGGGGAATGGAATTTTTTGTCTTTTCTTATGATGTTTACTTGTTTTGTAAGTGCAAACTTAGATCAAAATCTAATTTAATAAAAGCAAACATACACATTAAAATATATATATATATCACTTTAAACTTCAAATTCTTTCATTGCACCAACTGTCATTCATTCTTCATCAGGAAATTCTTTTAAAAACTCAAAATATCATTTCGACTTACTCTTTGAGCTGTTGCGATGATCATCATCGAGTCTGATTCTCGTTACTACCGGTTCTCCATTTTCAGACAATACTACATTCCTTGCTTAAAGGTTGTACTCAACCTGAGGCCATTTTTCATGCAGGTAACGAACTGCAGTAGCAGTTCTCGAGAATCGAGATCGCTTGCTCCCTCTGCTTCCATGACGGAAAGCAAGTTTTCGGCCACCTCATATTCTTCCCATCATCAATCCATTCAGTCACCACCGCCATGAACCTACGGTTATCGCACCAACCTACTACGCGTACGATGTTTCGATGCTGCAATCCAACAAGAACATTGGATTTCTCGACAAATCTCCTCCGATCCTCCCTCGTCTTCTTCTCCAAATAAACCTCGAGCCCACCTCCCTCCCATCTCTCAGAACACCCCTATAAACACTACTATGCCTACTAGATTTTCCCGCCAAATTCCACTTCGAAAATCCGTAGCTCACTTCCTCCAGCACTGAGGCCTTACATCTATGCTCTTCTTCTTCTCCTCCGCAACTTTCCCGCCAAACAGCACCATAAGAAAAGGACCATCGCTAAGATCATGGCGGCCGGAAAACCGACCAGGAATGCCACCGTCTTGACCCTCAATTTTCCGTGACTGGGAGGAACGCCAGAAATGAATTAAACTTGAAGAGTTGAAACATCAAAGAAGCGCGCCTCCGATATTATGCACTCAGAGAAGCCGTTTCGGGCCAGGTTCAGAAGCGTCAGATTCTGCAGGGAGGAGAACTTCTCCACCGAAACGTCGCCAGATGGACGGTTGAGGCTCAGTAAAATACTTCACTCGGAAGCTTCCCTGCAAAGCATTGTTGGAGAGATCGATGGAGATTATAAATGCAAGCAGTATTTCCAGAAAAATTCGAAGCAGAAATAGAGAGACGCGATTTTGGGGCGGCTGCGGAGATTGGGGAATGATTCGATGCAGTTGAGATTGTTGGAGATGTTGCATAGATGGCTGGCGACGATGGTGGACTTGAATATCTGGAGAAGATTGAAAGGGGTTGAGTTGCAAAAGCGGAGAGAAGGGTTGTTTTGGTAGTTGGTTGTGATGGTGGTGTTGAAATCTGGCGGCGGCTGCAGGTCTGCGAATGTAGTGGGAATTGAGATTGATGCTATTGCAAGAGAAATTTGGATTTATCAGACAATTATATAAACGGTTAACAGATGGGTTCAGAGCAGTTGCCTGCTTATTATATTTGAAGTTGGAAACGGTAATTACACTCATTTTTCTCCTGTTTTTATAAAAAAATAATATTCGTAGAAAATGCATTATAAATTAAGTGAATGGTGGATACATCTCTGTAGGCTATCAATTCTCTTAACACAATTAGTATTAATAGATGTATTTTTTGTTCAATCTTCATTGATGTAATGCTGTTAAACTCGCTTTATTTGAAAATCTAAAAATGTCATTTTAGAGACACTCAAGTGGTGAGACCTCTTATGTAAGAGAGAGATCTAGGCTCCCTTCCCAAGTAAAAAAGGAAAAACTAAGAATAAATAATAAGATTAAATGAGCCATAACGGCAAATACTATATCTTTAATAATTAATAGCACGTAACTGCTAATTAATACTTAAAGTAACATCATGAAAATAAAATTTAAGTACTATTACAAAATAAAAAAATTGAGTAGTTGTAACGTGTGATTACCCATGCGCACCTAAGGTAGCGGCGGTGGGTTCCCCATGATATCAAAAAATAAAATAAAAAATTGAGTAGTGCTAAAGAAACACAAAGATGGTCGTGCACTTCTATATTACGAAGGAATATCTTCACCATCCCAGGCAAAGAATTTACCGTTATCAGATGCTTTCACACTGTTAAAGATGCCTAGCAATTTTTGGACAGAAATTCCTCTGAAACGGTCTTGATAAATCTGTATCTACTGTTCTGGATGCAACAGAATGCATATAATTGGATCTTTTTTAGCGCAAATTCTCCTGACATGGTCTTATTCACTGCACATATTCAAGAAAAGGATCTTGTCAAGTAAAATAACTGCTGTCATTTTAATAATCTAAACTTACAGAGAAGTAACTTCCCATACACTGATTGAGTCCATTTTTAGAAGCTCAATACAAATGCCACCCTCCTAGCCGACTATCTCCAATTGAAGCAGAGGCCGCATATGCTTTTCATGCAAATCATGAGCACAAGGTTTTCAAACTACGTGATGCTAATTCTAGACGATCACAGAAGAAGAAACTAGCAGCAGTTATATATAATTTTACATTCTATTTGTGTTTTGTCTTGAAAACTCATGAACTATTCTGTGTGCAACTGATCATACCTTGATGACCAAAATAGGGCCAACGGCATTGACCTCATACGCGAGAAATAAGGAAGCTCTCTCAACCTTGTTCAGTGTAGTCTCTGTACTGAAACATCACATAAAAAGCTACTCAATCCAGTGCAAACTTGCATAACGTCTTCAAAATATTCTCTCAATCTCACCACCATCACAATATACTTTATCTGCCTAAACCCAAATATAACTAGACTACATTTCTACCAGGCTGCATAAATTTGGTACTGTGAGAATCCCAGATGCATTTACGAGGAGGTTCAGATAGCCGTACTTATCTTTCACAGGAAATCCATATATGATACAAGTGATACTACAAAAGTATGCATAATAGAACTAATCATAGCTACAAAGAACCTAATAAGGCCACTACGTTTTGATACCTCGATTGTGCTATCTATTGTGATTTGTGAGATCCAGCTTAATATCCAAGCGCTCAGCAAATTTATTCTTCAAGTCCAGAAGCTCTGTTGCCTTACTAGGACTACGCATGTTGCCACAACATGCACTTTGTGGCTTTTATCTAACAATTGTTTAACCTATAAGCAGCACCCGAAAAATAAACTAACTGATCAAGAGAGTTAAATAGGAACTAATTATTCAGACACACCTAACTTCATTATTCAATGGCTCTCATGATAGATTCAACTACTATTTGATATGCAATCAAACAGAGCTTCTGGTTTCGTAATCATCCTTCCTTACCCAAACCCTTTATGAATTTAGCTAGAAAAACAACCAAATAAATTCAGGCATATTCACCAGAACTTATACAATAATCAAACAAAGCAATGCCATTATCAACCCTACATCACATCACAAACAGAAACTGAAATCATATACAACACAATAAAAACACTCCCACGAAATCAAAAGAGACTGTAAAAATTTAAAAAAAAAAAAGTCTTTACATTTAATTAACCAAACTTACATCCACATTACATCACAGAAGTGTAATTTCATAATATCGGAACTGCAACAGGAAAAAAAAAAGTGAGGTCACGAATTTAAGTCCGATGCCTCTAGATGCACCTTGCACCATCGAAACACCGCCGTCCCATCATTGGACAAAGAAGAAAACGCGCGGCCGCCGGAGAACGGATTCAGGCGTCGCCGCCCCATCAAATCCCATTGCCCCAGTAAATTCAGCTTCATTATCGTATTTGATTTTATCATAAAATGAGTTCCAAGAGCTTCCATTTTTCCTTATCTACACCAACTGTGAATAAACGGACAGAATTGAGCTTTCAACTTAGTGCCCTTAAATGCGGTCTATGATAAAAATGTAGAGAACCGGAAGGTTTGCTAGTGGAGAGGATCCCGGCCACAGCTGAAACGACGTCTTAACTGCTCTGAACAGGCGGGTGGTTAGAAAATCGCCACGTCGAATTGGGAGGTCAGTAATCGTGCTAACTAAGTAACTTTTAACTAAAATAAATTATGGGATAATAGATTTAGAAAAATATCTCAATTTTAGTCAATATATTAAAATATCTCCAATTTTGACGTAATTTTAAAAAATATCACTAATTATAATTAATACATAAAATGTCTCCAATTTTGATAAGATTTTGAAAAATATCTCAATTTTAAAGTTTTCGACAACAGAATGCTAAGTTAGTTCGTCGGATTCTCATATGAATTATAATTTAAATGACTTAACATTCTATTTAGAGTAGGATTGTAGCTCAAATGACCCGTCATCGAAAACTCCGAATCGTGGATATTTTTTAAAATATTGTCAAAATTGAAAACATTTAATGTATTAGTTAAAGTTAAAGTTGTGATATTTTTTAAAATATAATTATTTAAGGACTACGTGTGTGGTGTGGTTAAGACCGGGTTCAAACAATAATTACTTATGCCGATCTGAGAAAAAAGAAATAAGAGAAAAGGACAGATGGATACTATAAGCAATGACTGAGATCTGTTGGACAAAGTTTACCCATAAATAATATTTGGTTTTTTAATCATCCATTAATTACTTACAACACCCAGATAAGTATGACCTGTTCGAATCTTCTTTTCACAATATTTAATTATTCTTTCGTTTTTTATCTTCTTTGCCACGGAAAGTTCGTTGTTATAATTGAGTTTTTTATATCTTCATAAAATTGCAATGATGGAGAAGGAAAGTATATTAATATATGCAAATTATATATTATATCATCACGTTTAGGGGTGAGCAAAATATCCGAAAACCGAATAACCGAACCGAACCAAACCGAAAAATCAAATTTGGTTCGGTTAATTCGGTTATTTCGGTTAATTCGGTTAAAACCAAATTAAAATTCGGTAGTTCGGTTTTCGGTCGGTTCGGAATTTTTTTAACCGAATAACCGAAAACCGAATTATATATATATAATATTATTTATTTATTTATTTAGAATTATAATTTTAATATATCAATATCCTATTCATTTCTCTCTCTCCCTATTATATCAATATATAATATTTGTAAAATATAATATTATTTATTTATTATATAATGCTATCAATTATTATTTTTTTGCAAAATATTTTGTATATATATAACATATAAAATTGTATTTTTTATATATAAATATCAATATATAATATTATTTATATATTCATTTGAAAAAATATTTTTTTTGCTAAAAGTTTGGTTTAACCGAAATAACCGAAATATATTTCGGTTATTTCGGTTCGATTACCGAATTAAATTCGGTTCGGTTCGGTTATTTTTTTGAAAAATTCGGTTAATTAGGTTCGGTTATTTTTTCGTCCGAAACCGATCGAATAACCGAATACTCACCCCTAATCACGTTGGATACTCTATTTCCTGCATTTGTATATACTCATTAATTACAACACGTATATACCTGGTATATTCGAACCAATACAGTAGAAAAGTGGAAGAACTAAAAATTCATAGTAGCGGAAGATCCAATCAACGCTTGATATTTGACATTCCAAATCTGTTAATTCTTAATCAATTAAATTAAGCTCGTTAAAGTATTTATAAATTTCTAACAAGTACTATAGCTATATATGATGCCCCTGCGACTTGCGAATTCATAGAGTTGAGAAACAAAATAGCAAATATGTGCGTGTTAATGGACAAAATGTGATTGGAATATAAAATATTTCGATTCATAATGAAATAATATAGAGTAATTAAAGTACACACTTTACAAAATCTATTAATATTGTAAAATTGATTGGCATGGTTGTATGAATATTCATAATGATTTTCCCATCAAAATCAATATACCTCAAACAGTCACCCCAATACACCTCCAATTGCGCAGAACGACACACATATATATGACAATACAAATGCTTCTTGGCCCCATTAAAATCAAATCCAACGAACTTTTAGACTTTATTTATCTTTCCATTGTAGGAAATGACTTGAGTTGCAATGGGGTACATGAGTTCTCCATCACTTATTAATTGATGGATGGGTTTGATACCTCACTTAATTGTATCAACATATTATTATGTCATTTATTGTGGAAAAGTAATTATTTTATAATCAATGATTATATGACCAACCTATATGTATAAGAGAAAATTACATTTACCTTTAAAATTTCTGTATTAAATTACCAAAAAAAAAAGAGAAAATTACATTTTCACATCTAAAGTTTTGGTTACTTTATAAATATAGGAAAACAACCCCGACTTGGAAATATTGATATCAAATGAATATATTTCATTTTCAAATCTAGATTGACTCTATTTTAATGTTGGAAAATCATACTAGTGGCCTAAAATTCGCACGGATTTTGTAACATATAAATAATTATGTGAATATTTTTTCCACGTCATATCTAATTAAAGGATCAACGTGGAATTCAAGCTTCCAAGTCGACTTTCCAGTATATAAAAAATAAAAATAAGCCCTTCTTAATTTGAAAACATAAAAGATTATTTTGGTATCCATATATATATATATATATATATATATATATAGATATTAAAGTCGAAAATGTGTTTTAAATTTGAAATTGACTAAAATTTTGGGTCTAAATGTAACTTTCTCTTAAATTAATCTAAAAGTGAACCATAAATAGCATTGCATGGATAGAGTAGAGTACAATTATTTTCAATTCAAAACTAAAAACTTCGATTGAACATTCCCTACTATAGTCTATTCACAAGTATAAATAAATAGAATTTTGTACCAAAAAATACCGAACAAATGGTTTTGATCAATAATAATATTAGTCTTTTGTGATCCCAGTAGTGATTGCTATAAATGGTTGGCGATTAATTAATATTGCTACCAATTCAACCACAAAGCATCAAATCTAAAAATTAGAAAAGATGAAGAACAAGCATACTTGAATTAACGAGTACAACAATGAAGATCAAAAAACAGAAAGCGGAGGAACCCAAAGTTGTGTACCTCATGGTTAGATTACAATTTACAGTATACTAATTCGTTGTAACATGGAATGCCAAAATATAATTAATCAGCAATTTTTCACAGCACGTTTTCCCCAATTTCTTACTGTAATAAGTGATCAATGGCGACCCACATATATATATCGCGAATATTAATCCCACTAGTAAAATTGAGTCCCATCCCACATCATAGTCCCTTCATTGAGCTATCCTATCATTTCTAATAAATGTACTTTTTTTAACTGTTCAAACCTTCTGTTCTTCAGCTTTCTGTCCCATCCACCAATATTCCAAACTGCTCCCAATTAACCAGCACTCGCACTTCTTTAATTAATGATAAAACCCTCTTTTCTTTTCTTTTCTCTTTTTTCTTCTTCATCTTATAATTTCTTAAGCTAGGGTAAACTTAACTAAAAAAACTAAAAAAAATAAAAATGAGATGTAAAACCTCCCCACGTGAAAAAACTAACACTCACAAATCATGCATGGAACGAAGCTGCACCATAAGAAACTGAGTGGGGGCTTCTGTTGTTCAATTCCGCGATCATGTCACGAATCCTTCTCATCTTCGCCGGTTGCGCGGCCGCTGGATGCGGCGGTGCTTCCACCCCAATCGTAGAAGCCGAACGGATCCAAACCCTTGCTGCTGTCACGACCGTCAAATCCTTGCGTGAACAGCATGTCCAAAGAATCGGGCTCGATCTCGCCGAGGCCGGCGAAGAAGCTTTCTTCGGATTGATTGGATTCCGGCAACGCGGGCTTGTAGCTCTGCGAGAATCCATCGTCGAATTCGGCGTCGTCGGCCATGTTGTCGAATCCTTGATCCACCTCCTCTTTCACGGTTGCCGACGACGACAGAACAGCGGTCTCCGTGCCTGTTTCCTTGTGCTCCTCTTTAGGGTTAGTGGATTTCAGGGAGGTTTTTCCGGATGCGGCGGTCTTGGACGGCTGAGATCGCGTGGAGCCGGCAAGGGCGTTTCTCTGAGTGGGCCATGGATGGTTGTGCTCCGACGTGTATGTGATCACCAGCATATTCGGGTCGGTTCGGCTCCGTTCCACTTGTTTCCTCGCCGAACATCCCTTTGAACTACTACATCTGTAGTAACCCCTAAAATATTCAAGAAAGGAACAAAAAAAACATTAATCTTTCCCAATTAGTTAATCATACACTTGATTTGACCATAACTGTGTTATGATCAGTTTTATCTTAACATATTCAGCCAACTGAAGAGGAAATTTGTGAAAGAGGGGTTCTTGCATTGACAAATCAGACAAGGGTTTTCTTTCTTTCATTTGCCCGGAGACAAATTTACCTTGGATAGGGCGAACCCTTAATAGGTTTTTGTCCGTATTTTCTCCATGCCCAAAGATCCGAGGGCACGATTTCGCCGCTGGGCCTGCTGTTTGCCGGCGCTGGAGCCGGTATGCAAACCACCTTCTTCGCCTGACTTTTTCTGATCATTTTTATTGCATGAAAATCAAATGATTTTAACCAAAAATAATACTTACAGTAATAATAAATTAATATATTTCTTGTGATTGATATAGTAACATATGATTTTCTTTGTGAAGTTTTCAGACATGATCAGTGCCCTTTTTATGAATCTCTTCTTTTTCACTAAAAAAAAAAGCCGAAAATAGTGGAGAATTTGAAAGACTTGACAGAAAAATCTGTGTTTGTGGGATATGGATTGCAGTGGCATGTAACAAAAAAGTCAGATTTTATGGGACTTACATAAATTCTTAACTTTTGATTAAAAGTTCAAGAGATTTTAATGATCTGGAATTAAAAAAGAAAAAGATATTTTGAGATCCTCAACATGTGATAGTCAGAGTTGAATACAAGCTAGAGCTAATGACTCCAAAACTCAATAAATACAACACTTAATTAATCAAAGTCTTCCTGATTTCAATGGCTTTTGCAGTTCTCATTAATTGCGAAATTAATCTGTCTAGTTTTTGATTTGGATATTAACAACCATCATTTCAAGAAAAGAAAATGCCCACCTTCTTCTGATGCCCGTATTTCGCGGAGATGAGATCTGCAGATTGCTCTCCATCAAGCAACCTCTCGAGTTGCTCGGAGAGATTAAGGTATGATCATTCGGCAATAACATCGGAGCACCACCTTTCAAACCTGTCGGCGACGCCGCTGCTGCTGCTGCAACCACCACCGGAGTATCGCACGGCGGCAGCGGCTGCGGCAGCTTTGCCGTTGGAGAGATCTGCAGCATCCTCGAGAAAACATTCGGCGGTCTCTTCATCTCATCATCGAGAATTTTATGACCGAGATTATGATTATTTCCAACAAACCTTACAGCTTCATCGACGCTGCTAGGTCTGATCATATCGGAGCCATGGAAGAATCCGGGGAGCGGCGGAGGCGCATCGATGTCGTGGATCAGCGGATCTCCAAGGTGCGCGAACGGATCGCCGAAATCATCAGTGGAGAAGGTGATCGGGTTGGTGGGGAACTGCCACTCCGGCGCGGCGGCAGAGGTTTCTGCTGGCGGATTGCCGCCGGTGGCTCTGATTATGTCGGTTAAATCGCCTTGATAATTGTCCATCCTCTTCAAGTAGTGGCTGCACATACTCGACACCAGCAGCGCTGTCTCATTTGACTTGGGTACACTTCTGATTGCACCAAACCGAAGCAAAGAACATGCAGTTAAGGTTGTAGTTCTTGAAGAAATGAAATTAACCTAATTCACGAAGATGGAAAGAAGAGAGATTAAGACAGAATAAATTGGTCCTTTTGAGAGCGAGAGGGTTAGAGAGAGGAAGTCGCTGATTTGTGATATAAAACAGCTCTATTCCTTACGCAACCAACAAGAGAGAGAGAGCTGTGAACAAGTTGATAATGTAAAATTCTAACTACAGGGTTTTAAGCTGATTTTGATTATTTAATTAGTGTAAATTAAGACATCAAAAGGGTCAAAATGTGCAACTGTTTCTGTTAATTTAAAAGACTAATATTATAAACATATTTTCTGTTGTTCAATCCTTGCCATCTCTATCCTTTTAAAAGGGCCACGCCTTTTGTTGTTTTGCTAAGTGTAAAAGCGTCTCAAAATTATTCGATTAATTTAAAGAGTTGTGGAAAATGTCATTTTCTCGAATACAATTGTGAAAAGAAGTATGGAGGCGGCAAGTAGCCGCAATTCTCGGAGAACATTTTGCTCCGGAACCTAATTAAATGTTCTCTTAGTTTTCAAAACCTCACTCCATTTTCTCTATAAGTGTCTAAATTATACTCCCTCCGCACCCCATATTCCTTACGGGTTTTAATAAAAGTTTTTATGTGTATTGTGAGTGGAATAGGGGTCCCACGGTCATAGATGGTAAAAGGTGTAAATAAATAGGTTGTTGAGGGTAGAAAAAAGAAATAGTGGTGGACCATAAGTAGTAAAATGTGTAAATAAAGAATATTATTGAGGGTAAAGTTGGAAAGATAGTTTTCATAAATAGATAGGAAGGAAATTGGGGAACGTCCCAAAAAGGAAAACTAGGAAAGAATATGGGGGACGGAGGGAGTATATATCAAAAAAATAATTTGGTTATAATCATGATAAATACATTTATATAATTAATTATCAAATTTTAAGAATATTAAATAAAAATAAATAAATAAATATATCATAATTTTACTCTTAAATTACGAATTAGAACATTTATAAAACACAAGAAAAATACTAATGAGATATTTAAAAAGGAATGAATGGAGTAAGTGTAAAACTATATATCAAAGAAATAGGAAAATCTACTATTGTAACCATCAAGTATTATAAAAAATACTAGTATACAAAAGTTGCAATGGTATTGAAGAACTGAACAAAAATAAATCTAATAGTTCGGTCATAAAATTCTAACTAATTTTTTCTAGAATAAAACACTTTTCCGGAAGCTAGGTATTAACTCACTTTAGACTGTGAAGTAAAATTAATATTTTTGTGATGTTATTAATTTGCATTTCACGGAAATTAAACAAATCTCGTAACTTAGTAATATAGGTCATTCTTACATAAGGTGAAGCTAAAGTTAAATCGCTATATATTGAACTAAAGTTTCTTACAATGTGAAGTGTATATTCGCACATATCAAAACCATTCTCATATCCACCGTGGGTACGAGTTAACATAGATGTGACATTACCTAATTTGTCATTTGAGAGAAAAATTATGATGTTTTTCTAACTTTATTTAATATTTTTAGAATTTGATAATTAGTTATGTGTATGCATTTATCATTGTAATTAATAAAATTACAAAGGTAAATTTTTTATTTTTTTGATATGTTTAATTTAATATATATGAATATTTATAGTGAATGGAGCGAGTATCAATAACACAAAGTGTGAGAGCAATAGATTCTCCAATTGATGAAATGAAATATCACACTTTGGATTAAATGCAAGAGCGAGTATCAATAACACAAAGCGTGACAGCAATAGATTCTCCAATTAATGAAATGAAATATCACACCTAGGAATAAATGCAACATCTTGTGTTTAAAAGGTACACTTTTGTGATTCAATATGTCAATTTAACTACTTCATCCGTCTCCCAATTTTCTTTCTACTTTTCCTTTTTTGTATGTCCCCAAACTTTTTCATACTTCATTTATGGAAATCACGCCACAAAATACTATTTACTTATTATCTTCAATAACACTCTTTATTTATACTTTTTATCATTCATGTCACACCACTATCTCTCCTTCTTACCCTCAATGGTACTACTTATTATACAGTTTACCATTTATGATCCACTACTAATTAATTTAAACTACACTAATATGAGACTCTTACTTTACTCACAATATACTCAACAATTTTTATTAAAATTCATAATGAACATTCCCAAAAAAATAATAATTAGAGGACGAATGAAATATAAACAAATTCTTTACAATATGACCTCAAAGATGGAATAAAGTAACAAGGATTTATGGAAACAAAAAGAAAACAGAAAAAATAATCAAGAACGTACCTATTCATATTACAAATAACCTACTTTAACTTCTTATTTGTGTACAATATACTCGCTCTGTTCTTTTTTAAGTTTTGTATTAGTGTTTTTATCTTGTTTTTTTCTGGAATTTAATAATTAGTTGTATGAATGCATTTATTATGTTAACTAATGAGATTATAAATATAAATTTATTTACTTTTAAATTTTTTGTAATTTACTATATGTGACACTTATAAAAAGAAGGAAGGGAATATATATTAAATGTCATGACTTCTGCCTCTTTTTCCAAAATCAAACGAGTCGATGTCGGTTGACTTGTGCTTTTCCTTCAGAAAATCAATCTGATTTTTTTTAAGGGAACTAATGAAATGGGTATTATTGCTACTTGATTGCCCGACATTCACATTTTGGAGTAATTTTTAACTCCCATCAATTTTCCAGAAATGCCCCACGAATATAAAATGGTTATAAAAACAACTGCGTACGGATAAACATAACCATAGAACACACATTTATACCTCTCGCTTGTACACACACAAATATACACACACTCACACGCAAACAAAGCGAATGTGAGTGTGTATATGAAAAATTGGAAGTTTCTGTAGAAGCCAATCGCCGTCGAGCACGTCATCGACCTCTTAACTTTTTGATGTGACGCTATCGAAATTCGCTTTCACACATATAACTTAGCAACTTTTTATTATTTAACGGTTAAATAATTAAATATATCTCAAATTTCTATTTGTTTTTATTTTAATGGTCGATTTTTTCAAATTAATATCTAAATTATAAAAATTATGTAAATATATTTAAATACTATACCTTGAAGTTGAATAAGATCGTCACGACTTTGACGTAGTTTAGGCTTACATGATACTCCCCTTGTCCCAATAAATTAGGTTCCTTTCTTTTTTGCATATAGATTAAGGAAAGTTATATTTTGTGTGTAAAGTAATGGGTGACACGAAATTCGAGGTACTTTTTAGAATAAATTTTTTTTTTTAAACGAGCCAACTTAATGGGACAGCAAAAAAAAAAAATAAACAAGCGAACAAAGTGATTCATTTTTACACCAATCAAATCACATCATACTCAGCTTTTAGGTACCTAACTTTTTTGAGATGATAGCTTTAATTTGCATAGTTGCTCGTAGTTTGAGTATTAATTGATATAAATTGATAGTTCGTGATATTTTTATTTTTTTAACAAAATAGTATAACTTGGAATGGATTTGATTATTTAACCTTATTTAATTAAATGTTGAAAATAGATGTTTTCATACTGACAACTGATGCAACATCACGTTTTAATCGAAATAAGTCAAATGTGTAAATTGACCCAATCCGGATCTAAACTCCATCAATTAGTTCAAATTCAAATTTTCGCGCGACTCCGCTTATGTATTATGAGTAGTTAATTAAGTATAATCAACTGTTTAAGTCCTTATTAATAGTGAATTACTATTAATAGATCGTACATGTACAAGGTCATGTCATGTGGAAGTGAAGATCATGATACGGAGTTCAGCCACGAATATTAATTTTCGGCACATGGAGTGGGGATTTTAAGAATGCTGCAATTGGCGGGTACATTGTAATTTTTTATATCACCAAATTATGAGAGTTAGTAGATTTACATCTCGTGACAATTTTATTCCAACAATTTTAATAAAATTTGTCATAATTTTGGCTTTTCGGGGAAAAAATCACATGCAATGCACATAACTAACAATTTTTTGTTGGTTTATTTTATTTATATATATTTTTTACCATTTCTTTACGATTGGCCTTTTCCACATGAGTAGCTTTCGTGGCGACTAGAAATGTCGATGCAAGCAAAAGTTGGCCGGAAATCACAAATTAAATCTTAAAAGTTGTTTGGACTAAAAATTGCCATAACTTTTAATTACGAAACTAAAATCATTATGAGGTCGAAGTGAGACTAAAATTCTATTGTATTATCGACAAATAGTTACGCTTTCCTACCTAGTTAATTAGTTCCTAATACCTCATTGGTAAGATAATATTTCATGAGTAGCATAAATCAAGACGGAATCCAAATAAATCTAACGAATCCAATGAGGGACACTTGTAGTATTTTTCTAGGTGTTGAGGGCAATTCTGGTATTTTCCAATTCATCAATCACAAACTCCCATATTTAATAATTCATCTGGAAAAAAAAAACACCATCTGTTCCACCCAAGATGATATATATTTCTTTTTGGGTTATTCCACCCAAAATGGTTTGTTTTCTTTTTAAGAAAATAATTATTTCTTCAAAAGTTGTAGGACATTATCTACTTTTTATCACTTTATATATGATTCTAAATAATCGTATCGAAAAGAAATGATCTGTCTTGAATGAGATGGAGGGACTAGAAGAAAATAATGGAGAGCGGGTCCTTATTTGAAAGATTTGTGGTGGTCCAACACCAAAAAACCCTAGTGTTTTCTTTTAGTGTTTTGGAATCATTATATAATTTTGGGTACAGACAACACATAAACCATGTTCGTGCATGAAACAAAATGCCCACAAAAAAAAATTTAAGACTGGGATTCTCTGACACGGAATTTGTCCTCTTAAATATTTTTATTTTTCCGAAACCTAATTAAAGCCGAAGTAGAAGCATCCTTCCATGTGATCCATAATCAGTATTTAATCCCTATTAGTTAATTGGACGTACTACTTTCGTTTTTTTATAAATATTTTCAGCGTTCAAATTATACAGATTAAGAAATATTAAAAAAAAAATTTATAACTATATTAATTATTATGATAAATACATTTTTATAATTTACATAACTAATTATCAAATTTCAAAAGTATTAAATAATAGTAAATATAATATAAATTATAATTTTACTTTTAAATCGAAAACTGAGATACTTATAAAAAAATAAGATTAAAATGCTATGGATCAGTCAGTTATTAAAAAATGGAAGGAACATTATTTTAAAACATAAATTAAACAATTAATTGAAGTCGTGACTCACCCCTAATAATGACAAATTCTACCCCTCGTGCCTCGATGCTTAGTTGCTTACGACTGATTATCATCCGATTTAATTAGACATTGGTGATTAAAGTCGTGTTAAATTTAATAATTAATGGCTCCTCAAAAGTCTTCTTTTGGTGTCGATCGATCCGCACGCGAGACACTTGCTCCACCGGCAGCCACCTTCTGACGTCATCTCCACCATCACCGTCGATTTTCGTCCTAGGCTGGTTCGTCCACGTGGACGGCCCAGATTGATTGGCCCCCAGCTTTTCTTATGGAAAAAAAGAAACGGAATCATGAATCACTGATTAATAAGATAGTTTAACTCATAATAGCTGGAAAAAGTAAATTAATCAGCCTATAATTAGGTCTATAGTTTTAGTGTATATATATATACATCTTCAAAAATCAATATTGAAAATTTGTTCTCATTTCTTATTTAAATGTGTTTTTTTAATCAAATCGTATATATATATATATATATTGGGAATAGAATCATACTTTGCCCCTTAAATTATGTTATGATTAATAAAACTCGGGTAATATGCGATCTAAATAGTTGGAAAACATGATATATACATATTAATTGCGGATAATTTTATAATAAAAAGATACAAATATTTTTAAAAATGGGGATAATTTTATGTGACCTAAACAGATCTATTTGGTCATCTATGCTACTTTATTGTTTGTCGTATATAGTGAATGAATTTAATTGGACGATAGACGAAGAAACATGTTTGGGCACTAACTTTCTGAGTTGATTGGACGGTCGACGAAGAATTTAATTATGAATAGAATGGATTCGGCAATCACTAAAATTTATGAATCATACTTCTCATTTCTTCAATCCTAAAATATATGATCAAAATATGACACGTAAATTCTATTAATATCTCTATAGCTTGAGTTCGTCATACACTCATACTTGATTTTTTAGGTATGATTTATTCATCATGTATGATTTGTAGTTTATTGCATATGAACATGAGATTTACTTAGTACGCACTGAAAGTAGCAGCTACAGATTCACCATATATTCACAAAAAAATAAACTATGGGTGTGAATTAAAAAAGTTGTTGGAGAAATTCTAGAATTTTCCTTCACTTCATTCCAGTGAAGTATTAATAGATCGGTTGCAGTTACTAATTTAATAGATCAACTATCCATACTAGCTGAATACACCTTTTTTTAATTGTGTTTAATTTCCAATGCGATCGAGCGTTAATTAATTTTTTTTTGCTAGGTGGATGAAGTAAGGCGCGATAATATTATAACTACATGTTGATCATCTCGAGAAGATAAGGAGGATCAACAATTAAGAATAAATGAAACGATTAAAAATACATTAAAAAAATCTTCACGAAAATAAAATTACTTCATTGAAATCCGAACGAATTGATGAAATTTTTGGCCTACAAATCTAATTGTAATTCGAGCAATGTCTTCCTAGTTATACATATCAAACCTACTTTGCCTATTATTATTAATTATGGTAAATTGCCGAGAATAATTATGAATTACCGATTGCCCATTTTTTATCGTTGCATAAAAAAAATTAAATGAAGAAAATTTAAATAAAAGGACAATCCCTAGGATTCTGTGGAAGGTCTGCCAGTTACGTACGAATTAACAAATGAGAAATGACAACTTTACTTCCATTGTCAATAAAAAAGACTGCTTTTTGCCATTATTTTGGGGATTCATTTCGAGATCCCAAGCCCCTTTAAGTGGATTTCAATGAAGTCCCAGAAAGCAAAGGTCATATTTAAACAGAATAATAATGAAACAAATAAATGTTATTATTTTCATCGAGGCCAAATTAAATCAACGCTTGGCAACAAATATTTTTGGGTTTGTAACTTCCCACAAAGATGATAATTGGTTTTAGGAGAAAAGTGGATTATTTGGATCAGATAATTATCAATTAATCCACTAAATTAAATGAGGGAATTTTTTAGCCCAATAATGAATCACTTTTACATGCATGCGACGTTTCATCAAAAAGTAATATAGACATGCGAATATGAAACTACTATTATTTGCATCCTTCTCAAAAAAGAGAAGAATATCCTTCTCTTTTTGTTATTGTTTGCATCAAATAAACAACTACTACAAACTTAAATTTGTAACTTTAATCATGCCCAAGTTAAAAAATAGTAACTTCAAGAACCCATTGCACCTTTGTCCAATAATTACCAACAACGAACTATTTTATATGAAGGGGAGAATATATTTAAAAGATTGGGATCAATTTCCCTCATACCGGTAACAAAAGGGAGAAAATACGTATAGTCATTCTCCGGCTCGAGGGACTTCTTATCACACGAATTATATATATATGAATTCTTACAACAAATGAAATTAAGTAAAATTATCTAATCAAGCTTTGAGCAGATGAAAAGAAGCATTGTTTTAAAACATGCTTGACTCCTTGTACGCCACTCGATACAACAAATCCGTTAATTGAACTAGTGCCACCGAGTGGCATCCAGGGAGCCAGGCACATCTAATTAGTCTCTTGCCATCGACATCAACTATATATATAAGACTTCTAAATCTATCGATATGGCTCCTTCTCTAATTTTACTATTACAAATCAAAGTGTTAATAATAATAATAATAATAATAATAATAATAATAATAATAATAATAATAATAATAATAATAACGATACAATGATTTTATGACATGCCTCGCTCTTGGCACGCTACTCGACTCGACTGATCCATCGACCGGATTAACGTGGTCGAATAGCATGTAGGGAACCATCGTATCTCATCATTTATATCTCACCTTCTACACTTTCTTTCCCGAATATCTCAAGTTACAAAAATGTCATTTCTATACTAGCAAATACATAAAAAATAAAATAAAAACTAATTATAACACGTGGATAGCAGTGTGTGTATATGTGTGAAATCTAAATACAGAAGGGAATGCACTGTGTGATAAAGGTGCCTACAGCGATGGTGGAGGGGAAGGTAATTTATAGACGTTTACGAACTTAATTGTTATTGATGCACTTACCTTTTGTAATAAGTACTGATTATGTTTGTCCGTTAATATTTGAAAATTCTAGCGAATCAAACAAAAAGAAATTCTCATAATGAAATGCAATTCACCTACTCTGTCTTTCCCTTTTTTGTTACTTATATACGTTTTTTAATTTATTCATTACTCATTAGCTTTGTTTAAAACTTCTAAAATTTTCGCTCAGGAAAAAAAACTTATAAAATCTGATAATTAAATCTTTCATATATAAATTAAAATCTCAAAGATTCTCTAATATGAAGTTACGTGTCCATGGTCGGCTGTCACAACTCGTATTATATCATGCCCAAAATAGTATAATATGATCGAAACAATATAATAATCTCGTTATGACATTAATTAATTGCTGTGGGATTGCCTGAATGAAGATTTTCCAAATATGTCATCATAATATACTATGAAATAATAGGAAATGGTTATCGTATGATGTATGAATACTCCTTATAGTGTAAACATGAGAACATATATCAACAAACCTTTGATATATCAATATGACGTTTTAAATTCAATGCATAAATTATGACACAAATGCACAAATACACAATTATATGTAGAAATATACATATAACTAATTTAGATATACACTTAAAAATAACCATTAGATTTATGAATCTAATGGACATATTTTATTCTCATTTATGTATATAAAGGATTATATATATATGAACCAATTCATATATATATATATATATGATCATAAATTCAAATTCTACCCAAATTATGTACTCATGCAATCGTACCTACATGTATAAAATAAAAATAAAATAAAATAAAACATATCGAGTTTATTGACTTGCACTTACAATTACTATATTAATCTACATATTATATATTTCATAGTTCTCTTATATATATATATATATATATATTTATGATCCGTTGAAAGGTTGATGAATTAAAAATTGAATTTTTCACAGGTTGAATCATGACGAAAATTCTATTTTTGGATTATAACTTTCGTGATTCATCAACTTTCATGAATCATCATCATTTTTATTATTTATGATAAAATGGTTCATAACCTATATATATATATATATGTATATGTATGACTACATCACTATTAGTTCTTACCTCCCAAAGAAAAGCTTTATGTATGGTCCGACTAAAAACAATTAAAACGAACAATGCATCATGCTTATGGTAATATTTCATGTAGATTATTATTTATATATTGTTAAAGTCTTGTTTAATGATAAAACTCTCATTTATAAGAGTTAGAGATATGTGTAAGAATCTTAACCCCATGTCCTCTAATTTTTTTTAAAGACTTTCTTAAATTTATATATACATCGTAACTTTTTAGTCATAATAAAATAGTGTAATTTGAGTAAATCTTATGTAATGGTAATGCTTCAAATGATAAAAATATTAAATAAATATTTATCTTTCTCAAATATTTTCAAGAAAGATCTACTTGTATGTTTTCAGACACCAAATTACTAAACTTTCAACTATTTTGAACACTTAAAATTATATTTACTCCTAATTATAAGTTGACAATAGATAATTATGATTATTCTTCTTGTAATAAGTGAAGTTATTTCAAAGATTTGGCCATGTATATAAAATATATATTTTTAATGAAAAAAAAACCCTACTAGAACCGCCAATCATAACTGCGAAAAATGAGAAAAAGTAGACTTACTGGTTTAACTCAGTTGTTTAGGCGGATGGATTTCGAACAAGAACTAAAAATCGAGTCCAAGTACAGGAATTTCACTCCGTTTAGAATGCTCTGAATACTAAGCATCAATCCTCCTGATCTACCCTCACATTCTCATGGAGGTGGAGATTTCCTTTTGGAATGACTGAAATAAGTAATGATAACGTAAAAACTTACCACAGTCTACGTCGCCGATGATGATGCTCCGCCGATGATGATGCTCCGCCGTCAAAGTCTGGGCGCTGCAGCAGCGGCAGAGGAGTTCCACGGCCCTCTGAGACAGGTTTTCCTCGCGCCCTTTTTCGTGTTAAGAAATATCTTGTATTTAAAGTTGAGAAAAGTTCAGAGGAAGTAGCATTGTTTCTGGAGCAAGAATGAGGTAGTATTTTTCCGACATGCACTTTGGGAATAGGGATTTGTAATTTAATTACCTGTCTTTGCTCACTTGAACCCTTCTGCCGAATGGTTTTGCAATAAGTCCAAGAATGAGCTCCAATGGCGGATTTTACAATGTTTTGCTATAGAAAGCTTCGGTCTTTGCTCCTTTTCTTTCCTTTTTGTCTTTCTCAAGTCATCTGTCGCCTTTTTCACAAATTCGATCACACACTGCACACACATTGGAGGCTGATTCTTGAGGCCTGTGATAGCTGCAAACATGAAGTCCACCTCCGCCTCTAACGCAGTGGAATCGAATCAAAGGGTAAAATCAGCTCTCAACTCCCACTTTTGTTAGTTTTTGCTTGTGGATTTAGTGAATGATTGAGTGTATGATTATGTAATTATAGAATGATATTTGCTTAGGAGATGATTCTGAATGCATATGGTATATGATGTTAAAATCGAACGAGTTTGATGTGTGATGGATGGGATGAGATCAATAACAACGGGCACCTAAAGGGGATTTGAGGGATGCTGACAAAATACAGACCACAACATTACGTCGTAGTGTATTTTTTCGGTTGGTAGTGCCTATTATGTGATGATCTATGTGGTTAATTTATGGTTGATTTAGCTACTGAAATTACAGGTGAAGATGCCTAATTTGTGCTGTATTTAAGCGAAAGATGCCAGGGTATCGATGATGCTATTTTCGACCTATCTTATTTGGATTCTTTTCCTATGCAGTGATGCAGTTGCATCATATTACCTGTATGGAAAGATTGATGCTCGAAATGTTTCATTGTTATTACTTGGTTTTGCTGTATTTTAATTTTTACTATTGTATGAAATTATGGCTTTCACACATAGCCCTAAATCTAACTAAAGAGGGCTAGATAGACCTGCTACTAATGCAATATGCAAGGTTCGATTTTTGAACTCCTGAACTGAAAATTACTTAGTGTACATGCAATCAAAAGTTTAATATGATTCTTGTAGCCATAGTTGGTTTTGATGATGCATTCTCCCCACACTGCAGGAATCATATCTTCGTGGTCGTGATGACCCATTCTTTGATGGGATGAGAAGAGGTGAAGCAGCACTGGCCAGGAAGGGAAGTGCTATTGACTTTCAAGGAAATTTGGCAAGGAAGATCAGTTATAGATCAGCCTCAGATGTTAGAGACCGTAATTCCAGAAATATCATTGATGCTGTAACTGAAGAAGCCTCTGATAGTCTTAAAAACTCCCCTTCGGATATAGTTCTGGAACCTGTTGGCAGGTCATCATCTGGGAGGTGGTCGAAGACTTCGTCACCACTAGTAGTTACACGGTCAGATTTGAATATCGACATCCATGACTTGAACGAGCCATCACCAGTTTCTAGTCTGGATTCCAAGGACGGAAAGCAGTTAGTGATTCAAGTTGGCTCCACGAGACCTTTGGTCGAAACGTCATATCATGTGAAAAAGAGGCAAACAGATATTTCTAATGTTCCTCTTCCTCCATCTGCAGCATTATTCTATCAAGGGCCTTCACAACTAATGGAAGTTACTGAATCGTGTGCAAGTATTCACAAGTTAAACGCACACTTGAAAGCTAAGAAAGATGATGTCAATGCCGGTGTTCCTGGAAAGTTCCTACATGCTGTGATTGGGCCAGATGGTGCAGGTAATTCCAGCTATAATTGCTAGCAAAACCTTGAGAATAAACATAGGTGATTGGACTAAGAAAATCAAGAAGATGCCATTTTGAAAACCCAACTTTGTGTTGTTTAGATGTGGGATCAGTGGCTTCGACGATCATGTATGCTTTTTATGTTGACGAGACTGTCAAAAGCAAGCACTTTTGCACTGTTCCTGTAATTAACATGAAGAGGGCCGATTTAGATACACATGCTAATGTTCGGTGGCTTATTGATTCATGCCATATCGATATGGCATCCTTAATTTTCATTGATGAGGTACTTTACCATTTCACTATTCCAAAACTAGACATCCTAATCCTGACTGGTTTCAACAACTTAATTCTTCCTTTGTTCTCCACGACATTGAACAGATTGACTTGGCCTATTACGATCTGTTTGGGAGTCTCAAATTGGTTTTGGTCAATTGCGATAAGATCCCATCTGAACAAGAGGTAAAAAACTTTTGATTCCAAGTTTATGGTTTTGCTACCGACATCTTTAATTGACAGTCTTTTCTTGCTTATTGGAGCAGGCATTGAGAGAGGCGATAGTTGAAGTGTTCCACTGTGCAAAGGTTTGACAGTGACTTTGTTGTGGTTACATGTTAATATGCTTAACATCTATATATAAAATGTATTTTGACATTGTTCAACCTTCTATCAGTCTCATGCATTTTCTTGGGTTCATACGGTCACTGAGCTAGAGGTATTTACTATGCAAACTAGATTTGCATTTTGCTTCCATTCCTGTAATAAATTGGAAAATGACTACAATCATCCTTTCCCCTTTTTCTTTTCATTTCAGGATGTATCATGCTGTACTGTAATTGCAGAAAATTTTGCAATGAATTCCCCGGAGATATTGGTTGGGCAAGGATTTAGTAGACTTCTGGTATCAATTCACGAATTTTAAGTTGCACCCTTCCTAATTCCATTTTCATGGTACTGCATTTGTCGTCTACACAATTTTGTTTTGTGCTGGCATAATATATATGTAGATGCACTTCACAAAAGAAAACAAGAAACGCAATGGTGCATCTGTTAGCCCCTCTTCATTATATATGCATATGTAGCATCAAATATCTCAGGGTTTCCACGAATATTTGTATGTCATTTCTTTTTTCCAATTTGCAGTTAGCAGGCATCCTTATGGATACTGGAAATTTATCGAACCCGCATTGTACATCGCAAGATAAATACATGGCGACCTTGTTAATTAATGGAGCTGGTCGATTTGGATTAGACGGGCTTTACCAAATATGTGAGACAAATAATATGATCTGACCTTCACTATTGCACTTTGAATCAGTTTGTCGTTATGGACTCAACTTTGTTTTTTTCTCTGTTTCAGTGAAACATACAACTTATGGTTCATATGACCTTAAAGTGGAGGATATCTTACAGAAGGAATTCAAGAAATGGACCATATCAGGTTTTGCATGATATCTCTTCAACATTGCCGCATTTCCAATTCTCCGTCTAATTTTCATCCAAAAAAATATTGGTGATGATTTCCATATGCTTTCTGGATTCCTTTCGAATTGTGCGTAACCATGAATCTAAACTTGAAAAGGAAAAGGAGATTGGCCTGTTTCATTAGTTTCTAAAGTCACTAATTTGCATTGGGCTTGAAATTTGTTGAAACAGGTAAAGCATATACTATAAGTTCAAGGCTGGGACCCAATATCGGGATGAGTTCGATTGGGATGTCAGTTGCTCAACTGCTATCACATGATTCAGCTTCAGCTCAGGAAATCATACATTTTCGAAGTAATACTGACATCAATTTGCTTGAATTCTTGATTTACCGTTTTAGACATGGTTATCATACTGATCTATAAGACTTGAGGGAAAATGATTTATTTGTCTTGTTAAACTCCATTCTCATTGTTTTCACATGTTAATCTGTCTTTTGCTGTTTCCTTTTGTTAGACTCACTTTTGCAACACAACCAGTTTGGCCATCAGCATCAGAATCGCTCATTTTTGTTTATAGAAAGAAACCTCGTTTTTAAATTTTTGCTTCAATTTGTCCCTGCATCGCTGCATAAATCTTTATCATTCACACTCTTGTCTGAAATGCAGAAATGGAGAAACTCGGCATACTAATGGTTGTCTCTGGCTATTATGATCCTCAGAAGAGATTCAAGGTTAGAACAATCATCTCTTGTTCATTATTGCATTTAGATATTACTTTGGAATCTTGGATGTTTTAAATCCATTGTTATGCATAAGTTTACAAATGATGATCTTCAACATCACATCACCTGTTTGAGATATTGTTCTTCTGTATTTGGCATACACCAAAAAAAGTTGTTAGTATTTGTTCCTAAATGAGGTCTAGTGGAGCATAAACGAGCATATCAGATACAAAACAAGTGCGAAGTATATCCTCATATCTAATTATTTTTCTTGATGGCGCTAAAATCAGAGGGAAATTCTGGTTTCTGCTGAATCTTCCGAGCTCATGAAGAATCTGCTGATATTCTTGAATTCAAGTGCAGCCCAGCTTCCACTCAGAGCTCTAAATCAGTCAGGTCAGAATTCTTGTTCCTATTGTTTGAGTCTCATGAAGCATATTGGCTGCTGTCATAGTTTCTGCAAGAATATCGAGCTAGATTGTTGTTCTTGCAGGTCTACGAGGTGAGATGAGAGTGTTTGAGATTGACAAAGTCACCTCGAGGAGGACCATCGAACGCCTCCTGGAAGATTTTGCATCCACCTCTTCTTAACACTTCACACTCTTGTCTTCTTCACATATTTGAAATATATACATATGTGCCCTATGATCACATTTGTAGTTGACGAACCTGAAACAATGTGTGTGCGTGTGTTGGTCCGATGGCAAAAGTCTCGGGTTCGAGTCTACCGTGACGCGATCTTTAAAAATCTATATTTAATTGATAAAAAAAAAAGAAACTGAAACAATGTTGTGAAACTTGGAATCTTGAGCTTCAACTTGAGTGAGTTTTGTTGTGAGATCAAGAGACTGTTACATCAATATTCGTAGCAAGATATAGAGATCATATTTCAAGAACCATCATGAAAACTATTAATTTCTTTCTAAATTATACTCCAAGCTTTTCAATGAGAAAGTAATAATATAGGTAATAATTTTATATTCAGAAGTAAATTATGAATTTTCGTACGTGAGATTGTCTCTGTTCGGACTAAAGTTCTATACCTGACCTTATCTTATATAACAATATTCATGTAACCCAATTTTGACTAAATTTATAAATTATCCAAAATTATATCCAATTACAAAATAAAGGCTAATACAACAAATTTTCTAAAAAAATCTCATATTATTTTTTTGTTAATAATATATATATCTTTCCAAAATAGATAAATTTTGTTATTGTTTTAAGAAATTTAGATATGAAAGAATTCTTATCTTATTTCAAAATAAGTAAAATTGTAATATTAGTATTAAGTTATTCTTATAATGGTAAATAGAGCATGAAGGTAATTATAGTATAGGTAGATTATGCATTTGTAGTTTCTAGTAAGAACAAATATTGAAACTATGATTTTCATAAACAAGCGTGACAGGCATCCACGTTCCACCTAAGTGGACGAAAATAACATAAGCTTAACCCGAAATAATGTAGCAGAGCTTGAGATGGCCACATCACGTGCCATCCACGTGGAGGAACCGTTTCCCGGTTAATCATCGCCAACTGGCAACGGTAGCATTCACCCGATCAATAAGGCCTACCTCTCCTCTTCCCGACTGGAGAGGCGGAATTCTCGATTCCTCCCAACTGTTCAAATCCCTCCAGACTCATCCATTTCTCCTCCGATTCAATCTCCCATGGGATCTCCCGACAAATCCGCTCGCATTCCCGATGACGCCAGGAAGATTCTCGTGCGCCTGGCGGCTGAGTGGCGCGACATCGTCGATCCGGAGGCGCTGCAGGTGGTGCCGCTCAAAGGAGCCATGACCAACGAGGTTTACCAGATCAGATGGATTAGGAATTCCAGCCCCGAGGAGCCGCTGCCGAGATCGAAGAAAGTGTTGGTCAGGATTTATGGTGCGGGGGTGGATGTGTTCTTCGATCGTGAGAATGAGATACGCACATTTGAATTCATGTCGAAGAAAGGGCAGGGCCCAAGGCTGCTCGGACGGTTCGCTAATGGCCGCGTCGAGGAGTTCATTCACGCTCGGGTACTTAAAACGCAACTATGTTTTATATTTTTTCCTTGATTTGTTTGTTGGTGGAGATCCTCTGTAATTAAAGCTGTAGAGGGACATTCTGAACTTTGTTACGTTAGCAATACAGTAGCTGTTTATACTGGAGAGCTTGATGAAACATGTCATGCTGTTTTGATGGAATTTTGGTTACACGAATTCTGAAAGCAAATGAACGACCTCTTTAGACGTTTAATTATTGTCGGATTCACCTAGAAGATTTTCAATTTTTTAATGAAAAATTGTTTTAACATTTTTCGTTTGATTGCCGGATTTTCAGACACTTGCTGCCGCTGATTTGCGTGACCCTGAAATATCTGGTATAATAGCTTCTAAACTGAAGGAATTTCACGACCTAGATATGCCTGGGTCTAAGATGATTATCCTCTGGGATAGACTTCGGTGCGCCCTTTTCTCTCCTACAATTTATTTCTATGTCTAGAAACTACATTTACTAATTGTGGTTCTATGCCATTATGTTTCAGGAAATGGGTTAAAGAAGCCAAACGTGTTTCTTCGCCTCAAGAAGCCAAGGAATTTCGCTTAGATGACCTGGAAGCTGAAATATCGGCTCTGGAAAAGAATCTCTCTACCAGTGATCGTATAGGGTTCTGCCACAATGATTTGCAATATGGGAACATAATGATGGATGAAGAAACCAGATTAATAACCATAATTGTGAGTATCAATCTATGATCTTTATGGGCGATTCATGGAGATAAATCTTAGATAAAGTTTGAATGCTTAAATTCCTCATTCTAATGATGATAAATTTCATAGTACTATACACGTGGCACCCTGTTTGGATCTAGCCATTGACAAGATATGTGAAGGAAACAGAGTTAGTTATAGGAAGATACTGAAATTCAGGAACTCATAGGATGACTAGATTGAGATTCAATTAGCTGTGGGTTCTTTGAGACACGATTGTAATAAGGGCTTGTGCTCTTATCTGTACAATACTATCTTGATTGAGTGACTTATATGACAGTGATGGGCTGACAGTTATCCTAGTGGACTTTGGTAGACTTAGGTCAATAATAAAGATGTTTCATCAGGTAAAACCTGGTCTTAGACATCTATTGTTATTTGCTCCACTAGTGCAGGCATAGCTCTACATCTGCCATTTCACCACCTGCGGTTTAAACCTAGAGGCAACATGGTCCTTAACTGCATTCACTGGTAGCATGAGTGCAGCTGCATTTGCCCGACTCCATTCTTATTTAGTATTTTGCGATATATTATGCTTGTAAGGTGGTTATCTGATTGGAATTGCTATCCTGTTATATTTTTTCCATACTGAAATTGTAGTTAGATAAACATATGGCTTTGTGATGAACTCAATGAAATCAATTTAGATAGGACATGGTATTTTTCCAAGTCACAAGGTTAGGGTATATACAAAATACACCTTCTATTTTCCTAAATCTAATGATAATCTGAAAAATCAGTTTGTGTCTAATCTAGATAGTAAGTGAACTTCTCTAATCTAGATAGTAAGTGAACTTCTACTTCAGATGTACTTCTGATCACGGCTATCTTTTTGTTGGTCCAAAGGATTATGAATATGCAAGCTACAACCCTATATCCTTTGACATTGCCAATCATTTTTGTGAGATGGCGGCTGACTATCATACTGAAACCCCTCACGTCTTGGACTACAGTAAATATCCAGGTAGTGGATGTGCTCTTCGCTTCAAATAATGTTTCATCCTTCTCAACCTCCTCTAGTTATAGGAAAATTAATCCAGTTTGTTTTCTTAACCAGATCTGCAGGAGCGTGAAAGATTCTTGCGTATCTATCTGGCTGCTTCAGGTTGTTATTTTATTTAATATCCATAAAATTTACTGATTATGTAATTGTTTGTGGCCATTCCTATGTATTCATGATGAGTTCTTTAGGTCTCAACCTCTGTAAGACAAGTAGAGAAAAGCTGTAACTTTGGATAATTATAATGTTTCCTCTTCTTTCGGTAGTTTCTGTCTGAATGATTAGAATATTATTCATTTGTTTATGCATATCCTTGAAGTGCCAGAACTTTGCTGCAGGAAAACAACCTAGTGACTCGGAGGTGAAACAATTAGCTCATGAAGTGGAGAAGTATACTCTTGCTAGCCATCTTCTTTGGGCTTTATGGGGATTAATCTCGGTATTTTACCCAATTTCATATGATCTTTTCTTAAGTATTCTCGAGATAGAACAACTCACAATACCAGCCTTCTCACAGTTCTCTTAGACTTACAACTGTTCCATGTTTTGCGTTATGATCACAGGGGCATGTCAACCAAATTGATTTTGACTATGTAGAGTATGCAAGACAAAGATTTCGAGTTTACTGGGCAAAGAAATCTGAAGTACTGGGAGCTTCAGCTCGACAAAAACCATAGTTGATCGCTACAATTGTTAATTCCAATAAAAAGGTGTACCATAATTGTCTATGAGTTGTTTTAGCCAGTGGATGAATGTTTTGAAATGCTTTAGAACTGTGAATTGCATTTACAAGTAGCTAGTCTATATCAACTGAGATTTAGCTTTCTGTAAAGATATTTGGTTTCTTCTTTTGTACATTGATAGTACCTAAATGTAGTCCAATGAATTCATATTTCTTTTCCTAATTTTATATGTTGATAGCTAAATCTACGAGTGAACAAAATATCCGGAATCCGAATAATCGAACCAAACCAGACCAAATTGAAATATTAAATTATGTTCGGATTTTTTGAATTTTAGCATCGATCGAAACTTTTATCTCCGAATTTGGATTTTCGGTTCAAATCGAATTGGAATTTTAAATCTAAAAACCGAATTATATATATTTATATATAACAATAATATTTCATTTAAATATTTCTAACAATAATATAAATATATATAAGAATTAAAAAATGATTTTGGGTTTTCGGATTTGTTGGATTTCTTTTTCAGAATTTTCTAATTTTTCGGTTCGGTTCGGATGTTTTAATAAAAAATCTAAATTTTCGGATTCAAATTTTCAAATAATTCGATTTTGATAGGTTTGGATTAGGAAAATCCGAACTGAAATTGAATGGTGAGCTCTAGTTATATCAATACATGGAGTCATTTAATTTTCTATATTGGAGTATGGGGAATTGATAATATGTCAATAATAGTTGGATTGAGATTAAATTAACTAACCAGATTAGTTCATATGTACTTTGTAAAGATACTTGGATAATATATTAATCAAGCTCCGTTCTCAAACCTGAAGTTTGAGTGATAGTTGTTATGTATATTATTGTTTGACATGATTATTTTCCTCTAAAAAGATTGTACATTATTGTGTATGTTACTAATTTTCATGATTAATTAGCCTTAAACTAGTTTTTAAAGTTTTCAGAAGAATTTTTCTTTGATATGATAGCGCTGCAATTATTATGTATTGGCTGAGCTATGAGAAAAATGTTTTTTTTTGTAATTATAGAAGAAATACAGTTTATAAACCTAATAGGAATTCTTGAAATTGGATTTGATGTCAAGCGGGAGTGTTGGTTAAAAGTTTGTAAGTTAGTTAATAAATTCAAGAAAACCACCCACTAACTGCCTCTCTCTCTCTCTCAAGTCTCATGGCAAATTTCTTCTCCCTCAACCTACTCCTGGTGGCTCTCATCACCGCCGCCACCCTCCGCCGCGCCATCCCAACCACCCGAAATCCTCCCACCACCGCTAACACCATCACCCGCCACCCCACAGTCCCCCTCACCGCACCCAACGCCGCCGGCGGATCAAGATACGCATCTCAGAAACATCCTCGACACACTGATGGGCACCGGAGACTACGGCGGCTGGGCCAACCTCCTCTCCTCCTCCAACCCTTCCGACCTTCCACTCACCGCCACCCTCTTCATCCCCTCCAACAACGCCATCTCCTGCCTTCTCTCCGCCACGACCACCGCCGCTGGCTCGCCGTTAGACCCTCTCCTCGTTCCGTATCACATAGTCCCGCAGCGCCTCACCTTCTCTGACCTCCAAGATCTGAAGACTCGCACCCGCCTCCCAACTCTGCTTCAAGCGAATTTCATCGTCGTCGCCAACATCTCGCCGACGAAAGTCACTGTCGACGGAGCGCAAATTACGCAAGCCGACATCTTTCTCAATGCTGCTTTCGCGCTGCATGGCGTCGACAAGGTGCTTAATTACTCTGTTTTCGGCGACTGCGGCGGCCCTCTTCCACCCCCGCCGACGACGCCAGAAAACAACGCCAGCCTCGTGCGGAAGAAGAAAATCCCGGGGGGGGGATAATCCTCGGCGTAAGGTCCGGTGCGTGGCGTTCTCGCGCAAGAATTCTTTTAAGGCTTTTCATGTTCTTCACATTCAAGATTCTTTGAGGTTACAGAAATTTGTAAAAGGGCGGCTTTTTCGTCATCAATCTTGTTTAGTGGCTTTTCAGATGATAGGTGAAATTTGGTGATCTTGGTTTTGTAATCTTTCTTGAATTCAACGAATTGATCGCTCGATTTCACATTTTCTTGATTTGTGTTTCGAGACGTGATATCTTATCAGATCAGCAACTTTCATATTGTTAATTTAATTCAAATCAAGAGAGATAGAGAGAGATTACACTATGGTTAGGGCCAAAATGATGAAATATGGTCTAATTTATACAAACTATATTGCAGCAGCGAAACATCCGACACATTTATTTGCATCAGAAATGCTTGCACCGTGCAACACCAGGAATAATTTCTCCCTGTTTATGCCCACGCTAAAAAGAATTGACAAAAATAGCAAAACTGCCAAAAATTGGTCACCTAAGTCCAGAAAAAGTATTATTTGAATATCAATTACTTAGGGTTTCTCTGAATCTCCTCTATCAGCGTCTCAAAAGATATTCTCCACAAAGAACTCGTCGATCGTTGGCATAATATCCTCTGCATTATTTCCATCTCCTCGGGGTTAGCTTTCCTCAACAGCCTCACGAAAACCGACCGTGCCTCCTCGTGGCCGGCTAATATGTCAGTAGTCTCAAAACTATCAAAATTTCCCTCCATCAGATCTTGTTTCCAATGAATTGTTCTCAGCTTCTAAACTATCGCCAGCACTCGATGATGACTTGTTAAGGATCTTGTTTTCCCAGTATTCCACGCTTTTGTGATGTGGATCGAGCGCCTCAATCGCCTGACCTAAATCGGCTCGTTAGCAGTTATTAAGGTAGAAGATGTCAATGAAGATCTAGAGGTTGAGGCTGCATAGGACGGAGCAGAAACCTTCAAGCCCGTTGATGCTGCCTGGAAACTCTGTTGCTGCACTATGTAAGGCAGCCTTAAACTCTCCGTTGTGAACTATGTAAGACGTGTAAAGATGATGCACATAACGCCATAACGGTATAAAGTTGTGCACAACGAAAATTTTTAAAAATTGTTTTTTGTGTAACAATTTTAGAATATTTTCATTGTGTACAACTTTATAGATTTTGTTCATCAACTTTATAAGTTTGTGCGTAGTTCTCAAGTTTTCAAAAAATTGATTTACTTTAATTGCTCGAGTAAGCATCCCATCCTTGCCGCAGAAGCTTTTCCATCTCAAATTGTCGGGATTTCTTTTCTTTAAAATAGAGATCTCCCATAGCGCCTGGACAGCTACCTTAGCGGCAGCCAAAAGCAACTTATAATCATGTGATAGCGACGTCTTGAGAGGCTGTGTGCTATAGAGCCCGACTGCATTTTGACCGTGCTGCAGCCAATCGACGGGGCCACATTCACTGCCTCGGCACAATTAAAGCCACAGTTGAAACCGGCGTGGTAAGCCCTTGGGAAGGTGAGAACAAACTCTCCGGAGTTCTGGACAACTCGATACACTGGCACGTCTTCTGATTTTAGAACTGATGGCACACCTGATATGTTACACTCTTCGAAATTCAAAACAGAACCATGCAGACGAGGCAAGTTCTTCAGATTCCAGCCTGAAGTCATGTATCGTCCATCAATAACGACGAATCTTTAGGAAATCCACTCCCCAGCATTCCAGTTTCCAGATCAGCACCGTAGTAGACCAGACCTGTATTCACTTATAAAAGTAAAATATACATTGCAAAATGTGATGGCATGAATATCAGAGAGACGGGAAACGGTTAAGATCTAGTTTTCTCTCACCCCAACCTCATCTATAGGCTGCTCGATAATCCGCCAATACTCTCCTTCAATGTCATTAACAGTGGGCAGCCATCTCTTAGATGCACAATCTCAGCAGACGACTCTCAAGTTCTGCTTATCTTTCGAATTCTTTCAAGCGTAAAGTAGGATCCTGACTGAAAACCGAACTTTTCTTCACTTCCACCAGCTGCATTAGCCTCCGAACTTTCGGAACGAGCTTGAATTGAACTGCCTCCACCTTTTCCTCTTTCTTTGCGATCTTTTCCTCATCGGCTGCCGGTTCTGAAGGAGGTCTACTTGCTGAATCCGTGTCGAAAATTAGCTCGTTCCCGCACTTCCTTTTCTTTGTGTAGTGTAATATGAAAAAGTTTATATTGCTAAATGTAAAAAGGCAGCATTTTTTTATAAGGAATAATTTCAAAAATGGTTAGATTTATTTATAAAAGAAATTAACCGCGATACTAAATTATAAAAATCTCCTTAGATGGTGCAGTTTTTGTAATTTACAAACTTTTTGGCTTGTGATTACCATTTTTCTTGATCCTGATATTATTAGAAAAGTGTTCAAAGATTATCTGAAAGTTGATTCTCTTACTAATTAAAACTTGATTTAACTCCTATTTAAAGTTTATATATGGTAAAACACAAGACGTTTAATCGAACATAAATAATAATATTTGAAAAGGACTTTAGTGAATTTTTTTTATAAACATCACTTATTTATATTTCCTTCCCCTTTCTTATCACGTACAAACTACGTTCAATATATCTGATCAAATAAATATTATGAGATAACGAGATTCGAAAGTGCCATTAAAATTTCACCCACTATACAAACAAACACTTCCTCGGGTGTTATTCCATAAGTTTATCAAATAACATTACAAACCAACTATACTTTCCTCCAAAAAAGAAAAACAACACACAATCACATCAAACTATTTCACAATCACAACAGAGACAACAACGTTATTAATTTAAGGAACAACAGAAGAGTTGATAGCAAGCTTGTTGTAACTGTAGTGATTACGAAGCCTAATGATAGAAACCGCGCAGATTATGGTCATCAGCAACAGCCCGACGAGTGAAGAAATCATGGCGGCGCCGCCGCGGTCGCAGAAGCTCTCAAATTTGTCGCAGATTTTGTTCCACCGCGCATGGGAGTTCCCATTCCTCCCCAGCTGCCCCATGAAGACCGCCGCACTTGCGCCGCCGGAGACAATCGCCACGTTCACCTATAAGTTGAAAAGGTAAAAAAAAATAAAAAAATCCCAACTTATTTCCGACGATAAGAATTGATAAAATAAAAAATAATAGTTGCCCATGAATACTAAAACGAAATGAAATCATCTCGTCCACAATTGATGTGACGTCGAGAATTAAAACATACCAAGTCCAAGACTGGAATAACCAAGGGAGCAAGATCTTTGAAATTGAACTTGGATCGAGCAAAACTGAGCACCAGCATCAGCAAGTTGTGGAGAGTAGCATTGCCATTAGCAATCACAAAGAACCTGTGTTTTCACATCCACTGTGTGTTAAGTGCGTGAAATTTTGTTACATTTCCTTTTTGGCAGCACAAGAATTATGTGAGTTTAGAAGATCATACACAAACGCAGGAGTGTGTTGAAACTTGGCGGTGAGGGTGGCTTGGAGAGGTACTGTTCCAACCATCGCGACGGCTATGGTCTTGGTCTGTTTGTTGAGCGCCATAACCAGAGTAGCTGCCAGTGTTAGTAGAAATGCAAATACCCTAAGCAACAAGATGATCCAGTCGACCTTCGACGAGGCTGCCAGAGCTTGGTTGCGGCCAACCTCCGGCTTTTCTCCTCCTTCTGAAGCCATTGCTGCGGAAGCGGTGGTGGTGGTGATCAGGAGTGTTTGTGGGGGATTGTCGAATGGGGTGAGAGGGTAGTAAATATTCATACACACATGTTATATATATACAAATAAGGAGGAAGAGGGAAGTTAAACTAGTGATTTTATTTCGGTTAGTCTAAGCAAGAGATAATCTCATGCAATTAGTTTCAGTAGTTGGGAAAAACGCACAGCAATCTTAAATAGATTTGTGCAGGTAAATATTGATTGGAAAATAGCATATAGGGCAACACCTACGCTAACTTGCACCATAAAGCAATCACAATGTCCAAAATTTCCAAATTATATACATATATATATATATATATATATGTGTGTTTGTATGTGTGTGTGTGTGTGATTATTAATAATAATATCATTCTGATGAGGAGGCAAAGCCAATTCATAAATGGAAAGCCTTATACATACAAACATGATTTGAGTTATGTCTATATAGCGACAAATGAAGGTAGTATTAACATGCTACATAAGGTAACTTTGTCTTTTCAACTATATTTCATAACATTAAGTTACAGTACATTACATATCTTGAGTAGCATAACAGCAACAATAACAAAAATAAAACTTTTAACAAAAAGACAAAAAAATACAAAAAAGAAAGAAAAAAAAGTCATACTCCTCTTAGTCCTATACACAATGCTAGATAATGCATATTACTGCAGCCAGAATATGCACATCAAATCTCTATACCCTTGATGCTAGCAGACAAGGATAAAAAATAGCCATTCACAACAGAAGATCAGAACAGATTATGAATTGTCCTGTTTCCATGGCATTCCTAAGTTGTCACACCAACCACAACATTGTTCACCTGTGATGACAAATCAAATCAGTG
The DNA here is from genome assembly GCA_036937905.1 of Salvia rosmarinus. Taxonomy (NCBI): domain Eukaryota; kingdom Viridiplantae; phylum Streptophyta; class Magnoliopsida; order Lamiales; family Lamiaceae; genus Salvia; species Salvia rosmarinus. The sequence continues at coordinate 87,461,453 of CM072818.1, forward strand.
TCTCTCTTTTTGCATTCAGACAAATCAAAAGAAGTATTGTGACTACTGAGGAAGTGATCGGAATAGAGTGGCTAGTGTTGAACAACTCACCAACTTGCCGCTTTCATCAACAGTCATGGGATTATGCACAACGACTGTTTGATTGTGAGATTGGGTTGGTGACTGCAGCAGAAGAAGAAACTTATTATCCACGTTCAAAAATATGTTATTCCTAACAGGGGAAAGTACGAGGAGAAACGAACTAACCAAGTAACTAGGTGGTGATGCAGATGTTGTAAACCCTCCAGTTCTATGTACAGGAATAGGGACCCTCGTGTCAGCATTCTGGATAAGAAGAAAGGTATCAATATATATCAACACACATATTACATATGATTCAAGACCATCTTATATAGATTATTTGCAGTTTCGGCACCCTCCCAGAGCCACTAATCACAGAAATTACCATAAGTTATCTTTAATAAGCAATAATCATCTCCTTTTCCGGTCATGTGTTTGCATCTCATTTTACAAACACATATTTGTGACCCATAAGAAGTGCAAACGGGTATGGTAACATATAGTACACAAAAGAAACTCATACAATCCAAGGAAAAGCATGACATTCCCTAATGATATATCCTTCTTACTTTCCCCATTAGCATTTCCTCATCATTTGCTCAAATCATATATACTTATAGAATAGGGAGAAAGACGGGACTCCTCATTCCCCACTATATTCTTCTCACATTCTCTGTGTTAAATTAAAAATTCTAGTAATCGGTTAATAAATTATCAAAAATCATTTGGCGACATTAAATCATAACCACTAACATAGTAAGGAACCCTACGGGGTTGAAGTATTCTAACATTCTATGTTTTCCTTGATTGTGCAGTAGTCAAGCCTGTAACCAGTAAAATAAGCCAGCAAGTACCTAAATAACAGAGGGATAGCAATTGCCTCTTTTCAACCTATGTCTTTGGTAAAGGCTACTAACAGAAAACTGGTTGTCTCAGTCCTATTTGCAACACTTTCTTTTTTTATTGTTCAGAGGTGCGCGTGAGGGCGAGTAAATACAAAAGTGAAAGCACGGTACTAACATTAATATTGGTAATGAAATGGCAAATTGCACATTTAACTGATGGAGCTCCAGCCGGATACATCAGCATGGTATGGCAGTTTCCACAGTTGACATGAGCAATATTACTAGGAGCTGCTGGAGGTGACAGTGGTGCTGCTGCTGCTGGCGCTGCAAATTCATCATTCAGAAACAATCAGATAAAAATCAGGAACAGATGCAAAGGATCCAAATTAAGAAAAGTTATTGAAGAAGGTTTGAGGAAAATATGATAAAAGGATCAAGCACCATATGCACAGTTATGAAAATTCATACCAGGTACAAGGTTCACTGTGTGGCAGCAAGAGCATCTAACACTGGCAGCCCCTCGAGCATGCATAAGTAATGTTCGGCAGCCTCCACATATTAATTGAGCCATTTCCATCCCTATATAGCAATATAAATTCAGTAAGATTGTAATTAACAAGAAACATAGAGGCACAAAAGGAGGCACATGGAAGCAAAGACATGGGTTTGCTTTGAGTCACAACAATTCAACTGGTAAGAGAAAATAACAAGCGCCCAAAATTGACAGGAAATTACTATTGCAACTCTTATCTTCATTCTAACAGTCTAACCGAGTAAAATTGACACCATCTAGGAGATATTGGATATTGTATTCTACATTCTTTACTTAGGAGAACTGATATAGAGGTGTATGCTACTTTGCACTCGAAGAAAAAAAGAATATAAGATCTGGCCTGGTTATTTGCCCAATTATTATGAATCTCAAATACTAAATAAGGGCTTCGGGTAAGCATTCAGACGAGAGAAAATTAGCCTTTGTATTGGCCTGTTGGCTGGCCAAGGGGATTTATTTCCTGATTTTCTAAATCTTTCCATTCGCCTGCTCATTCCTCAATCAAAGATAATCATCTAATGACCACTTCAACTACCAAAGATGAACACAACAACGTGGAAGGGAGTGGGCCGAGTGGCATGCCATCAACAAAGAAAGCAGTCTGGAAAACAGAGAAGGTATAAAGGCGAACCCAGTAGCTATAGAAAATAATTACATAAATAACCAAAACATAAGCAATGAAGGTAGGGGCAATTCGTGCATGTTAGATCGTTATCGTGTCGACACAATAACTACACGACTAGATAAGATGAACCAAGAACACAATCGGTTAGGGGTTTGTCCGATACGAACCCGACATGAAACGTACAAACACGGACACGATAACGAATATGACATGATTTTATTTCCATGTTGACACGACAAACTATGACACGAAACGTTAAATTCAAATCAAAACTAGGAAATAAATAATAATAGAAATAATAATATACAAAATAATAATACAATTAATATTTAATATATGAAAATATTATCAGGTTATAACTTATACGAACCCGACACAATCCGACACGAACACAAAGGCAACACAAAAATTATCGGATTATACGAACACGACACAATTTGACAAGAACGCAAACGCAACTTGAAAATTATCGTTTTATACGAACACGACACGGATCCGGCACGAACATGACACAAAATTATTGTGTTGAACACTAACCCATTAACTTCATGTGTGTTCGTGTTGGGTCGAAAATTGACAGTCCTAATTGAAGGCCCTAACTGGGCACAAACAATAGGACTTGCGAAGTGATAATGCTCATATATTGAGCAATGCAGAGAACGATAACACATAATATTTCCAATTGATACTAGACTCACTCTTGAAGCTTAAGAGGCCTAACCAAAATACGTAGGCAATTTCAGCTTAAAAATATCAGCACAAAGTGGAAGTTGCAACGAAGTCCAAGCAGTCCAAGTGCATAGAAACATGAAATAGTTCCTAAATATATGAGTTTCAATATTTACCAGCAGGAGGCACAGCAGTGATCACATTACATATTGCGCAGCAAACATTAGTAGCTCCTCTGGGGTAAAGAAGCACTGTTCTACACCCGGTGCAAACAATTTGGCTCTGCATATCTTCAAAATCCAAATTCCGAAAGGGGCAAAAAGCAAAAATTAGCATACTGTGCAGAAAACATAGCATACAGGTTACGGCAAAAATTGAACTAGCATCCGAGCATATCTAGAGTTTCAGTTATGGGTGAATGGATTCGATTCCCGCAAAATACTTATTTTAATTTAAAATTGTAACATTCATCGAAAATCATAATAAGCTAACAACAAACAAACTGGAAGGATCATCTTATTTTGTGGATAAAAATCCACGAAACAATAATTTTGAACAAAATCGGTCCAAAATAATCATAGAAAGAAAAAGGAAAAAACCTCTACATTACAACAGATGATTAATCAATTTCACGTAAACCAAAAGGAACCCTCGAAAGTCGAAAGAAAGGAACATGTACGAGATCTCGGAATGAGTTTCGCGAATCGCTAAATCGTGTAGAATTTGAGAAGCCAAAAATTTGACAATTCGAAAATTGAATAAAAACACAAGATCAAGTTATGAGGAAGATTCTTACCTGCGAAGAATTGGATGAATTTCTATCAAATTAGAGATATGATTTCGCGGATTTGCTGAGAATCTGACTGCAGCAATCGAAAAAACAAACGAATGCAGCAAGATTTTATGAGATTGGATTAGATTACACAGAATTTTGTTCTTCTCCAATCTCCGTGAAAATTTTCAAAAATGGAGGCTTGACTTTCTGACGAATTCCCCCAAAGGAGAATACTATAAAAATAAATCTCGGGATTTTTAAATTTTGAAGATAATAATAATAATAATAATATTATTATTATTATTATTATTATTATTATTATTATTATTATTATAGGAGAAGACTATAGAAGAAATTCTCTTAGGAGAAGACTATAAAAAAATTCTCTCTGAATTCTTAAATTATTATTATTATTATTAAAAAAATTATCGTTGTTGTATAATTTTTTTTTATTTGGATTTATCGTATAACTTGAGGTTGGTTAAATTTTAAAAGGATAAAATTTAATAGACATATGGTTGTGCGATTTTATATTATTCTTGTGATACTATTGAGTGATGATGGATAATGTTGTTGTTATTGTTCTTTTTTTCTTTTCTTTTTTTTAATGATGGAAAAGTTCGTAATCGATTAAATCTCTCACTGCATTAGTTAGTTCACTTTTAAACTTTAAGGAATGAAAGGGTATGTGTTTTGCGTTTTTAAAGCTTACACTTTTTAATAGGATTATGGTTGGTTAAAGTATTTTATCTCTCTGTTTTTAAAAGAACATTAGGTGACATGTCGAAATAATTTAATATTTTATAAGATTATTGGCATCTAAATACATTAATTTTGCACACATTTTGGTTTTGCTCAATAACTTTTAAAAAATATATATAAATATACGAACTTATATGTTGTAGTAATTTACCATAGTTTTTGTTTTCTCCAAATTAAAACAGACATGACAAGTCGGAATATTGTTGTTGACAAATTGAACGTTAAAAAAACAGTGTCGTACATATCATCTTAAAATGTCATTGTTTTCATTCAGATTGTGTACGGTTAAAAAATTAAAACTCTTGAAATAGTTGGTAAATAAATTAACTGTGACAAGCTGCATTCGAATATGTGATGATAGTTTCGAATGCAGTGTGTCGCAATTAACTCTTTCTCAATATTTTTAAGATTTAAGGTGACATAAAACAACGATGTTTATTAAACCGTCTGATTTGTTTACATCAATATTCTAACTTGTCACATTTGTCTTAATTTGAGGAAAAATAGATACCATGGTAAAATTGTTACAACTATAAGTTCATGTATTTATATATTATTTTTAAAGTTCGTATGCAAAACTAAAATATATGTAAAATCGTGTATTTATATGCAAATAACCACATTTTATATAAAATAAAACATATCGCCGAACTTTTTTTATTTGGAAAAGACCCCAATGATCATATATATTCTGAACATCGTTTATTTTAAAAAGGAAATGATTTTCTTCCTAATTCATGAGATGTTCAATCTTTTAGGTAGGGTTTATATTTATATGACATATTTTGTTGTATCTGAAAAATACACATTTTATACTTACAATTTTGTAGAGTTTCGATTGGACATTAAAAAGCTTAAAGCATAATCTAATGTAATCAATTTTCTCCATTCATCATGCTCTTGTTCACAACAAAATCTCATTTACGTTTATATATATATATATATATATATATATATATATATATATATATATATATATATATAATCGTATTTATTTACATCCCACGTAATGAACTCGTGAAGTACTATTTGAAATTCGAAAGTTATTACTAATGACATTTTGAATTTGATTTGATTATAATAAGTAGTCATGAATTTGAAGTCGAATATTGTTTTGTTAAAACAACTGAAAATAGATATTGAACCTTGTTAGACCTATTAATTATATATCTTGTGATAGTTTTATTCTGACGTATGATCTTATTTTTCATGTCAAAAAATTTCTTGATTATTTTACCAGTATAGAATATTGTCATTACATCATATTCGAATAAATGTAATATGATTTTCATTTCTGAATGGTAATAAACGAACTGTTACACTGTAGAGGGGAAAACAATAATTCTTCATGATTACTTTTGGAAGAATAAAAAAGGTAATATCAAATTATATTTTTATAAGGCTATATATGATGAAAGCAGAGTGCTCTGTTTCTTCTACTTATAAAAAAATTAGGTTCGGTCTAGCAAGAAAGTTAACACAGTTAAGCGGCTCATTTTTATTTAAGCTTGTCGATTTGTCAAGGACAAAAACTCTCAGGCGCTCTTCACTATGGTGTGTGTGAGTCGGGTCAGGTTCGATCCGAATACCCGATCAATGATTCATCATATATGTAAATGATAATACTTATGAATAAAGTATAATTACTTTTGAATAAAAGTGATAATTGTTCTGGATTATAACTGATTCATCATATATGTAAATGATAATACTTATGAATAAAGTATAATTACTTTTGAATAAAAATGATAATTGTTCTGGATTAAAGTTATAGTACTTATAATAAAAGTGATTGTTCTTATAATTAAAAGTAACATTTGTTTTGAACAAAAGTTATAGATTTTTAATAAGTAATAGTTGTCATGAATAAAAACGATAGTTATTATGAATAAAAATGATAGTTATTTTTCTTTATATTTTTTCTATTTTTCATCAAGAAATATGATCCAGTAAAAGTGACTGTTATTATAAATAAAAGTCACAATATTTATGAATAGAATAACAATGTTTATAATAAAAGTGAACGGGTTAGATGATCGGATCCGACTGGTGTGCATTGTGCAGTGGAGCGCACAACTATACTTCTAGTTATAGAAAAAAATATACAGATGCAAGACCAAATACAAAACATATTAATCATCAACGTAGATTAATATTCATAAAATACGTAAAAACAGGTATTTACATAATTAAACTATTTGATATGGCGTATATTCATATCTGAATGTATATAAAATATAAGCAATACATATTTAACATTATTATACATATGATGATGAAAATTTGAAAGAAATGAAGCGAACTGAAAAAAAACACTCTCTCAAAGCAAAATTCTAATAATACCAACCGCCACCTCAGCTATATCGTGAATCTCCTTATTCACTCCGCTCAAGGGCGTCGCCGCCGCCACTCTCCCGAAGCTGCCCTCGCAAATCTCCGTCTCCCACGCCGCGTCGCTCATCCCGAACTCGGCGAATTTCGGCACGCCCTTCGTCAGCGCTGCGACGGCTTCGGGGACGTCCGCCACGATCACCGCCTTATATGAGATCCAGCACTGGTCCAGCGCGTTCCTCATTTCCGGATGGTGCCGCCTCAGCTCTTCGACGGCCGACAGGGCTGCTTCCGCCTTGGATTTGACGACGTCGACCAGTATCAGGCCGAGCCCCGCCACGTCGGCAGTGGCGCTGAGCGGAAAGTCGTGGAGGGTGGCGACGCAGAGGTCGTAATTTGGGGTATTTGCGCATGCGGTTTCGACTAGGGTTTGCTCCTTGAGCTGTGTGATCTCATGCATTTGAAGAAGTGCGAGTAGAATAAGTGGGAGCTTCATCCTCTGTGTGAGTGTGTGTGTTTTGAATATAATGTAAAGGAGAGTTCAGAAAATGAGATGGTTGTGACTTGTGAGTGGTATATAATGAGGGATTTGAGCATAAGTGATGTATGATAAATCTATTATAGAGCGGCAAATTCTTATTGTATAATCTATTTTATCTTGAATAAATCTATAAATTAATATACTCAAGATGTGACATTGAATGTGATTATCTTTTTCTTGATCAAACTTTCTATTGCGCTCCTTAAGCATGTCTGTTCGATGTAAAAATAATTTGAGTAACTTGATATATTTAAATTTATTTTATTTTTCGAGTTCATTTGATGATCACAAATTAAGCATTGGATACTTGATCTAATTCTCAAGTCTAGTTTTCGTAAGATTTAATTCAATAAAGTTTGTTAAGAGATCCTACTATAGATACCGTGTGCGGTAAGTTCAAATTCCATTGTGCTATCTTTTCATTCCAAAAAAAATATCTATTACTTTACACTTTGATGTGACATTAGAGATGTGATTAGCATTTGAGTATATTTTAACTTATCTCGTCATTTCACATTTGGTGAGATACTAAAGAAATTTATTGCTATAGGACAAAGTTTGTAAATTTGAATTCTTGGATATGCTAGGTGCGAGACTTATATTTTGTTTTACATAACATCCAAATAAATTTATTATCTCGTCCTTGACTAATTTTCTCCAACTCCAATTACTTAAAAGATTGTGTATGTTTATTAGATGCTTCTCGCTTTTTTAAAGTAATAAAGTTTTGGACGATACCAAAAAATAGAATAATGAATCATGAATATGCTTTAGATTTGTGCGGCCTATCTTTTGCAAGCTTTCTGTCACTGAAAAATATTAAAGCGTAGGAATTGGACGGACAATTTTCATTTCAAATGGACGGACGCAGTCTTTTTCGAATTTTTTATTGTTATGCCTTTATTCACTACGAATGGGAATGGCACATAGTTTTGACATATTGTGGGCACTTTAGATACCTTTTCTCGTATGAGATTATCCATTTTTTTATTATAATCATTATACTTTTATTCTTAGTTGAATATTGAAAACATCCACCAATTAGAATATTAATCAACAAACAAGTATGTCCCTACATGTAACTTCATTCAAGTAAGTCTTGAGCCTCGAACACGACTCACAGATCATACAGTAAGTCTACGCATCTAACTAATAATCATGAATGACAAATTCATATAAGAAATATACACAAAATTCGACATAAAGAAATTTTATAGTATTTTATTTAATCAGAAACGTGAATGGCAAAATATATGAACAAGGTAAACAAAACTCGAGATACGCAAAATTCCATTAGACATACATTTCCGCTTTTTCCATCCGAACAACAACTCAAACATAAGCAGATCTTAACCTCTTATCCAGCTAACTCTCTTTTGCTGACAAGGGCTGGTCTGAATCTTGAACCCTTTCCCAATAGGCAAAGACAAATTCGACAGCTCCAACGTCACAAATCCATTGGTATCAGCAGGCAGCTCACATCCTTGTGTGTTGTTCTTCCTCAATCCGAGAATGGTGGCACTAACAATGGTCCAGTTCTGGCTCAAAGCAAAATCCCCATTCAAAACCTTAGATTCAAGAACCACCTCATTCCCCACGAAACCGCTGCTAAATGTGGCTAAGCTCCATTTCCCTCCCTCACCTGCAAACTCCAAATCATCACCATCATCCAAGAACACTTGCCCAGAGCTATTGTTCCCACTCTCTCCCATCACAACCAGCAAATGGAACGGCGTGGCCCTGGCCGCCTGCGTCGTCATAGCCTCCCCCTGCATAGCTACGATGCTCCCGTCGCTAACATGCACGTTGATCGACTCAGCCGGCGCGTCCAGCTGCACGTACCCCCCCTGCTTGAGGCTCAAGGAGCTCGAGTAGTTGAACATGTTGAACCAATTCCCCGCCGGAAAATAGGCATTGACCGAGAGCGCCCCTTGCTCGAGCACGGGTGAGACGAGCACGCCCTTTCCCAGTAAAAACTGGGCGTTGTTTGTGTAAGTGTTTGTGTCGGTGTAGTAGGAGAAGAAGAGCGGCCTTGCAAGAGGCACGCCCCTCGTGCTCGCCTCGTACATCAGGGTGTACAAGTACGGCAACAACCTGTAGCGAAGTGCCAACACTGTGCGAGCCGAGGCCGCCACGGACTCCCAGAGATAGAGTTCCTGGCGGCCACTGTTTTTGTCAGAGTGGTCCCTAGCAAAGGGATAGAATGCCCCCAACTGCAACAAAAGACATAAAATAGTCCGTGTCAGAAATTCCTATTAGTTGTTCTGATTAAAGCGAAAGCGTACCTGAATCCATCTTCTGCAGAGTTCCTCATTCGTGTCTCTCAAGAAGCCACATATATCAGCTCCGACCATCGGAACACCAAACAATCCAGAGTTCAAAATGCTCGGGATTGTGTAGGCAAGGTCGTTCCAGCTGGCGGCATTGTCGCCAGTCCAGTGCGCCGCGTACTTCCCCGCGCCCACGAAGGTCGACCGGCTCAGCACGAACGGCCTTTTTCCGGTCACATTAGTTAGGGCTAAATTGGTCGCCCTCGACTCGAGAAAGCCGTAAAGATTGTGCACGTTGTACTCCGTCACGTTCCCGAAATGGAGAGCCGTCGCCGGCACAGTCCTGTCGCCAACGGGGCGCTTGCCTCCGCCGTTGTTGATCTTGTAAGGCGGATTGTCTAAACTCGAATTTGAAGCGGAAGAGGTTATGAAATTGGCTAGCTCGTTCATGTCGATCCAGAGCCCGTCGACGGGGAGAAGCTCCCGGAAAATCTTGATCTCATTAGTCCAGAATTCTCCTGTGGCTGGGTTGAGAAAGTCGGGGAAGTACGTTTTCCCCGGCCAAACTTGGCCTTCGTAAGGCACGCCATCGCGCTTGATGTAGATGTCAGCTTTCAGTCCTCTCTGGTAAGTCGCATACGATTCATTTATACCAATTCCTGCACATTATAGCCAAAGAAAATTAAGTTCATGTTCATCAAAAGGATAATGAAGCATTTCTTGAATTGAATTTATCTTTACCTGGATCAACAATGACGATATATTTCTGACCATTTTTGTGAAGTTCATCGACGAATTTCTTCATTAAATCAGCAGGGAAGTTAACTGGATCAAGAGTGAAATCTTTGTATTTATCCATGTAATCAATGTCGGTCCACATCGCTTCTAATGGAATGCTAGCGTTTGCATAGCCAGCCACAACGCCCTCGACATCATGAACATCTTTGTAGCCATATCTGCATTGGTGAAAACCTAGAAAAAAGAGTTCAAACAAAAAAACTAAACCTTAATTTCTCAGAAAAACATGAAACTGAACTGAAATATGATTGTGTTGTGTGCTAATTACCGAAAGACCAGTAGGGCATGGGAGCGGGACGGCCGATGAGATCGGTGTACTGCTCCATCACCAGCTCAGGCGTGGGGCCAGCGAAGAAATACAGATCGAGAACCCCTCCGATCACCTTGTACGTGATCCTATCGCCGGAATACACGACATCCATGCCGTTACTATTGAGCAACAAGACGCCGTGAGTGATCCCGTTAGGCCTGACATCCATGTAAAAAGGGTGGGATCCGTACAAGTTGAGATCGGTGTTCAAGCTGCCGATGTCGGCGTTCCAGAGCGTGAGCGTCTGGCCTGGCTGGAGTTTGAAGGAGCCCTTTGTGTGCTCTCCGATGCCATAGAGATTGGATCCGTTGTTGGGAGGGAGCGACGACCAGAGCTGGAGATATTGGTCATTGAAGACGAGGTACGTGGAGGAGTTGTTGTTGGTCGGGGTGGCGTTGAAGAGGGCATCGCCGGAGGCGCCAGAGCGGCCAACGGAGAAGCCGAAAGGGGTGGTGTTCAGGAGGGTGAAGGTGAGGTCGGAGGTGGGGTCGGAGAGCAGCGGCGCGTGCGGGGTGGAATGATTGTCGGGGCGAGGCGGCCGCGGGAGGATGTCGTCGGGGATCTCCCAACGGGTGGCTATGGCGTCGGTTATCGTCACTCGGAGACGGTCTTTCGTCTCCAAGCTGAAAATTAAGAGGAATCGAGCATCACAATTTCCGATGAACATGTAGTATTTATTAGACCGAAATTGACATATGATTCTTTTGAACGGTATATTTGTAGACGATCACATTTGAATCAATGCATGTTACATTATTACACAATCACCTATAATAAAATTGCATGTAATGATATTTATGTGTAAATAGACGAGGTATTAACAAACGTGTAACATCTAAAAGATCGGAATGGAACATAATTGTAATTACCTAGCCGTGAGGGAGAGGAGAGGAATTTGAGGACCGTAAACGGAGGAATTACTGCCGTCGATTAGCTGAAGAATAGCTTTCAACGATTTTCCCGATGAATCGGCGTTGACCGATTGAACGTGGTAGCCATTTGAAACGACTTCTTGTTGATCGTCTGCTTTAATCGAAGATGTGAATAAAATCAAGAAACAAACAAAAACAAGTTGACGAGTTTTGGAATTTGCTTTCATCATTTTTAGTAATGGATCATACAGTAGAGTAGTGGAGTGAAGAGAAAACATTTACGTTGACCATTATTTATAATAGGTGCTACAAGTCTATAGGCTGTTCAAATTATGTACATTAATTTTGTGATTTTCAAATTTGATTTTTTTTAAGGGTGGTGAATGGTGAAGTTAATTTCATTTATTCGTCATTACTTGATTTTACAGCCCATAGTAAAAAAGATGCTTGAAATTGAAAACTGACTAGTACTTTTCTTTGAGGGAAAAACTGAGTAGTATTAAAAAATATTCAACATTCCACGAATTATAATATTTTTCTATATATGTATTTGTAAGTTTTTAGAATTTTCTAACCCCACATTTTCCCAACTATAAATAAATTGTTGTTACATTATAAATTATTTATAAAAATACATGTATCTTGTTGTATTTTATATATTCAATACTTTTACTCTCAAAATACAAATTAGGACAATTATTAAAAAAATAAAAATAAAACTGAGGGATTATACTTGATTACAACATCCTAAATATAGAAATAAGCTTGAAATTCAAAACCATGAGACTAATGACTTGATTTTAGCAAGAAAGTTGCTTGAAATTGAAAATCAGTATTTAATTTGTGCAGCTTCTAGAATTTAAATACTTAAAAAGTATTACTGTAGTACTGACAAAAACTTAACCATACTAAAAGAATGTTAATATCAAGTACATTAATTTCGTAGTTTTCAAGTTAAGCCATCCTTGATTTTTTTATTTTTTTTTAAAGATTAAGCCATCCTCCATTTTTCTCTAGCAATTTCTTTGTTTTTTATAAATAATACAGTAATAACAATAATAAATCTCCCCTCATGATTCATCCGGTTTAATCATGTAATGTACAAGTAAATAAAATAATGATCCTATCTATTTTTTCAATTTATCTATTTATTCCTTACAATTTTGAAATAAAATCTTCACATATAATACTGTGTAAATAGATGATAAAAGGGAGATAGGATTAAATGTGTGGCGTTGTCAAATCCGCCTACATAAATTCTTAAGAAGGAGACATATAAAAGGACAAATAACATGAGATATTTTAGAGGTGTTTGGAATCAAGTATAGACCTTAATTTCAATTTTAAATATTTTTAGTATAATTTATGAAATTGATTCCTCATAAAAAGTACTCTCACAATTATCTTATTCAATGTCCATAAATAGTGTGTTATTTTCCTTTTATGGCACTCAATCTTTATAATTCAACTTTATAACTATTCATTATTTACCAAAATCATCATCTGACTCACACTTAATTCTTATAATTCAACCCAACCATTAATTTCTTATATGGTGAGATTATTTCTCCATTTAAATAATATCTATTAACTTTTATTAAAAATTGTATCATCCGTCAATTGACATACTTATGGTGGATTTAGGAAGTATAATTTATGAAATAGTATTGCTTCATTGTATTAATAAATAATTCTATCTTTTAGAGATAAAATTTTTAAAAGGAAAATTGTGTTTGGTTGAGTATATATAGTCCATATATTTTTAATTTTACTGTGGGACTATCATAAACATGTGAGTAATTTTTTATTTTCTTAAATGAAAGGCCTGCCATAAAAATCTTTATTCATCAGCCTCTTACACATTTTCAATTTGGTGGGCACGGGTCACGACAAATTGCGTTTTCAGTTGAAAATGTAGAAAATTGGAGAGAATATGACAGTACTGGACCCAGATCCGAAATGAAAAGGATATTCCCGGGTCTTTGCAGAAATATAAGTACAGAAAACCCAAATAACTTGACCCATAGGTGACTGCGGGACTCCGAATTTCGATCAGCGATGGCTACCGATCCCGACAAATTGATCGCCAAAGCAGATAAAATGTGAATTCGCCTTCGCTCTCCCATCTCCCATTGTTAGTTTCTTAAATCTGCTTCATCTAGTTATGGGTAATCTAAAAATCGCCGTCTTTTTGGGGGAAATTTTTATTAATTCGCAGGACAAAGCTTAGTTTGACGAGGTGGAATGCTGACTGGAGGAATGCAACAGCTTTGTACGAACAGGCTGGTGCGGTTATGCTCAATTGTTTTGCTTTTTCCTCCATTTCTTTAATTTTTTAAATTTTGTTAGTGGGAGCTGAAGATTGAGAAGACTCAGTTAAGTAATATCATAAGTAATATCAGAAGTAAATTTTCCACGGTTTTTTATCAAAATAGAAAGGTTAATGGAATTTAGTTCTGCTATGGCAGGAAATGCGTACAGGCTCGCTAGAAAGTATGATAAAGCTAAAGAAGCATTTGAAAAGGCTTCAAAGGGACAAGAAATGCAAGCTTCGTATGTTTTCTTAATTTTGATCTGTTTTTCCGCTGATGCACTATTTGCTTGTATGAAGTAGATTCGATCAGTTTCTCTAGACACTAGTGACTGAGGCGGTCTTGATGAATGAACCAGGCCGTGGGATGCTGCAAAACATATGGAGTCTGCTGCAGCTCTTGCAAAGGAAGTAGGCAACTGGAACGAAGTGTCTGACTTCTATAGACGCGCGTCTGAGTTATACATTGAGTGTGGAAGGGCACAACCTGCATCGGATGCGCTTGCAAGGGGTGCCCGGTATGAACTTATTTTGTATTTAAGATTCATTTAATACATTGTTAGTAGTCCTCACTGCAGAGATGCTTTTTGCTTATTTTTAGTACGATTGTTGAAGGATTTGCAAGTGATACATGGAATTTGTAGACCATGACTACGTGACTTGATGACTTTGATCTATTTAGAAAGTGTTAGATTGCATATTAATGGATTGAGGTTTGGTGATATTGTTACACAATGTACATATTTGATCTTTTACTGCTTCAAATAATTGAATATTTAACTTTCCTTCTTTCTTGTAATTCTCTAACCTTTGTCATTGAATTATCTTTCTGTTATGGTGTTACTCAAAGATATCCTGATGGTTTGATATAAGTGTTGCTTTTCTCTTAAAGTGCTTTAGAAGACGCATTGCCTGATGGGGCTATCCAGCTTTACACTGATGCTTGTACTGTTCTTGAAGAAGATGGGAAGGAGCAAATGGCATTTGATCTCTATCGTGCTGCTACAAGTGTTTATATAAAACTTGAGAAGTAAGCTTGCCTCCCTTTATTGAATAGATTAAGTAATTAAGGAAATCATAGATGATGTTTTCAGTCATCTGATGCTCTGTCTAATCTTTAGTTGCTTCTTTGGGATTGGTGTCTAATAGCCAGTAACTTAAAGTAGTCATCATAAATATTACTACTATGCAGGTTATTTATATAGTAAAACTGGTTGCCTGTTGCTTCTCAATCCTTGTGTAATGAAAAACGAAGCTATTTTCCTGCAATTTTGTAAAAAACTTGAGGCGTAAGCCTCGAGGCGGTCCAAGGCGTAAGCCTCGAAATAAATAAATAGAAAAAAGCATAGAAAACAATAAATAGAACGCCAAATATCAAATTTAATAATTTATCTCTTAAAAACATCAAATTAAAGCCATAAAATGGGGAGGCCGGCGGCTGCACGAGATGAGACGTTGAGAGCAGAGGACAGGAGAGGAGGCGCTGCTGTCCCTGTTCCTTTTTTTTATGTTGAGAGACGTTGAGAGGAGAAGAGGAGTGCTGCTGTTCCTGTTCTTTTTTCTTTCTTTTTAACGTTGAGAGCAGAGGAGAGGAGGCACTGTTGTTCCTGATCTTTCTTTTCTTTTTAATGTTGAGGGCAGAGGAGAGGGGGTGCAGCTGCTGTCTGTTTCTGCTATTTTATGTGTTTTTAATTTAATTACTACTAGGTTAAAAGTTTAAATGATTATTGGGCACTAAATTTTGGACTTAACAAATTGGGCTTTTTTATTTAATTTTGTTTGGGCTCTAAAAATTAGCCCAAAACAGCTAAAACCTAGTAAATAAAGTGAAACTTGCGAGGCTTAAGCCTCGAGGAGTTTCGCACTGAGGCGTGCGCCTCGGCCCTCTGAGGCTCAAGCCTCGCATACACCTGGAAAAGCTTAAGCCTCGAGGCGCACGCCTCGAACGTTTTTCACAACATTGTTTTCCTGATGTATACCTTTTCACAGATCATAAAATGATAATCCTCTGGTTTTCCTGCCCACAGGTACACAGATGGTGCAACTTTTCTTCTAAGATTGGCCCTAGCAGCTGACAAATGCAATGCTACACATAGCCAGTGCAAGGTGCAGAAATTTTCCACTATTTACTGTTTTCCCCTCTCTATCAAAATGGGAGGATAGACTTCATTCCTTTTAACAGTGAATAAGTCCTCTATCGTCGTTCATAGGATACAAGAACTTACTCTAATGGCATGAAACCTATTTGACCTTACATATGTTCTTCTGTTTTGCAATCAGAATGCTAACCCTAGTCATGCATTTTTCGTCAGTGGCTCTTATTCCTCAATATTATTGGTTTAACAATAGGTTTGAAAATTAGTTGTCTCTTTAGTGCCAATATTGAAAATTGCATGTTTTGTAACAAACACAAGTTTTTGTTTAAAGTCCTGTTGTATACTAATATAACCTGTTATGGTGTAGGCTTATCTTAGTGCAATTATTGTGTATCTATATGCACATGACTTCGAGCAAGCAGAGAAATGCTACAATGATTGTTGCCAGTAAGTTGGCTTTCCTTCGCCCCCATCTTTTGTTGGTTTTCCCTTTGTGCTTGTGAAACATATGCCGGTCTAAATAATGTATTAGACCATATTATTTGGTTTGACACCTTCTTTATATTTCTGTCTCAATTGGTCTTACTGAATTTTGCATGATTGTCAATTTTCAGTAATCTCTCTTGGTAATGCACAATGATAATCAGCTTTTTATTCTTGATGGCTTCTTTGGCAGAGTTGATGCATTCATGAACAGTGATCAGAATCGTGCTGCATCTCGACTTATGTCTGCATATACTGATGCTGATGTTGAGGAAATCAAACGTGCAGCTCAGTCAAGTACCATTTCCAACCTTGACCATGTGGTAAGTCTTTTGATCCATTCTCAACCTAGTAGTGGTGTTGCTTCATCATACTGTCATGAGATTGAGGCGAAATGTGAAAACAGAAAAGTGACTGGTAATGTGTACAAAATCATAAAAAGTCTCGTTACATTGTGTTCCATCATATACTCTGTCAATCACTCATTTGGAAGAAAATCTTGTTGCAGATCATCAAGCTTGCAAGGAAACTTCCCACTGGAGATGTCTCCGGATTCAAAAGGGGTGCTATAGAAACGGAAGATCCTTTGGATGAAGATGATCTCACTTAAAAACTTGCTACTGAAATGAATTTGCTACAACAAATCTTTAATAGAATTACCCACAGTTTACATCCCCCATTTCATGTCATTGTGATTTTGCAAATTTCGGTGGAGAGCGTACTGTGTGAATATATCTTTTTACCATCTTAAGCACATCAAAGGCTGTCGCTTCTGGCATTCGCAATTGTGGTTTCCCCTGTATTCTTGAACTGCCTATTTGTATTACCTGATTTGAGTTTGAATGATTATTTCTTTTCTTTTTTATTTTTCTGTTTGTTATCTTTTGTTAAAGCAGGAAACTACAGTTCCAAAATTAAACAAAGGTAAAACAAGTTCGGGTTGCTCCAACTCCAAGCCGAATCAAACCTTTCGATCCGGTTTCTGGTCAATTTTGACCCAAACCGCTTCCATCTTCTACCTTAAGGCCAAAAGTAGTAAAATTATCCACTTTCTTGGTCTAAGATTTTAACGGCAGGAAACACTTAAATTGAAACACTCAAAAAAGACAGAGAGATTATGGAAACACTACTGAAGGTAAAATAAAATACAAAGGCTAATGACTGTCAGCAAGCAACTACTATTTCTGCATCTCAAAGAATTTACACAGTAACCAATCAAAAAAATCAAAATGTTGTTCAAAATTACATCATATAAGTGAAATCAGCCAGCAGTGTTATTGTATAAAATCTTGAGAATAACAGAGATAGGAATATTTACAAAATGGCCTTGATTCCCAAACAACCCAATCCTCCCAAAGCTTGCCACTGAACTGTTCATGGTGGCGTTAATCAACACATTCAACACCTGCTTCTCTCCACTACCGATAGAGAAGTGCGTCGGTGTCACCTTCACCGAAGCTCCATAAGGCGCGCTCCACCCGACGCTGTACGTCTCATTGCCACCAACGTTGGTCACGACACGCTGCACGGTCAAGGACTGGTTCAGCTTCGAGACAGTAATCGAGGGCAGGTTGAGATCAGTGGCATTCAGGGTCGGACCCCCGCAGCTCGCTCCAGTGTAGTTCAGGACTACCGGGGCCGAACCGTTGATGCCACACAGGAACGACACGTAATCATCATAGCCTGCATAATGTCCCCACTTATTTTAATTTCTAAGGATAGTTTAGTAATTTTAACAGAGGTCAAGTGCAAGGGCGTACTTGAATCAAGAAAGAGACCGGGATCCAATGCCCCGGTGGCATTAACGAACCCACTCCCCATATCGAAGGCAGTGGCCGGAGACTGGTTAATGTCGGGATTGGTGTAAGCGCGCTGTGCCATGATCGGACCGCCACTTTTGTCATTGAGGGAGGCCGTTGTCGAGAGTGCGGATCCAATCGCTGACGGAGAGAAAGTGGGAAACCTCTGCTTGATCAAAGCTGCAAGTCCAGCAATGTGAGGAGCTGCCATGCTTGTTCCGGACATCATTGCAAAGCTCTCACCTACAAAAGTCAGAAAATGGTGAACTCTGCTGCTATCTTCCCCAACTTGGAAGTAGGTCGTTTACACGAAGATATACCTAGAAATTCAATAGAATCCATGCCACGCGAGCTCCAAGCAGACCATATGAAGTTCCCGGGTGCAACGATGTTTGGCTTTAGTATGTTGGCGTCGTCAAGAAAATTGTCTTCTGGATCTGGCCCTCTAGCAGAATAATACATAACCTTAGGCGCAGAGTAGCTGAAATTTGCTTTTATTCCACCAGAAACACTTGCTAATCCCCCAAATTTGACTATTTTATTTGAGCTAGCATCTCTCTCCAAAGAAGAATTGTAATAATGTAGTAAAATCTGCATAATTTTCAGTGTATTCATGTTATGGAATGACCATTTTCGTTCAAATAGGAAGTCGTAAATAAGCACACTAACTTTTGAATCATCGGGTGATGGGATTATAATACTGGGTATCCTCATTGGAATTGGGTTGAGCTGGAAGCCAATAACATAAGGATCCATGTAGAACACGATGCCAGCTGCACAGAGGTTATCTGCAGTTTCTAAAGCTTGTTTGATGGTGGAGAGTCCGAGAACAAACCGAATAGAGTAGCTGCAGATCAAGAGATTCCCTTTGACAACACTCTGATTAAAGTTGCCGGCATCTTGGCATTCGCTAACGTACATATCATTTGAGGCTGCAGCTGTTGTGTTCAAAGCATGGACTGCAGAAACCAACGTGTACATTGAGTCTTCATCTGTTCCAGCTGGATAAAACAGATAAAAATGAGTAAATCGCACTTTCTTTAGTAGTCGATCAACAATTTGAATATTTGAGGCTTACGAGCAAGCCCAACTCCGGAGATTGTGATGTTGTTGCCAAGGATTATAGAGTTACTATAGATCCTGTCGTGGGCTGCAGCGCCAACAGTGAAGATCCATGGACTAAAGGAAGAGATGCTCTTGGGAGACGGCCCAGTGTTTCCTGCTGCCTGGACAACAAAAATCCCCATCTTGACAGCAGACAGTAGAGCCATGTCTATGGGATTAAAGAAAGTGGCAATTCCTGGAGGTCGTCTGTTTGGAGTTATTGACAAGCTTATTATGTCCACTCCATCCTGCGCAGCCTACAAATGCAAACACATAACAATGGAAATTCAATGTGATATCAAATAATGAAGATTCGCTCATAAGAAGAAGCAACACTCAGATTTTGATGAAGAATGGCTACATATATCTGACACCGTTACTTTAAAAAATCAAGCAAGTTTTTTAGTAGTACCTGATCTATGGCAGCAACCACATCTGCAGCGAAGCCTCCGAAGCTCTTGTATAACGCCTTATAAACAGCAACGCTATAACAAATTGGAATCGGGTCAATGCATAACTCGGCATACGAACAATGAATAGAAGTCGAAGCAAGGTTCTTACTGTGAACGAGGAGCCATTCCACTGGCATTTCCAAAGGTATGTCCAGCTACTACAACTGGGATTCCATGATTTCCTGCTGCAATAGCTGCTGTGTGCCTGCAATAAATTATGTATAAACTATAATCATACGTGCCAATGCGAAGGAATAAAACCGATATACTTATATGATGAACACTTACGTCCCATGGCCATCGCCATCAAATGGGGAAGCATAGTCCTGTGTGGCATTAAAAATCCCTCTGGTGATTGCAGAGGCTGCAAAATGGCGAGCCCCGATGAGCTTTCTGTTGCAGGATCCGGATGGAAAGTCCCGTGTGACCTCACAGATTCCTGAGAAATGCTGTGGAATGGGGTATGGCTTGTCGGGTGTATCATCAGAGAAGCTAGGGTGTGTGGGATCAATTCCAGTGTCGATGAATCCAATTACAATCCCTTCTCCCGCTGCATCAAATCCGCCTTCTTGTGCCCATGCTCCTTGAGGAAGACCAAGAAACTGGGGTGTATGAGTAGTAGCAGTCCTAACTGAAAAATCCAACACCACATTCGACACCTCCCTCCTCGTTGATAGCTTGTAAGCCTTCAAAATCATCACCGAAACATGCAATCAACACATATGACAGGAAAAAGATAAGGAGGCTAACAAAGAGGTGACGATGCTCTAAACGCGCCCGAAGCATAAGACACACACAGCTCGATGTATTAGGCAATGAGACAGTGACAAATTCAGGATCATGAAGACTACTAACCTGCCGTTGAGTGACAAGAACAGCAAATCCATTTATTAGAAAACGGTAGCTGTAGAGTCTCAGGTACTTTTCACCCTTTAATGCTCGTTTTAACAGAGAATCGTGCATGCGGTCAACGTATGGCTTATTGCGCCTATCCGCCCTCGATGTATTTCTGATTTCACCATAGTGCAAACACATTAACTTCGATGATTGATCAGTGATGATAAGAACATAGCCAGTAAAGAGGGAATCTATAAGTTGTAACCCTAATTGTCAATCGTCAACGTAGAGTAAATCACAATTTCACAATCAAACATATTTTTATTATTCAACACTACCAAATTCTCATCCGATCAATTACATAACATTTTCTTACAAGCGACTAATTCAATACAGTCTACAGCAATGTAATTCAGTCAAAGACAAGTGTATCTCAAGTGCAATAAATAACAACTTACGTTTTCCCACAACGACAGAATCAAGTCTATCTCAAGTGCAATAAAATCTCCAATAATCAGATTCCAATATTATGCAAAACCAGTAAAGAAAGGGAGGGGGAGGGGGGCACTACAGCAAAATCGGACAAACAATTCAAACTTGCCGCTTGATTGGAAACAACATTTGATTTAAGAAAAACTAGAAAAAGTGTCGATAAACACCGGAGGAACAAAAAAACAAGAAACAGAACATCATATGCTGGACTTTCGAGGGGGAAAAAAAGAAAAAAACTCAATCTTGCCATAACCGTGAAAACAATTATCCACTCGAATTCAAACAAAATTCTCAACAAAAATTGTACCTTGGTTTATCAAATCTACTCATTCCCTCAGACCCATTGCGTTTATTATGGTGGCCCTGCTTAACTCTAAGCTCGTCGCTGTCGTAATGAGAAGTAGGGGCTTGTTTGAGCGTCACAATATAAACAGCAGTAACATTGTCTGCATCACTCTGAGCACAACTACAACCGACAAACACAGCCAAACACATCATTATACCAAAAGACCCAAATCCCCACCTGCCCTCCATTTGCATTGCAAAACCTTCCCTTTTCAACAATCACCAGCAGCTCAAAACACAGAATTCTTCCTTGAATGGGAAGGTACGACGCTTTCTTCAAGAAGTACAACCTCCCATATCCCCAAGAACTGTTTCCCCAGAGCAAGATTCAATCTTTCCGACTTTCTTGAAATGTAGAGGTACAACCCTTCCTCCAAGATGTACTACAACTCGCAACCTGTAATGGTTTCCAGCACTTTACAATGGAAGAAAAGCAAACCCTTTTCTCACTAACTCCAGTTACCTTTAAAGAGAGAAACTCCAGAACCTCAGTCACTTAACTATCTACATTTATTTATAATTATAAATAATGAATTATAATAGACACACACAAATGTTGGGCGCTATGTCATTGTGTCTATGACCCTGTCTGCTCATTAATATATATTGTAGCATTATTTCCTTCTACCCCTTCTTTTATTTTGCTTCTCTTCTACTACAATTTATGCAATTCTTGATGGCGTTTGTAAATATATAATTTGAGGGACACTTGTATCCGAGCAAGAAAAAGACAGGAGTGAATCTGCAACTTTTCTTGGTCGGCGTGCAGATGAACGTTTTGTTTATGTTAAGTAGAAAGTAAACAAAAACAAAAATAATCAACGGGTATATTGAAATAAAAAATGAACTTTTTCTTTTGGTGTTATTCGTCTTCTTTCCAACTGTTTGATTTAGGTTTTTATTCTGTCTGTTTCTTCATTCTTGCCGCATATTCGTGATTAAAAACTTCCCAAAATTTACCAATGGTAAGATGCACAATTTATACACATTTAACATGAATACTTATTACTTCGACTATGTACGAACTCGAACCGATTCAATCAAGAATCTATTTTATTGGATGTATATGTTAGTATCTTGTAAATGCAATCTACTTAGTTTAGTATAGTTTTTTCTTTTCTTTTTTTTTTTTTAGTTGCTAGTATAGTTGAACTCTGTTGCTGTAAATTATTGGTTGCATACTTGTGACCACATTTAGAATTGTGGAGGAAGTAAATGATGAGTTTGGCCTTTTTTATTGCGGTAGGCCATCGGCAACTCCAACGTTCGAATTCTTTTTTGTTGTTAAATGTTGGGGTATAGAGTTTGACACTTGACTAAAAAGTGCTTTTTGTGACTTGTGATCTCCCTCTTTACTCGCGTAGACCCGTGACGCATTGCAGACACATTCATACATATATATACGTATATCATGCGTACATATACATAATACACATCTCTCAGTAAGTTTGATGATATACCCTACAATGACCGATAATTTGCCACGTATCATCATTCCGGTGGGATGAAGCATTGCAAGAGGTGTAGATCACCCACATGTCTCTTGCCGATGTGAATTTCTACTAGACATTCGAACTAACAGTGTTTTTAGTTTTCTTTAGTCAACCAATATAGAAATTTTAAAAGTCACTTCACGATAGACTCGAACCTGAGATTTTTGACCTTATATATTAACCTCTAGGCCAATACACGCATACTGAACTAATAATTTTTTAATGTCTCAAATAATCATTAATATAAATTGTATTTACATCAATTTGAATTCGAAAGTGATTTTCTGCTTCGAAAAATATAGTTAGCAACCATAGACGAAACGACATTTTGCATTGTAGATCAATACATAGATTTAGCTTAATAATATAGCTTTGTGATAATTTTAACCTTGTAACTCTTTATTACAGTTTATTTATTCATCTCAACTATGAAACAGTGTCAACCTCCACATAGGTCATCCGCATGTAATCTCCAATTGTCAATTGTCTTTCCGAAATTGAACATTGCTTTCCAACATCAATTGATACAAATCCAATTTATTAAACTTGAGTATTATGTTGATAATTTAGTGGGCTGCAAATATCATAAAATCACATTATCATACTAAACTAATATATTTTCTCTAATTAAATTATAATTTGATTTTTGTTTATATTAATCTTTAAGAACAATGTTTGGATGTACTTTGAGACCTTAAAATATACGAGTGGAGAAAGAGTAGTAGTTTAGATGTGGTCAGCATCAGAAAAAGATACCATGTTGGGACCATTAAAGCAATGCCTACCCTCATTTCTGGCACTCAAATGGGGAGCACTACAAACAGAATCATTTTTATCATCAAATAATAATTATCTTTTATTCATTAAATAAAGCTCTAGTTTACAGCTCATATATTTATATAAGTATAAAATATTAGACATTTATTTAATAGACTCACAAGATATCAGAGTGTTTGTGTAAGACTATTACCTGATTAGCAAGTCCTAATAAAATTTGTAGAACAAATAATGAATAAACAAAGATACTTACAAATAATAAAAGACTTCAAAATAAAGTCCTTACAAGATCAAAGTGTATCACAAATACTAATTAAAAAAGAAGAGTAATCTCAAATAAAGGTCCCAACTTAAAATGAAATATGCACGTATATTTCTAGTGACAACAATTATAGCAATAATTCTACACTTTTGGAGGTATTCAAGAACACGTGTATAATTCCAAATAATCAAATCAAATAACGAATTCTTGATCTAAAAATGGAGTTTTATCAATCAATTATACTCAACTTTTACAATTTCAAAAATGTAACATCAATATGTACTTGAATTAATCCACCAATTATCGGTATTCGTATACATGTATTGATTACGTATCGAGCACATGATTATATAATATTAGGAGATTAAGAAACAAAATCATGCATGTGGAGTAACGGTGTTCAAAAAGTAAGTGGATTATAAATTTATAATGATTCCATCGTTCCATGCCTCCCCATAATCAGAGGGCCATTTGATTATTAATTATGACGAAAAATATCCAAAGTAAAAAGCCGAATTTTACGAGAGACGTTGGATATTTTGCAAGATTAAAGAAGAGAACCCCATTCTTACAATCATCAACTTCACTTTTTCTTTGTTTCTTTCGTAATCATTTTCTCTTTAACAAAGCACATGGCTAACACTATTTAACGTTGTGGTCTCTTGCTTTGGCCTTTTGTTTTCTTGCTCCCTTTTCTTTTGTGTTGGTTTTGGACTCTTTTTTTTTTACTTATAGCATATTTATATTTTATTTCATACATATATATTGCATATAATTAATGTAAAGTTTAACATGCGAAGAAGAAAACATTTACCTATCCAACAATAGCTTACACGAAATTATACTAACAGTGAATATATTAGTGTGTGTGTGTTGGCCTAGTGGTAGAGTGGTTAATGCCTGAGGCCAAAGGTCTCGGGTTCGAGTCCACCATGACGCAGCTTTTAAAATTTCTGTATTAATTGATAAAAAAAAAAACAGTGAATATATTAGTTCATCCAAAAATTGACTAGTGGCCTGAGCCCATTTACTTTTACTTTGTTTCTTTTATAGATTTTCGCATTGTATTGAATAATATTTTTATTTATTTTTTCTTTTTTTTGTTTGTTGAGCCAATTTCATAGTTATTCTCGTATTCACATAGAGTATGTCACGTATAAAGTAGGGAACTGCTTGACTTTGTAAATACTAGTAAACTGTGGTGCAAATCTGTTGCTAGTGCAAGTGAAGCACCAAAAGCAGGTATCTCTTTGGATCAATACAGAATAAATATTATTAATCCACTACCAGCTTTAAAATACAACATATATACGAAATAGTATTTAATTATGATCTTAGTTGGTAAGATAATAAAATTTAATTCCAATCAAATTTAATAAAAAATCGATAGAAACTCATAATGAAAGATTCATAAATTTAGAGTTTTGTCAAATCATACTTTAAGAATCAACCATGTATTTTAAACACACTCGTAACTCTCTAAATTTATTGTCGAATAATCACAACCTAATTGATAGAGACAAAATATATGCTTAAGAGGCCCCTCATTAGCGAAGGTCCACTAAGAGACCCATAGTTTCAAAGCCCAACAATGCTTTACACTTAAGGAAAAGCCCATATCACCAGAATCGATCCTCACAAAGATCCTGAGCAACAAGTCAGACTCCTTGCTAACAGAACAAAGATCTGTCAGAGCTCTTTTACATCAAAACTATGCCTTAACACGCTTCTGAACTAGAGCCCTAGTATATAACACCCATGCCCTCACATCGTCTATACTGCATTATTTTGCACACAACACCATTTCCTAGTATTCTCTTTTCCTACATCTATATAAATACCTCCTCCATACAAGACATCATATACGTTGCTTCATAATTACATATTTTCATAAAGCATTATATTTTCTCTCTCGCGGTGCTCTCGCATTCAAAAATACTTTCAACACGTTCTAACTTGAGCGTCAAAGTCTCTCTCCGGATAACCTTATTCAGGCTTGTTTTGCAAGCCTATTCCATTACTATTCCGACGAGCTATCTCGAAGATAATATGATCACTATCAATCTACGTTTTAATAAGTTAATAATTGTTGTAGAGTTTAACTCGACTCTATCACTAATATTTTCAAAATACATTATCTTTCAAACATATTTATCTATTTATTTATTTTCTTCTCCCAAAACATTCAAATTTAGCCGTAAACGTTTCAACCATATATATATATATATATAAAAAATGGTAAATATCACTTTAAACGATAAACTATTTTATTACTATCAATTATATCTTGAACTATCAAAAATATATATTTTTAAATTATGAACTATCCATTTTGTATCAATTGTATCCCAGTCTATTTGTAGGCTCAGGAATTTAGCATGACTTTTCGGATTGTCACAATATATCTAACAATCAAGCAGTGACGTTGTGTCATGTAAGTTTTAAAAAAATTGTTGAATACATCATGGCAATCACACGAGTCATGTCAAATTTTCAGAGCCAAAAAGATATATGGAGGAACAATTGATACAAAATCAATAGTTTAGGATTTAAGAAAAACTCTGATAATTTAGAATATTAAGTAATAATATCAAAATGGTTGGCGTTTAAAGTGATATATACTTTATAAAACAAATATTGTTTCGATAATAAATGGGTCATGAAACTTGAAACATTTGGGATCTTCGTGGAAATAGTGGCCCAAATTTGAGGCCCGCTATAATTCAGATCATTTTCAGAAACCACTGCGAAGCGTTAGGCAAATATTAACTTTTCTCCCTTCTCAACTGTGTTGAAATCATTCGCATCCGAACTTGCGCGTTTCACTCGATCGCTCTCGAAATTTGCTTTCTTCTCAAGATCTGATTTTCACCCCCCAGATTTAAGCTTCAAAGAATCAGAAATGGCGGCGGTTGGAGGACCCGACCCGTTATTCGGATTGAGGAACAACTTTTACTTGGGGGCGTACCAGGCCGCAATCAACAACAGCGAAATCCCTAATCTCTCGCCCGACGACGCAGTTGAGAGGGACTGCGTCGTGTACCGCTCATACATTGCTCTCGGCAGTTATCAGGTACGACTCAGCTGGAATTCGCTCTTGATCAGATTCGAAGTTTGTTGTAATTGTATTGTCTCGAGATTATTCATCGATTTTTGTTGGTTTCCGTTCTTATTTTTGATGTATAGCTCGTGATAAGTGAGATTGATTCATCTGCGGCAACACCACTTCAGGCGGTGAAATTATTGGCTCTATATCTCTCGAGCCCAGACAACAAGGTGAATTTTTGGTTCCTTCAGCTGTAGTCGATGTATCACTGGCTTGATCTTTTAACGTGTGCTTGTAATTTTACCGATATATTTCAAAGTTGTTGGATCGTGGTACTAAATTTCGTAAAGGATTAGTGTTGATTCTGGTTGTGGATCTGCATTTCCCTCAACTTACGTGAAGATTTTTAGTTAGGGTTGTCCTGAAGGAAATTAAATTCATACTCCTATTAGCCTCTAGAAACCAGCCCCCACTTCCCCCCGGGCGGGTGGGTTTGCCCCCTCCAAATTCGAGGGGTTAATGTGATAGATGTCAAGCAACTTTGTGCCAAAAATGGTGTAACGAACAATGTTGGTGGATTAGCATTTCCTTTTGGCAACTGTCTATGCCAGATGCTTGTCCCAACTAATTATGTTCATTACTTGTGTAGGAGACAGTAATTTCAAGTCTCCATGAATGGTTGGCAGATCCTGCGGTTGGAGGCAACCCCATCTTACGTCTTATTGCAGGGACCATATTCATGCATGAACAGGATTATAATGAAGCTTTGAAGCATACAAATGCTGGAGGAACTATGGAGTTGTAAGTCCCCTAAGTTGGTGGGTACTATAGATATTTTCTGTTGATAATCCCAAGAATTGATTCGGTGAAATTTTTGGTAGACAGAATTATGTGTGTGTCGCAAATTCTTTGATCAGTTATATCTTACCAAGTTGGCTATGAGTTTTCCCTGTGTTTGTTTGCGGGTGTATATAGTCAAAGTGCACAAATTTACTTTAAGCTTATGCTTCTGCAGGCATGCTTTAAATGTCCAAATTTTTCTTAAGATGCACCGTTCAGATTATGCGGATAAACAATTGAGAGTCATGCAAGGAATAGATGAAGACCACACACTAACCCAACTTGCTAATGCATGGCTTAACTTGGCTGTGGTAAGGGTTGTTTCATGATATATGTATAGTGAAATCCATATTGTGGTTCTGGAGACTTACATGTTGCTGTTTGAATCAGGGTGGTTCAAAGATCCAGGAAGCATATCTTATTTTCCAAGATTTCTCAGAGAAGTACCCAATGACTAGCTTGGTCCTGAATGGCAAGGCTGTTTGCTGCATGCACAAGGGGGAATTTGACGAGGCAGAGACCCTTCTGCTTGAAGCCCTTAACAGAGTGAGTTTAATTTCCTAGCCATTTCTTTTCTTAATGTCCCCAATGCTTTTCTCTAGCATGATACGTTAGAATATTCAAACAATTTTAGCTGTTATTATTCACCTGCTATTTTCTCTATATCCAATTGGATGCAAACCATGCACAGCTGTTTTCCAATGACCATGAGAATTGCCTTCCCTATGTCATTACTTATGTGCCAGACCTGCTTAAGTTCCTTTTGCGTCATATCTACCCTCCCCTTTTATTTTGTGTGATAAATTCTATAATGATCTATTGCAAACCAAGTTAGTCAGAGACACGACGTAATTGCTTCCACATGTAATATGTAAAGTTTCTGGTCTGCACAGGACGCTAAGGATCCGGAGACCCTTGCCAATCTTGTTGTTTGTAGTCTTCACCTCGGTAAATCAGCGTCACGCTACCTCAGGTAGGAATTATAACGTAGTCTGCTGTAGAACGTTCATAATGCTGAATGCAAGCTGCTTTAGTTTGTCAGGGTTCGTCAAGTTACCTGTCAATGTTGTTTGTTTTGATTTAGTCTGAAACTATTCTCTGTGCATTTGTCTGTCTTCCTAAGTTTGTAATGTTTGTTTCTATCCCTATAGGTGGTTTGTTAAAAGATCTGTAATATTATTTTCCTCAAGTTATGTGACATTTTCCACAGAAAGCCTTGAAAAAAATGTTCCACCTATCTCTCTTTCAGTTTATTTGTGTATATGACCTTAATATCAGTAGTTTAAAGTTGAATTCTCCATTCTGTATAGATCTTATGATGGTTGAATTTCTGATAATTGTGTCTTTGCAGCCAATTGAAACTTTCACACCCAGACCACACTCTTGTCAAACGTGCTGCTGCTGCTGAGGAAGGTTTTGACAGAGCAGTTCAAACAGTTGGGTGAAGAGTGGAGTAGCTGTGATGAGATTGCGGCTCGTCTGTCAATGAAAGTATATTTTTGGTAACCATCTTACAAAGAAGTGTGTCTGTGGGTGTTGTCATTTGTTGAATGTCTTCTTTTTATTTTGGAAAGGGCGACATGACTATTTGATGTTCGAATGAGTGCACTATATTGGATCTCAAGACTAGTATATTTGAGGCTCGACCAACATATGTTGCGACTTAGTACCATTTTGTAGAATCTATTGCTAGCAAAACGAGTCTTGTTTTAAACTGCTGGGATATGTTTGTTGAATTAATCTTCTTCTTTCGTTTATTTATGGCCACATTTTTTTTAGTTTAAAATCAGAAATGAATTATCCCCATATATAAGATTATATCCCCTTTGCAATGAAATATTACTTGGTAAACTTGGTTGAGTGGTGGAAGCGGAGTCTCAGTCTTCTCTGAACAAGTAAAACATGAATTCTGAAACAATTATGGAAAGTGGATTTTAGGAGCAAGAAGAATGAGTGAAATTAAGTGTTTTATCCACTATTATCAATATATCATTCTAGGTATCCGCCACTTAATTACTAATTTCTTCATTCCACAAACTAACTTCAAACTTTTTCTAATATTCATTATTGGCAATAAATTTAAAATTTATAATTATACATAAGAATTTATTTGATATTCATTTAGAATGTATAGTGATATTTTTATTTAAGAATTGGGTATATGAAGAATGAGTGGGAAATAGAGCAAGTATTTTTTAGAATGTATGATGATATACACAAATAAACTTGGAAAATTTTGTCAGAACATGAGTTGGATACTGATGTTTATAGTTTTTGTTTTCATTTTGGTCTTTACAGAAAGTATATATGTGCAGGGGATGATGTAGCTCAGAGCCTCAGATGGTAGAGCTCTCGCTTAGCATGCGAGAGGCATCGATAACCCGCATCTCCATTTCTTCTATTTAATATTTTTATTTATCACTCGCCTATAAAATTTACCAATAAACTACATTTTATTTTATTTTTTTGGGGAATATGGGAATTGAACTCAGATCACTCCTACAGAAAATAAGAAACACCAATTAACTACTAGACTTAAAAATGCTTCGATGTTGAGTTACACCTCTCTGTACGACGTTTTCTAACAACTTTAATCTAAGACTTTAAAACTAGAAATTACAAGCATACTATAAACAGTAAAAACCTGTGTAGGAAAACTATGTATTTTTCCACTCAAGAATTATAAAACAAGAAATACGCTATACCTCTCATAAACTATTATTCAACTAAATATGTCTCCAATACATAATCATTATATGAGGCGATCCCTACCAATCTATCAAATGTATCTGAATAGAGATGCAAAAGAATACATCAGACCCCTGGCCTCAACTCAACTCTCTCTCTCTCTCTCTCTCTCTCTGTAACACTACGAAAATTTTCCAAAATCAAGGCTCCGATGGGGGATTCCTTCATGTTAGTAGTGCTCCGCTATGAATATGAATGTTTCGAGCTTGTATTTACACAGACATCACCAGAGGAGCGCCATACCCATTCTGGTGTGTCTTCTGCCATCTCCACGCCACCTGCAAACTCTCTTCAAGGTTCGTGTGTCTCGCTGTCCAGTTCAGCTCATTCTTGATCTTGGATGGGTCGCTGTACACTTCTGCATAGTCACCAGGCCTGCGGGGAAGGAAATCGACTTTAATGGGCACCCCCGTCGCCTTCTTGCAGGCTGCCACGAACTCGTTCACTGAACTGCCTGAGATTGGTGAAACTGTTTCAGCCACGAGTCCACATCAATTTAATCTAAAAGCATTAGCATTAAGAGGTGGATTACCTCTTCCTGTACCGACATTATAGATGCCTACATGCCTGGGTTTGGCTTTCTCGAGGGCTTTGACATGAGCATCTACCAGATCGGTCACATCAATGTAGTCCCGAATGCATGTGCCATCTGAAGTCTTATAATCTGTTCCACGAACCTGTATTTGAAAGATATTCGATTTTTTTGTAAGAAAAATGCTTGGAAGAGAGAGCTCGTATGAGGGCACAGTTCTTAAAGTTTCTAATGCATTTGATTATGTTAAGATGAGTAGCAACATACAGACCTTAAGACCTGGAATTATTCCACGAGCAGCATCAAAACAAGCACCAGATATCCGTCCGTGTTCACGTAGTTCTGGTCGGGGAGCTTCACCGAGCCTTCCCTCAGGATCTGAACCAATCACGTTGAAGTATCTGATGAAAATTAACGAAGTATGTCAGAGAGTAAAGACTGCTACCTTGTATATGATTTTCCACTATGCACACTCATACCATGAATTTCAGTTTTAGTGCAAAAGCATATTAGGACTATGATAGTTAAGGTAAATGGACTAAGCTGGGAGAGTGTGTGTGGTTAGCAGGAAAAGTTGCCCGGATTATCTTAGCAATCTGAATGATGTGAAAGGTAGTTACAATAAAATACATACCTTAGAATCATGACAGCCATATCGGAGTTCTTATGAAAATCCAGAATAATATCCTCTGCCATTTTCTTGGCTTTTCCATATGGATTAATGGGAACCTGCAAAATGTCAAAGAAAACAAGGCTTCTTAGTCAATTGATCTCGCCTAAAAAAGCAAAGCACTAGATTGGAAGTGTAAACTTCATCAACCCAAACCTGTGGGGTTTCTTCCGTAATCGGCATCTTTTCAGGTTCCCCATATGTTGCACATGTGCTAGAATAAATTAATGTCTTCACCCCATGAGCTGCCATAGCTTCTAATACAACAAGCGTATTTGATGTAATATTGTGATAGTACCTGTGTTGCAAAAACAGTTAACGAAAGAACTTCTCCAAGCAAGAAATGCACACATTGCAATTGCTAGGCTCCATTGTCCTTTAACTGAAACAAGCACTAATATATAGAATGACACAATATACCAAAAAAATCGGCATCATCAAAAGAAGACTTAAACAAAAGGTCAAGTTTGTCACTCAATGAAGATTTGAGACCTCAAAACACAGACACAAGTTGTTGGAACGGTAGATTTCAGGCAACTCTCGAGCAGCAGTTACCCTAACAATTTTCATGTAAGATTTTTGAAGGGATTAAAGATTATCCCATCTTATGTGAGCTCTATTCAACAGTAATCCATAATCTCATGCATGTTGAGTAGCCTGACAAATTATTATATGCTTTTAATTATATCAAAAGATACTCACTTGAGTGGATCAAGAGTACTCTCACCAACATATGCTACAGCAGCAAAATGCATAACTGCATCAAATGCATTCTCGGAAAAAATCTTCTGAACCTGTATGTTAACCAAGGAAAAAAATCAAACTAAAACTTTGCGAACTCATTCACAGAGAAAAGAACCGTAAAACAAATAGAACGGTGAAAGTACCCATTTCGCGTCCCCCAGATCAGCATAAATAAACTGAAGCCTCCCCGGCTCCGGAAATAATTGTTGCAGGACATGAATGGCACCAAGGTTTCCCCGTGAGAGATTGTCCTGTCATTCGAAAATGCACATCAGACCAGTCACAGGCCAAAATCGTGGCAACGGAGAAGAACTGTAAGTATCAGAAGATACCACTATAGTCACACGATAAAAATCCTTAAGAAGTCGTAATGCAGCATGAGAACCGATGTATCCAGCACCTCCAGTTACCAATACATGAGTCACACCAGGTTCATGACTGGAGAACTGTATGAAGACACAAAAAGTGTCCTCATTTAATCTTAAGAGACTCATAAACATGCAAATAAAGTAACGACAGTTTGAACATCAGAGGACTGAAATGTAGAAAATGGACATAAAATTACTTGGCTGGGGGTGTTGAAATTAGGGGAATGCTTGAGCATAAGAATGCACAATGCTGTAAGAGTGGAAACCATCAAGATTTTTCCACAAAAACTGTTCTTCTTCTTTGGATCCGTATAATCCATGCCTGAAAAACGAAGAAATGAGATCAGAATCGATACAGAAACCACTAAAAGAAGAAGTAAAGATGAGCAACGACGATTCAAAGAAAGAGAACTCCACCTCCTAAAGACAGAGATCTATTGGACCTCGGCTGAGCTCTGATCCTATTAAAACTCAGCATTGAGAAATCTCTTCTTTTATTCGTATAAATAATTTTTCCTATTCAAATATTCACATCAATCACCAACCAGTACACCCGTATCCTCGGATGTCCTGCATAAAATTCAAACTGTTACCGTTAAAAGAAATGAAACATACTGAAAGCTGGCTTGGCCCTACTGAAAAAGACTGATACAATCAAAAGTAGGAAAAATTCGACCAACAAATCGAAAACTGCGTAAACCTATCTAAATTAAGAAATTCTCAGCAGCTAATGAGACAAATAGAATACATGAATTCCAAACGATCTTGGAAATATCAGAAACATAAGAACATAACAAGAGAAGAGCAACATGCGTTTTGGATTCAAACACCAAAACTGGACTTAAATCTCTCAAGATCCCTCCTTATGTCAATCAAAATTTCCACTTTAACAGACCCAAAAAACTAAGACAATTTTAGAATTTCGCAGTCAACAAACCAGGTAGGGGACTCTTGAATTACCAAATCGCCAAAACTGAGTGAGGAAAGAAATGGAAATAATAATAAATAAATAGGAAAACCATGGCATAAAACCTCAAAATATGGATCCCCAAAATTTATTTTGAACGAAACCGAAGACCCAATTTAGCATTCCAAGCGTTGCGACACAACAATGATCAAAGAAAAGACTTTGATTTATTCATCCCACAAATCTCTCGGCACATGTATGAATGCATCTATGTGATTTCAAGATCTATAAAATCGATGAACAGAAAAGAAAAGGGCTCCCATATAACAAAAGGACAAACAACGATGACTCATATGCATTCAATCGCGAGAAATTAAGAACCCCTCGAGAAAACGTAAACAGAGATAATTTTTGGCTTATACCCACGACCGGAACAGGGATTGCGAAGAAACCCGAAATTTTCCTTTTTCTTAAAAAAAGGTTGAGAGAGAGAGAACAGAGCATACAAGAAAGAGCAGGTGGCGGTGTTCCTGCTTGGGTCTGAGCGAGTTCGTTTTTTGAATTTGCTGCAAATAGGAAACAAGAAATCTTAGGGCTCGTTTGGTAGACAAGTTTAGATATATCGAGATAGATAAGACATAGATATGTATCGTAGATAATGTGAGATTGATATCGTATGTTGTTGTTTGGTAGATAAGATATAAAATATAGATAACAAACCTTGTTTGTTTGGTACCTTAGTTAAAAACATAGATTAAGAATGGAAATGACCAAAATAGCCTTATGACCAAAATAGTCTCTCCTCCGACTGTCTCTCATATTCTCTCCATTTCACACACACACACCGTCTAAAATACATACACTTTTATATATATATATATATATATATAAGTAAAGTCGTTATGGAAACGAAATTCAATTTGGGTCTGCAATTTCGAAGCTAACGCCGCAGCCATTTTCGCATCTCCATCTTCGTTCCAAACAGCCTTCTGCAATTCGGAGCTGCTGGTTTTTACCATCTGAGATGCGATTTATGGAGAATCAGTATATGATTTTGGAGGAATTTATGAATAATCGCGTTCAGAATTACGAGGATTATGATCATTTTAAGAGGCCTTTAATAAACAAGGAGCAGAGATTTCAAAAGAGGCGAGAAAAGCATGGGGTTGAAGGATTTTGAGGTGCCTTCTCGGCTGTGGACTCGGTGTGGCTATTTTGTATGTGAGATAGAGGGTAGATGGTCGGCTATTGTGTTGTCGATGTTTTGAGTCGAGAGGCGATGGTGGATGGAGGTTACGCCGCTGCTACACCGGGGTCAGTGGCGGCCGGCTCACGGCGAGAGAGATGAGATGTAGGGGGATGAACAGGTTCACGGCGGCGGCGGCGTTATCCAGCCGCTGGCTGTAGGCCGGATGTAGAGAGAGGAAAGGGTGACTGCCTTGCTGAGACGGTGCTGATGGCGGTGGCTCTTCTTGTCGTTGCTACTGTCCAGAAAAGTCAGAAAGAGGTTTCCACCGTGAATCGCGAGGTAGAGAGGAGGGTGACTGCTCTGTGAATCCCGGAGGCCGCCGAGTCGAACAATGGTTTTCAGATTTTTGGGGAGGGTAGATTTGTCTGAACTCATGTACTGTGGAGTCAAGAAAACATTATCCGACGAATGTGTCCGGTTAGCTAAGCAAAGAGGAATAGTGTAATAAAGACGGGCTGGGTTTTAAAAACGGGCTTTCGAGTTAACTATCTTGGATACTAAACGAGTAGATAAGGTCAGATACCATCCTTATCTATAGCTTATCATATGTACCAAACACGCCCGTATTATATTACTAACTTGGATTATTCTATTTCACCAAAAAATTGATCAAACCAAATCAATAAAGCGCGATTCTATTAATTACTGATAGAAAATAGGTTAGGCTGGGAAGACTTGACAAAAATCAAAATCCCAATTCTTCAACCTGAACCTAATTAATTTCTTCTATTAACTTTGTACGACTTTTACTTCTTCCACTCTTTCTCGCTCTGTCCTTTTCTCGACGAGTCATATCATTTATTGCATTTATTATTTTCACCAAATTTTTCCAACATATGAAATTACTGAGTTTATATTTTTTAGTTGGCTATAATTAGTTGTCACATAGTTTGAGTTTGAATAAGTTTGATTGAGTTGAAACTGGAGTAGTTAAATTTTTCTATAGTATTGACGTTTAATGTTTGAGATAAACTCATATATCCATTTTACTAAAATGCAAAAAATAATTTAGAACTCTATATGAGTCATAGAATCTGAAAATACTATAAATCTGATCACACTATTCTTTGAGCTTGTTTTATTAGTTTGGAGATGATTGTATTTAAGGTTTGATTAGAGTTATTTTTTCTTTATAAATAGCCGTAATATTTCTTGTTATTGTATCCAAAAATATATAGTGAAATCATTAGTTTGACAGGCCCATGTAGTCTCATAGAGACAAATCGAGTATTCAATTCTAGTGTATTTATTTTAACTTTTCATAATTGCTCTATACTTTATTTAGTAATACTTTATATTTTTTGCAATAAAATTGTACGAGCTTTTCAAATTTTGAATCTAGCTCAATTCAAGAAATATGACTCTTGTAAAGTAAGAAAATATGTTCTATCAATGGGAGAAGTTTATAAGTAACCAAAAGAAATAGTGGGAGAAGTTTTATATCCACACTCATAAAAACATGAGTTTATAATATTTTGGGCTTAAAAGACAAAATTGTCCCAGGCCCACCATTTAAAATAATAAGTCTCTCTCTCTCTCTCTGAAAAAGAAGGTAAACATTAATTGAATGTTTACCAAATTGAATCTTTCTCTCTCTCTCTCTCTAGAAATGTTTACCAAATTGAATCTTTCTGCCACAAAATTGAATGGAATTAAATTAAAGTTGGTAAACATTAATTGTAAAAAAAAGGTTGGTAAACATTAATTTGAAAGAAACGCAGGTAGACATTGAATTCAAATCACAAACGAATTCATTTGTAACATTACAATTTCAAAGAGAGGAAGAGAGGCGAAAATAATTAATAGAAGAAATTGTTACCTGCGTTTTTTTCAATCAAACAGTGGAAATCGAGCATTGCTAGCTGGATTAAGGTAAATTAAATCCGTATTGAATTTTTTTTTTACGTGTTCTTGAGTACACGGTTGTACACGGTTGATGATTTACAGCGTAAATATGTTTTTAATACTTTTATATTCTTGGAATGATAAATTTCATGTTTTGAAGAAAACAAAATGTGTTCTTGAGTACACGGTTGTACAGTGAAGTATTATGCATCACATATGTCATTTGTGTTGATTTTATGTTAATAAAGTGATTAATTTAATATTTAGGATCATTTAATAAGTTAAATTTAAAAATATGAGATGCTAACATCGAACCGCAGGTATACGATACTGGCTCTATAAGCGTGCATCGTACACGGTGCACAAAATTCAAACCGTGCACAAAATTCATCGAGCACGGTGCGTGAACCGTGCACAGTCGTGCACAAAAGCACGATCGTGCACGGCTTATAAGCCGTGTATGGTCCGGTGCACGCAGTACGAC
Organism: Salvia rosmarinus; assembly: GCA_036937905.1. NCBI lineage: Eukaryota > Viridiplantae > Streptophyta > Magnoliopsida > Lamiales > Lamiaceae > Salvia > Salvia rosmarinus. Next base: position 87,498,748 of record CM072818.1, read on the forward strand.
CATCTGCGGCCGTGCACGGTGCCGACCGTGCATGGCCGCAGTGCATCCGTGTCTGACGACCGCGTGCATGGCCGTGCATCCTATGTATCCGTCGTCCTATGTATATATTGTCGTTATCTTTATATCTTATTTTGCAGCAGATGTCTTGCAACGTCTTATTATACGTCATGGTGGTAGTTGGGACGAGAGCGAGTATATAAGCGGCGAGGTTCTCGTATACATGGTCAGAGAGCAGTTTCACGTGTTAATTTGGTAAGAGAGATTCATGAGCAAGTAGGCAACAATGGTGGATCGGATTATATGCTTTTCTATCGACGCGCTAGTGATGGAAGAATAATAAAAGTGTCGTAAAATCGACAACGATTTGTTCCGATTGATTGTGGAACAAAGGATGATCCGATTGTGTATGTGATTGAAAAGGGCAAGCGATGCGCAACCACGGTACACAGAGACACCGGTATTATATGGTTCACAACGATCTACGCCTTGCCCAGTCTAATGCAAGATGTCTTGGTTCGACTATACACGAAGATGAGCCGTTGTCTTGAATGAGGAGGAAGGCGAGCTGGTGTATTCGGATGAAGAGGAAGACACGAACCGACGTAGAGATATATTTGATTCATTGGCTCATGAATTTGGTGCTTGGATTCGACAACCGGACATCTTGATAAGGTTATCGGACAACATGACTTCACTTCCGAACAATGACATGATGGTGAGGCTCATGCTACAACTTCACGAACCGAGATGATGATACAACGCATGAGTTACGAATCGGGTTATTCCATTACTTGATTGTGATGGTGCATTGCCATTAGATTGGGTTGAACCTTGTGGACCCCATACCGACCAATTATCGTTGATTCGATATTTAAGGCGAAGATGACTTGGCGATAGCCGTGGATTGTACCACTTGGAGAATCATGTAGTATGCGTGGTCGATCGGTCAAGTAAAACACGTTTGGGGTATGTTTGCAAGCATGGCAGCGGTTGTCCTTTTAAGCTACGAGCCGTCCGGAGGGCAACGATATGGAGAGTAATTAAGTTGAACAACAATCATACTTGTCACTGGATTTGAATCGCCTTTGCTCCACGACGGTGCTCGCTAAGATTGTTGGCAAGTATTTTGCACGGAAATTGGTCGATGAAGGTGTGGTGCGAAGCGAAAGAGATGATTGGAGAGATGCATCGACAATTTGGCATTGAGATGGATTACGACTTTGCTCTCCGAGCAAGAAACGTCGCTATAGAGATGACATATGGCGATTTCGAGCGGTCCTATCAATTGCTTCCATCATATTTGCATCTGTTGAGAGAATCAAACCGGGACACTATATGATATTGAGGCGGCTCATGATGGCGAATTTCGATATTTGTTTCTTGCTCTTGGGCGGTGTTTGTATGCTTTCAAGCATTACCTACGGCCGGTCGTCGTTGTAGACGGGACTCATCTTAAGGAAAAGAACAAAGGAATTTGTTTTGTCATTATTACGAAGGATGGAAATGAATGAATCTTCCGATTGCTATTGGGTTAGGTCCGATTGAGGATGAAGAGTCATGGACTTGGTTTTATCTCGGCTGCGTTCGTGCATTGGTCATCCCGATGATCTCTTAGTTGTGTCGATCAACATAAGGGCATCGAAAAAGCGTGGAGTCCGTGTATCCGAACGTCGCACATGTGTTGTGCTTTTACCATTTGCGAAGAATATGGCGAGATTTGGATCGCATGTTTGTCTGATTATCAAGTCACCGCATATGCTATCGATCGGAGGATTTGAGATTTTTTTCTGTGGATGTTCTAAAACCGACACCCACCATCATCTACTTTCCATTGGCGAGCATAGGTGGTCTAGGTTGAAGTGTCTGTACGAAGATATAGTTTCATGACTTGAATCGCGCGAGAGTTTCAATAGTCGGTTGTTGTGGGCTCGACGTCTACGTTTGCTCGTTGCTTGAGACTTTTCGATCTATTACGGAGAAATGGTTTGACGTCTGACGAGCTAGTGCAGCAGCAAGGTCGATGAGTTGACCAAGTAGCCGCGTCGAGCTACATGCCTCTGCCGAAAAGGGCGTCGCGGTTGTTCGTTCAACGACGACACACATGTTTAAAGTCGAAGGAAAACACATCATACGTGGTTGATTTGCGAATGGGACATGTGAATGTCGTGAGTTCGATTTGGACGAGATCCTCATTATCACGCTTGTCTTTGCTATTAGGTCTTGTATTTATCTAAACGTCAAGTCCAACTCATATGTTGTGGTTAATTTATTTTGTGATTAATTTCTTTTTTTAGCGTCTTTGGTTTACAAGTCACGACTTTGTGGCTCGATATTATCGACAGTTTGTTTTTGCGGCGACTTATTCTTATCGAATTGGATCATATCACATCCGGTGCATGGATTGTACCAGACTCATGTCGACTTACATTATTCGACCTCCAATCATCACACGTCGGTGGGCGTCCCTAGATTGAGTAGGAAGCAATCGGTTGTTGAGGGTTCTTCAAGATCACGTCGTCAAATATGCACACGTTGCGGTCGAGGCCACAACAAACGCTCATGCACGCATTTATCGCCATTAGTGATGAAACATGTGTGGAAAGGACACGGCGTAGGAAAAATGTAGTATTTGTCGAAGTGAAGAGCATACTGGAATTTGTGTCCTCAACGGCCTCGTGAGTAAGGATATTTATTATATGCGATGATATTCGTTGTTTTGGATTTTGTTGAATTATGTTGGATTTGGTTGAATATTGTTGGTTTTGTTGGATTATGTTGGATTTTGTTGAATATTGTTGGTTTTGTTGGATTATGTTGGTTTTGTTGAATTAGGGATTCAGTTGGATTGTTGTTGGTTTTGTTGGATTATGTTGGTTTTGTTGAATTAGGGGATTGATTGGATTGTTGTTGGTTTTGTTGGATTATGTTGGTTTTGTTGAATTATGTTGGTTTCGTTGGTTCAATTGGATTCACGAGATTCACGGGTACGGCGCGCACGGCGGTACGGGCGTGCACGGGCACACGGAGTGCACGATCGTGCACGGTACACGGTCGTGCACGGCGTGCGCGATCGTGCACGCGCGTAACCCGCGTGCGCGGTACACGCAGGCGTGCGGTACACGCCCGTGCGACCGTGTCTTGTGCACGCGATCGTGCACGGCACACGATCGCAGCACGACACACTGCGTGCCGCGACTTGCACGATCGTGCGCGGCGTGTGCCCGCACGCGCCCGTGTACCCTGCGTGCACGATCGTGCACGTCGTGCACGACATCGTGTACCATGCACGATCGTGCGCGCGCCTGCAATCCCCTAATCCAACAAATTGGTTAATTGCAAATTAGGTTAATTGAATCCAATTCAATCCCCTATTCGTTAATTGCAAATTCGACAAAACTATTAAGCTTACAAACTATATATACATGTAAAAAGCGGGCAAACATAACCTCTAAAATATGGATAAGCCAACTGCACTCAAAGAATAGCCAACAACAAGCAATAGCCAACAACAAGCAATATACAAAGAGGTCACGACCTCCACAACATATACATAGAGGTCACGACCTCAATACAAACAAAATATCACTAACACGGATAAAAATTCTACAATATCCGTTATAAATACAAAAAGTCAAGAAACTAATCAAAACGAGACAATGTCCATATCCTACGAGCTATCGTCTGACGAATCAGATGTAACGCCGACTATGATGTAACCTCCGAGGTATACCGTGATGAGGCGATACATATAGACGCATGCAAAGACACCGCAACTCACCGAGTCTTTCTGCTGAATGGCGATCATGGGGCACCTCCGCCAATGTCGGATGCTCATTGTGTGGCGTCCTCAATGGATTGTTGTTCCAAAATCCGCCTACCCTCATCGATCGAGGAAAAGCCGAATAATGGGAAACATCGGTAACATCTCAACGCTGAGAGTCGGGGTTGTCGACGGTGAGTCGTACACCTCAAGAGTCCACTCAACGATGAGATATGCGAATGTGACCCGTGATTGCCCGGCGTTCTGGATGGCTAGTATCGCAACATTGATAATTTTAAAGTTTACATTCAATTTGATAGAAAAAATAGAAATGAGGTAATAAATTTACCGTATCGGACAACCACGGTGCGCTATGCTCGCATCGCCCTCGTACCATCGCTAACAAGTCATGGTACTTGCCATCGTGGATATGTGGTGTTTGATACCACCCTAAAGCCCATAGGATCATCCGGATGAAGCCGGGTGAACTCACGCAAAGCGCTTGTCGCATAAATGAATAAATTTAGTCGGGAATAATTTAAGGACATTTCAAACTCCATAAGGACATTTAGTCGGGATCATCCGGATAAGGACATTTCAAACTTACATAAAATCCAATCGGTGCTACAACGCATCGAGCTTCATTGACCGAGGCAATAATACATCGCTGAGGATGATGTCGGTTGATTATTTTCCAATGTATATACAAAGTGTACAACTCCATAATCTAACACACATAAAAAAGAACACCATTAATTGAATTATAAATATATAAACAAAATTTGAATAAATGTTGTAATAAAGTACCTCGCCCGTGAACTCGTAATCTGGTCGGTGATATGATAGAACAGCCAGTCATGACATGCCGATTCAAATTAGCCACGACAAAAACATCCGGCCCGCCGCTAAAGACCTCGAAGGCCCTTGGTCGCGCCTCGGGGTACCATACTCTCACGGAGCTGCATGTGGGGTCTCCGATGCAAGATCATCCCCACCATCGACGATCCATCACCTCGTGCACGATCGGCTCTCATTGCCGATCTCCGTTGGTGGCGTGACTAGACTCGATGACCCGATCGTCGGTGGCTAGTCTTGAGCCCTCCTCGGATCGACTGCCGTGAAGCGGATCGTCGGTGGCTAATGTGAGGCACCTCCTGGATCGACCGCCGTGAAGCGGATCGTCGGTGGCTAATGTGGGCACATCCTCGGATCGACCGCCGTGTAGCGGATCGTCGGTGGCTAGTCGCGGGCCCTCCTCATCTTGGGAGACTAAGCGCCTCGATCGATATGCTCGAATAGCCGGCGTAGCTCCCATGTGCGAGATATAGGGTACGAGATCTACGTCTCGAAGATCTGCGCCAAGAACTCCGTCAATCGCCGAACACACGCCGAGCCACTCGAGCTCTGAGGCCCTCTCCGAATCGTCGTCCACAATGGCACGACGGACGGTCTCGATCACGCAGAAATGGAGGCCTCGTCTAGTCGAACACTCTGGCGTGTTCGCGACACGTGGTCCGGCTCGCGCCTCATCGTATCACGACGCTCGATCGCGATCGAGATGCGCCAGGTCGACTCGGCTCAAAACCCGAGATGTATCTCGGCACTTCATCTTCCCACCGCCGACACTCCGCATGATCGGGACATGCTCACGCCACCTGCGGGCACTCTCTCACGCAGCAGCACCGCCGTGGTCGTGCAGCTCGTCATGTCGCCTCGCATGCCGCCCGCAGCACAAACCGAATAGCCATCGGATCGCCTCGTATAGGCTCAAGTAGTATGCCTCGACAACTCGGTCTCGGCGGCTCAAAGACACGACGACATAAACGCTACAAAAACACATACACATTATTGATTATAATGTATTTAATAAATATATAGCAAATACTAAACATGAGATTAAAATTACCTCGTCAAAAAATCCGATTATCTTGGGTGGGGACTTCCATGTAGTCCACATCAAGCATCTCGAATCCGTATCTCACTTGTCTCGGCATCCACACATGCGTCCTAAGTCGGGATGGCCTCATACGACCAAATCTGTAAGGCCCAAACAGGACCATAGAAATGGTACGTCTTCCTCGGCGCCACCTCGCTCGGGTGCCTCTTGACACATCAATCCGTGACAGAGGACACGGAATGAATAGGAGCCCCAAGGAAAACTCGCCACATATCAAAATCCTCGTGACGCCCAAACCCATGGCTCGATGGCTTCCCTATCGCGCAAAGGGCGATGAGGTAAGCTACTAATATGAAAGCCGCCTTCAGTAGTCTGCGGCATCATCACCCACCGTTGTTTGATGAATCGGTTGCGAGCTCAAATAGTAGTCCTCAGGCCGAAACAACCTATGGAACATCTTGGTCGGGGAATCTCGTGCCTCAAGTTCGGATCAAGGAAGACGGCCCAAGCGCAATCCGGAGACCGAGGCAAACTCAATCATCCCAATCAGATATCGGTTCCACATCGTGAAACCAAATCTCGAACTCATAAAACTAGGATCCACAATCGCCGGGCCATCGATTGTGCGGCGCATTATTAGCGCTTTCCTCTCCGAGATGAAGAAGATGCCCAGCAGCTCTGCTCTAAATCGTCGCCGATACATCCGCTACTGCTCTGACATGTCCTCACCTCGGCTAATACATCAATTCGGATGTATTGGTTGATCGTCCGGCGTAGCCTTGCATATGCGGTCGTAACCACCTATAACGAGTGTAAATGCACAAGATTAATCGGTATACACTAAACGAAGTTCTAACAACAGTAATACACGTTCAAATCAGACACGGTGCTAGTGCATCGAATCGTACGCACGTTCTTCGATACGGCAAAGACACGGTTAAGCCGTGTCTTGAAGAACCGCTGCACGTTAGCACCGTGTTCGACCAACCGCACCTTTGTTCAAGATTACGGTGCTAACCGTATCTTGATCTGATACTGCTACGGTTGGCGCGTAACAACAACCGCACGGTTGGTCGTGACACTGCTACCGCATGATCTTCAAGACACGGTAGAACCGTGTCTTTACTGAACCAATCTAATTTTAACGAATTTCAACAACATAGCAATCGATTTTAATTTATAAGTTTCTAAACACACAAACTATCGAAATTTCATCACTATCGTGTCATACATGAAAATTATTGTGTCAAACATGAAAACTATCGTGTGCATAGTAAAACCAATTTTAAATGCACGATTACTCACCGGAGGTCGTGGTGCTCCTAAATCGGTCTTGGGAAGTTCGTCGACCAAGCGGATGGTCGACGGCGTGCTTGCGTCTTGTGGCGGCGGCGGCTCCGTGAAAACTTCTTCCGTGGAGGAGCTCTTTCCTTCGACCGCTTGCTCGGCCGCATCCGGAAGTCTGAGTGGATCAGATCCGTATCACTCATGTTGTGGGTTTTGCGTGAGTCGTGAGTCGAGATTTTTTACGGTGAGTTGAGTTTTGCTTGCGTGCTCACGTCAGTGTTTTTTTTTTTACAGAGTGTGAGTCGTGAGAGGTGAGTGAGTGAGAGAGAGAGAGATATCCGTTTGAGAGAGAGAGAGTTGCGTTTGAGAGAGAGTTTTTTTTACCTTTCTTTTGAATTTTTCCGGGGACATTTAGTCTTTTTGCCCAAAACGACTATAAAACTCATGTTTTTATGGATTAGGCTATTAAACTCCTATTCCTATTTTTTTTGGCTACTTACATATATTAACACATATAGTTATATTATAATATGGTTAGATGAAAAAAAATTATGCATGTGTAAAACCAAATATTCAGATAGTATCAATATGGCAACAATTGCTAATGCCAGAGTATTATTTGCTGCCGCCACCAAAAAAAAAAGTCTCTTCCGATCCCCAAGTTACTCCTTGAAGTAAAAGCTTTTATGTGTTGTTCACATGTTGCCATTTGCTATGTTTTTCCTCTTTTGCACGAATGGGATTCTATATAATTTGTTGTATTTTTTTTAGAGGTTATTTATTGTATTTCTTTATTTGTTTATATTGGTGTTCAAAATTCTCACTGGCAAATTCTACCATATATTTATCAAATTCAGTCGTGTTTAATTGAATATGATCTGAGTATAAAAGTACAATCCAAAAATATGTATATATATAACCGGTTGCTCAGTTTAGTTAATATAACACTCAACCATATGTTTACCCAAATGTAAATGCAACACCTATAAGAGCATATTCAGTGCATTATACCGTTTTAATTCGATTTCACACGAATAAGTACAGTTTTAGCACGAAAAGATTCTCAACTCCAACCATTTACATAAAAATCACTATTTCGAAAAAAAATAATCATTCATGTCAATTAGCAATATACAAATTAAGAGTGTTCTCTATGATAGTTCATTTACACTCCAATTTCGATACATAATTGGAATGAAGTGACATGTAAACTATACAAAATTATTATTTCAGCGTAATATTGAAGTCAATCTTACAATAAACACACCAATTATAATGGAATCTTATATGAAATAAATTAAGATTTGAATTCAACTTAATAAATAACTATATTAATAATTACAAATATTAATAAAATTATAAATATGGATTCAAATCTGAAGCCTAATATTCCTCCGTCTCGTCAAAGACAATTTCATTTCTTTCAAGACGATTATTTAGGAGAAGAGATAAAATGGTTAAAGTGATAAAAAGTAGGTAGGACCCACAACTTTGAAGAGATAATTATTTCCTAAAAAGGAAGAAAATCTTGGGTGAGACATTTCGAAAGAAATGGCCATTTTGGATGGGACGGAGGGAGTATGACAGAAAATTTTTCGAATAAATTTCTTCGATTTCAACGCCAATTTTCAATTTTGCCGAACAAAGTGCAACTAACAATGAAAAAAAAGGCAAGCGGGACGATCTACGACAGACAAATAAATGCGGAAACGCCAAGTGTTTTTGAATGAGTCGGAGCACTAAATTTGGTTGTACATGAAAAGAGACGCAGTAATTTTTAATGGTGTTGTACAGTACAACCCAATCCAAGCGTGAACTGTCATGCATGTGTGTAGAGCGACCCCTACCCAAAGACACCCACGTGTGAAGAAATTATTGGCAACTTTTCCAAACACGCCCCCTCAACTTCACCAATAATATCTGTGCGTCGCATTTAGTGTGACCGACATTAATTTTCTCATTTATTTTTATGCTTTATTTACCTCGTACTATTATTGATAATATTAATTGTGGAATTATATACAACTAAAAAGTATGTATTTCACGTACCTAATCTTTTAAATTGTTACACTATATGATCAATTTATTATGTTTATTTTCGATCGATCGGTAACAAATCTTTCTCGATCGGAAGTAGATTTCAGTAAACCGAAAACAAGGAAATTAATCTATTTTTCAAATTATCCACATATTTTCTTATTTTTGATTGACTAATATTGTTTTCGGTCCATCAGAGACAAAGCTTTATCGATCAAAAACAGATATTAATCGATCAGAAACAAGAAAATTAGTCTTTTTTTCAATTTATCCACATATTTCCTTGTTTCCAGTCGACTAATATCTGTTTTCGATCGAGAAAGACTTTTCTTCTGTCGATCGAAAACAAGAAAATTAGTCTATTTTAATGTAATGGGTATAGAGTTTATGAAATTTTGAAAAAGATTATGGTGGTATATGTTTTAATAAAAATTATTAATTAGGTTTGGGCCCATATTAATTCCCCAATTGTAGTTGTACTTGGTGATTTTGACTTTTTGAGTGCTATAATGGGATTTTGTAACTGAAAATATTATAATTTCGTGATTTGGTATCATAAAGTTCTGATCACATTCTTAACTGTATTTAGAGATTGGATTTAAATATTAAAATTGAACGACTCATCCCTTTAAAAAGTGAACAACTCATAAATATTGATTCAATATTGTGGAAATTATTGCGACCTTTACTCAATATTATGAAATTTGAGTAAATTAATGGCCTCATGCGTCTACCCGAACCAAAAAATACAGCATTTTAATTTGGCCATATTATGTTTATTTTTCACAATACCAATTCATAAGGTATTATCTTAAACCAATAAAAATGTACATTGATAATATTATATATTCTTTCTCTTCATTAATAAGTGTTATATTTAAAGATGAATTTTTCTTTCAATAAAATGTTCCATTTCAAATTTCATGTTATGATGTTGAACTTTTCATTTTATCATTGATCTTTATGCGATTCTTTATTTATTTTTCATTTTTCATGCAGTAACAATGAATAAAAGAGTAATATTATTGTTTTCTTAATATGAATAATTACAGTTTGTATTCCCAGTTTTTATGATATTTTGAAAAATATACTCAATTAAGTTTATATATTTAAATATTCTCAATTTTGACGATATTTTGAAAAATATCTTCGATATATTTTCAAAAATATTATCAACTTAAATGTCTTAACTTTGACGAGATTTCAAAAAAAATATCTCAATATAGATATTTCAGCCTCTGAATGTTGAGTAACCTCACCGGATTCTTGTGTGGATTGATATGATTATTTTTCCATCTCACTACTAAAAACAATATCGTTTTATATAACTATATATTAATAATCTTATCGCTACAACAACTGATTTTATGATACACATTCGACAAACTTTGCTGTAAAGATCCAGAAAACAATAATTAAAAAAAAAAAAATTAAACGTGCTGTTAAAATCTTAAATTTAGATAAATATTGTGTTATTTTCACCACCCTCTAATATATTGTGCTTCCATTCATTTTGTCGGCTGTAATTCCCACAATTTATTGCAAAACAAATTATATTAAATTTTATGTATCAAATAAACAGACATTCCATTATTTATTAGCGTAGTGTAAACGCAGTGTGTATTGGATGAACAACTGCCAAGTGTATTGTGTATGATAAGGTTAGGTAGTGAATGACTTTTTAGTTGACTAAATATCACTAACACTTTTCTTGAATGAGCTTAATAACAATAATGAATTTATAAGGAAAAAATAGGTACAACTAATTAATTTATGGAATAAATGAGCCTACTCCCGTAATGAAAACCCAATTACCGCCATGATAAACTTTCATAACTCAACAATAATTTACTATTATTATTACTGCTTTTAATACTTGCTACGTGGATTAAATTGTCCGATAAATTAATTTGAGTGATATAATCCATCCACGTTAAAGATGCTATGCACCTACTTAGAATATGCCAAATATTAGGTGTAACATTTCGAGGCCAACTTAGAAAATATTAGCGAATCAATTATCAATGCAACAAGACAAATAGATAGGAACGATATGTGTCAATAGTTCTTTGTCTTATTCTCTGGTAGAGATATAATATATGAGTTTTATTCGGATCGATTTGGAATCGTTCATAGTCCATTAAATTTTAAAGCAATGATTCGGTTCCAGTCCAGATTCGCTTTAAACTCGGATTGTTTAGTCTCAAAGTTTGATGGTCCGATCCAGTCGGGTGTTAGTTAATGTTTCAGATCCAGAATCAATACTTATTTATTAGTTCTGATCCAAATAAAATTTGTCTATTGACAAACTTACGCTTAAGTAGGCTTGTCAATGAATCGGTTTTACCCATATCGATCCGGAATCATTCATAGCTTATTAAATTCTAAAGCAACAATTTCGGTTTCAATTTCGGTTGTGATCTGGTTCTGATTCCAGACCAGTTCAGATTCGAACCGCTTGAGCCTCATAGTTGATGGTCCAGGTCCAGTCCGGGTTCAGTATCTAATGAATCGGTTCTAGAATCATAACCGATTCTTATTTATTGGTTCTGATTCGTGTAAAACCCACACATTGACATTACTGCTATTAGACACCAACAACTTTCTTTTCATAGATTAGAATTTTCAAATTTATTGACCCACCACTTACTATTTTTCTTCAACTTTTTATCCAAATTTATGAATTCTTAACTAACTCAACTAAACATGTGGGAATATTCATTTTTTTTTTTCAATTAATACGAAATTTTAAAGGCTGCGTCACGGTGAACTCGAACCTGAGACCTTTGGCCTCGGGCATTAACCACTCTACCACTAGGCCAACTCACACATACGGAATATTCATTTTCTTTTATTTAATATACATAAGTTATTCAAACATTTGGAAAGAGAAATTGCAAATTTGCCAAATCTAAGAGGGTTTCATTATAGGTTATATATATAAAATATAATCATACATTGAATGAAAATTACTGCTAATTTTAGAAGGCGAATGATTAAAATATAATATTTTTAAAATTCATATATCTCAGATTTTTTATTATTTAATTCGTATTATATTCCTGCATTCAAAGATATTAATTTATAATCTTTTAAGTTTGACCCAATAAATATGTTTAAAAATATTGTGATGTTTATAAAAGTTCAACCAGCACCTCGAACTCGATAGTAACAGTAATAAAAAGAGGAATGTTTTGAGAAAAAAAAAAAAAAAAACAGAAAATTTTTAGAAAATGAACAAGCTTGCACCATGTGGGGCTGTAATATATTTTCAGAAGTCGGTGGGAGAAGAAAAACTTTAAATAAAGATTACTATAAATAAACAAAATACGACTGCATGTAGGCACAATGACAGCTTATTGCTATATTATCATGCAAGTTCAATTATGGAAGCAAGTAACGAACACGATTATTTATACAACTTATTTAGTAAATCCGAAGTTGTTGTGTAATTGTCCCTATTAATATAAGGAGATGGTCCTAACCTAATACATTTATTTATTACAATATCAAAATTTTAAAAATATTGCCAGGCTGCAGAGAATGTGGGCAATCATTTGAAACAGCTTTTGACACGTCATACATTTTATTAAAAAATTGTGATGTATTTATTCTAAAGAAGTAGTTACGTCGTACATGCCACATCTACTAATTACCAGAATTTGAGTAGCTCGATCTAAAAATTATTGACGGAATTCAAAATATACGAACCTTTTCAGTCGCATAATAACATGAACAAACAAAATAGTATTTGAAAATTTTATACAGGCTGCAGAAATTTTTTTAGCATACAAAAGTAACAACATTATTTTGAAACCTAGTTCCTACTTCTACTCCCTTCACATCTATTAATCTTTGCTTCCTTAAAAAATCTTTGCAAGAATCTAATAGATGCTCAAGAGCAGGGTTTTCGCACCGGTGAATAAGAATGTTTCCGTCGTGTACTAGCTGGTCGAGAGCACGGTCTGGAAACCGGTGGGCGTTCTGGATCAAAAATTTCGACCAGGTCCTTCTGGAAAAATCCTGTGATTCAACAAAAGCGAAGTTGACAACGTAAGAGAGCGCAGCCGCATAGTCGCCCTGCTCCAACCTCGTGCAGAACATTTCCTTAACGAGCAGAGGAGGCGGAGGCCGTTCAGTTTCTAACAGACGTTTCCACGTCATTTCCAGAATTGACTCCTGGAAGAGCAAACAGTTACGAGTTTCAGATCAAGTGATTAATGAGAGTTTAAGCAGTTTATAAATGGCTTAATAGACTCTTTTAGAATCTTCGGTTAACCATTTTGATAATACGAGGACGGATTCCAAGTAGTTTCTAGTGGATCCCATTGTGCCATCGTAGCACTACGAGCCTGGGCCTTGTGGGATCGAGGCTACACACATGCCCTACTGAATCTAATTGAGACAAAGATGATTGCGTGAAAAAAACTCATGTATGGGTGAAGTAATGTATACCTTTCCAGCATGGCGTGCTTCCAATAATAGTTGAAGATGGCGTTTTGCATTGAAGTGGTGGCCGTATCTCAGCATTTGCGCATATACAAACTCAAGATCGTCCCACCTTTTCACCGTGGTGCATGCATCTAGCATCGTATTAAATGTGTAGATATCCGGAATAACCCTAACTTTGTAATCTTCTTCACGGCTGATGAAGTTGCTGTTATCCAACAACGTTAGAAACAACTGTTTGGCATCTCCGAACCGTCCATGATCAAGAAAAGCTTTGAGCATTATGTTACAAGTGACTAGATTTGGCGAGCAAAACTTCTGCATATGATTGAAAATATATGCCGCGTTTTCAATGTTGCCAGATTCCACACATGCTTGCATTAAACCAGTGTAAGTTACCACAAGTGGTTTATTTGCAACTCTGCAGATCTTGTCAATCTGCAAATAGGAAATAAAATGAAACCAAGCAACATAGTTGCAAACCAAAGTTTACGACATGTATGAACAATACATACTTGTTTTAATGCTTCACGGCACCTTCCTGCACTACAAAGGCAGCGAGCAAGGTCATAGTATAGACTGGCATTACCAACTATCCCTCTTCTCTCCATTTCATCAACAGCCATTACAGCCTCATCAACTTTGCCTTCCTTCCACAAAGCATTTACAAGAACTACAGACAAGAAGAAAAAGTTTTACAGTCGATATACATGATGAAGCATGCCGGAAGGATCTTTCAACAAGTTACCTTTATATATCAAAGCATTTGGTATGTACGATTTCTGCACCTTCTTGAAGAAATCATAAACCAAGTTATACTTTTCGCATGCCAACATGACCTGCTCCAACAGAGGCACATTTAGATATTTCATACAATTTTATTTTTACTTGAGAAAGAGAAAAGAGTAACCATTCGGCCACATCCTGCAGAGCGTATAGATTGTATACCGGAAGCAGCATAGACAAACAGGAAAAAAGTATGTCCCACGAGAGGGCAAACGGTAATTTTGTTGAGATGTCCAAGAATGCCAGAAACACTAACAGCTCACCTCCATAACTAGTCCATATGTTGTGCTTGAAGGTTGTTGGTTCTGTTGGCTTAGCTGCTGCAGAACCCAGAAAGCCCCTTCCCATTTCTTACGCCGAACACAAGCATTAAGGACCTATATGACAAAATAGCAACACTACAAATTAAACAGAAACCACGTATATACAATAAAAACAATTATGGAGAAGAGAGAGATGCATAGTTCCTTGGTGCCACTTACAGCGTTATAGACAATAACGTCCGGTTCTAGACGTGGATCCCACTTTGCAAGCAATTCAGTTTTGAACTTCTTTTTGGGAGGGGATCTCATGGTATCAATCACGTCGAACAGTTCCTTCATATAACCTGCTTGTCCAAGAGTGACAGCAATACAATGATAAGCTGCTATGTCAGGATAGGTAGCCATTTGTCCCTACATGAAGTGATCAGATAGAAAAGAAAAGGAAAATCAGATGAAGGTGTAGTTATCTATGTTTATTGGGTACAACAAGCACAAATATACAACATTTTACCTGCATCCTATTGAAGAGATTGAGAGCCTCTACTGGCCTCCTAGCTTTTCCAAGAGCATCCAGTGCAGCAGTACAAATGTATCTAGAAAATAAGAACAAACTAGAAGAATCACAATCTCAATTGAATCAAAGCAAAAGCATTGTTTCTCCGAGATTTAGTCATCTCTATATCTGGTCATCATTAAGTACTTTACCAGGAAAATATCAATATGGATCCAAAACAGAGCAGCTCCAGTTACTAATTTCCACTAAAATTAGTTTCTTGCATACCGTCATTCTAGCCTCAAAATTTACCACTACATTTGGTTTCTCCATGAAGAACATCACAAGCTAGATTTAAGCATTTAAACCAGAATTCTTCAATACCAGAAGATATCTCGCCATCAGTTTGATCAAGTTATTCCCTTTAGCGAAGTCTGATAGACGTCTCTTTCTTAACCATCTTTTATCCACAAAAAACAAATTAATTTCTTCAACGTAGTTGCATTTCCTATGAATATTATTTTAATCGAAGCCTCAACCTAGTTTATTCTATTTGAATGCAATAGGCTAACTAAGAATCCTTCAAACAATGAAATATATTAGATCACAATGGGCTTAATGCTTTAATGTGCAATGAATCAGAATTATGGGCGAAGTACCTAGGCCTGTGACATTTGAAGCGTTCACGGGACTGGAGCCACTCAATGAGTTGGAGCACCCGCTTCCAGTTTCCCAACTTACCCAATATCTGAACTATCCTCAAAATAGAATGATCTGAGAATCTAATTTGAGCACTTCGCATCATTTCGGAGAACTTCCACTCAGGGATGTCAATGTCTGCACCATTCAGACTGTAAAAGTAAACTACTTTATTATGAGTGGAACAGATGCCGGTTCACAACATTCCACACAATTTCATACACATTCAACAGAACACACACCAGTTAACTGCAAAATGATGTCTTACCTTCACACATATCTCAGTGAAACCAGCATAGCATGTCAAGCACACACTGAACTAAGTCCTTCAAAGGTAACACTAATTTCATAAACAAGGATCATACGTGAACATCTGCAAATATGGTAATTGCAAGTTTTACTTCCGAAAACTAAGTTTTGCCTAGTCATTACAATTTATAGTTCATACATATGCTTTAATCCTTAAAGGCAGCAGTAGGAGACCATCCAACTAGTATAAACTAAGATAAAATAACCACTTTGATTAGAAAAACCAAAAAGCACAACAAAATCAATCATACTAGTGACACTTCACAGGATATCGATACAACAGCCTAAATATAACCCTGATTCACAATTAGCATAGTATGAACGCCTAAGCAGTTACTTAAGCATCTAAGCAAGATTGGCAATCAGAAAATAAATGATACAAAAAGCATATATACTTATATAACCAGTTGATAAAACTCACTATGCACAGCTCACTACTCACCATTTAGCAAGCTTCTGTATTCTCTCCTCCATGTCTACCCTTGTCACTCTTGGCTTCCCAACAATATCATCTTCCAACGGCTTAAACGCAGCTCGTTCCATACCCGAGGACTCACTCTCACTGCCATCACTTATCTTTCTATTTCGCATCTTCAATTCTCTACCCTGCTTCCTCTCAACCATCTCCGAGTCGCGATAATCGCCCTTTCTAGACTCTTCTTTATAGAACGAACCTTTTTTGCCCTTTCTTGGATTCTCTTGAGCTGCAGTCAGCTCATCACTGCCCATCTCTTCTTCCCGCACAATTTTCTTGACACCCTTCTGTCTCGTCGGGCTTTTGTTGCTAAGATTGCTACCATCACTACTTTTATCCTTTTGGTATTTCTCATTCTTGAGAAACTCCATCGCCTTCAAGTACTCGCTGAACGACGGCGTGAACTCAAACTCCTTATCAAAAACAACGCCGCCGCTGCCGCCATTACTCAAGGCGCTTCTTGCCGCAACTCTTCTCTGCTTCTCCCTCCTCGGCGCAGCAACAGCAACGGGCCTCCGCAATAACGGAAATCCACAAGGAAGCAACGGATTTCGGGGCAAGGAGAGAATTTCGGAGGCGGATTCAGACAAGGATAAACCACCGAGCATCTTGATTTTCTTCAATTCGACTTCACATCGAAGATTCTGAGCTAACCGTGACGAATAATGTATACAATAAGATTTAGTGAGAAGATAACTTTAATGGATGAAGAGGTTTTGATGAACGTTTTTGCGAAGGCTGTAAAATCTGTAAGCGGTAATCCTGTCCTCTACCAAGCGGTCGTGTTTTAGAAGTAGAGTTGCTATTGTGTTTTGACGTTTTCGTTTGGATAAATAACTTGATGTTATTATTGTTTTTGGTTATGGTTTATAATTTCATAAATAGGATTAATAATTAACTTCTATCTTTTGGTTTTAATTTCTAGTAATATAGTTTTTTTTTTACACCAATTTCTAGTTATTAGTTATAATTTTTCACACTAGTAATTAATTTTATTAGTTATGATGTTTCACACTAGAAACTTTTCACACAAATTTAAAAAATGACTCAAAACAATCCCTGATAAAATTTGACCAATTTTTGCTGGTTGCTACTAACTCCAAAATTTTGCGAAATTTTGTAGCACTTAAAGGTTTAAATCAAATTCAATTCAATAATACTTAAACGGTTTAAATCAAGAATTGAGGTTTGATATAAGATTACAATGTGATATAATCACCCCTTGTTATGTTTTTTTCTAAAGATTGATTGCAGTCATCATATTTTAATAGAAACAATCAAATTCTAAGTCGAAAAAAAAAAATACCCAAATTAATCTTAATTAATGACAATTATTTCTCAGTGAGATAATTATTATATAGTTAAAAATATAAAAAAATGGGATTTGAAACATATGATGAGAGTTAATAAATTACAAATGAAAGATGAGAATTAATAAATTATTCCAACTATTGAGGGCAGTTTTGGTGTTTCATTTTAAAACGTAAAATAAATTATAAATAAAGGAATATGCAAAACAAAATAAAATATGAAAGGAGGGGAGTATGTCAAAATATTCAACCGTGTCCATGAAGAATAACATGGCATCTCTCAAAAAAAAGGAAGTAAATTTGGAAAGAAAACAAAAAAAGGTTGCTCCTTTTATTGGATACCATATCTTTTTAGTATATAATCGAATAATTAAAAATATCACATTTGAAAAAAGAAAAAAGGAAAATAGAAAAGGGCTGTGCTCGAAATTCGACCGTTGGTGTTATCACACTTGCCTGGAGCGCGAAGTTGAAGCCGGGCTCTGCTCTTCGACACGTGGGTTTCTTGCGATTCGCAGCCGCCACCAACATTTCAAAATTTCAAATTTCAAAATTGCTCCTGAAGAAAGAAAAGGAAAAAGAACAGAGACGAAAGCTGCGACATCGTTCCACTTTTTACTGTTTCGAGTTTCAGACTATAACAACAGAACAGAAACATCGATGCAAGCTCTTTTCCTCCGTGCCCAAAATAGAGCCAGCATTAAATTACTGTGATTAAATTAATTAATATACTGTTTCAATAATTCTGCACAGCATTGCTCTGCTGCTATGTAGTAGTATATATATTAAAGCCCTCTCGCTTTCTTGATTATTGAACTTAATTTGAATCTCCATTGGGCTAGACTTGTCGGGGTGAAAAGAACCATTTTTTTAGTTCTTTATGATTCTTGAATTCCATTGTTGTTTCGACTGAGGTTTTAGGGTTTTAGGGCTGTTTGATGAGTTAAGAGTGAGAGTTGAGTTTTTTTTCCGCAGCTGTTGGAGATGAGGGAAGAAATCCCATCTGAGAACAGAGCGAAAGCATCAAGATTTGCAGATCAAAACGAGGTTCCAAAAGATCAAAACCGCAGCAATGCGAAAGGAAACAGCAATTTCTCGAGGATGAAATCTTCGTGGGGCTCTCACATAGTGAAGGGATTCTCAGCTGCGGATAAGAAGACTAAAACTCGAGTGCTGCAGACCACAGCTCAGGTGAAGAAGCCGCCCCTCAACGCCTTGGACACCGCTAACCCGAAGAATCATGCCGCGGTCTCGAGTTCAAGAATCAAGAGATCGCTCATTGCTGATCTCTCCTGCTCGATCAATGTCACACAAGTTCATCCACAAGCTGTTCATAGCCACAGCAAGACGAAGTCGATTGGTTCTTCGGAGGATTTGTTTCATGAGATTGATCATCTGAGGAATCTGCTGCAAGAATCAAAGGATAGGGAGCTGAGTTTGCAAGCTGACTTGTCTGAGTTCAAGAGGAACTCGAAGGAGCTTGAATCAAGTAAGATTGAAATCGATGGCCTTTTGAAGAGAGTGGAGTTACTCGAGAAGGAAAAAGCCATCCTTTCTGGACAGTTGGTGTCTTTAGCTTCTGTGAAGGGGAAGCAAGATGAGGTGGCTGTAAGTTTAAGCCATGAGCATGATAGTGCTGGTTCAGTCGAGCTCGAGGTTGTCGAGTTAAGGCGGTTGAACATGGAGCTGCAGCTTCAGAAGAGAAATCTCTCTGGCAGGATTTCTTCATTGGAGTCTCAGTTAGCCACCATTGCCAAAGTTTCTGAGGTATATCTCAATTCCTTCACTTTAAGTTGTATTGATCTCTATTAGCACTTAGCTTTATTATTGTAATTTAGTTTGGCAGTTCAATAATTGTGTGTCTATAGAATTATATGAATTGCTGTTTGTGTTGGAGACGTTACCTAATTAGGTTTGTTATTCCCTCAATTCATGAAGTAGTATTTCATTTGGATTTCTTTAGTGGCATTCGAAAATTTGATTTGGCTTCTTTGAGTAAGCTGCTCATTCTCTATTGCTGGTCTCATTTCTCATGATTGATTTGTGTGCAGAGCGACGTCTTTGAGAAGATTAAAGCCGAGGCCTCTATGCTCAGGCATACGAATGAGGATCTCTGCAAGCAAGTGGAAGGTCTTCAAATAAGCCGGATGAACGAAGTGGAGGAGCTAGCTTACCTTAGATGGGTGAATTCGTGTTTAAGAGATGAACTGCGCAGTTTCTCTAGCCCAGCTTCGGATAAGCCATCAAGCCCAAGTTCTGTTGATAAGACGAGGGAATCGATATGCTTTTCGCCTTTCAAGATTGATGAGGATTCTGATGAGATTGCCACAAAGAGGTTATATCTTGTCAAGAAGTTCAAGAAATGGCCTATTACTGATGAGGACTTGCAACAGATGAAATATAAAGACAATCCTGTTGCTTGTAGTTGGGATGATGAGCAAACTTCAGGTAGAAGGCACTCTATTAGTGGGATAAATTGCTCCCAAGAAGTCGTTCTTAACAAGAAACGGCAATCTGATAGTTTTATGTGTTCCAAGGAATCGGATAAGAGGGAAGAGGTGCTAGTTTCTCAGAAATATGATTTGGAAGTTAGCAATAGGCCTCATGTGTTCAATAACTGTCAAGAAATTTGTAGAGTGACGGCTTCATTGGATGTTGAAAAGAGGACCTTAAGAATCCCTAATCCCCCTCCAAGGCCTTCATGTAGTGGTTTAAGTGGACTAAAAGAGGAAGGTTCTCTTGTGAGTCTTGCTCCTGCGATTCCTCCACCACCCCCTCCCCCTCCTCCAAAATCAATGGCTAGGGCCTCAACGGGGATGGTGCAACGTGCCCCACAAGTAGTTGAATTCTATCACTCACTCATGAAGCGGGAGTCTAGGAAAGACTGCTTGAATTCGGGGAGTACAGATGCATCGGGTGTAGCAAATGTTCGTAGCAGCATGATTGGTGAGATTGAGAACCGATCATCTCATTTGCTAGCGGTGAGTGCTTGCTTTCTATTATCACCCTATGTCAATTCAATTGTAGCAATGCCATCTTTGGCAGCTTAGTATGTTTTGTGATTTGATACAAAACTGTTTCCTTTACTATATTAACAATGGCTCAATAATCTTTCTATGATCAGATAAAGGCGGATGTGGAGACTCAAGGCGAATTCGTGAACTCCCTCATACGAGAGGTGAACAATGCAGTCTACCAAAACATTGAAGATGTAGTTGCATTTGTGAAATGGCTTGATGATGAACTCTGCTTTCTTGTAAGTCCCTTATTACCACCAAAGAGTCAGTTTTGCCGAAACTTCATTCACATAGTTTGGCGACTATATATTTGAAATTAGGCCTTCTTGCCTAGTAATCCATTAAATTCGATTATGCTACAGGTGGACGAGAGGGCAGTTCTGAAGCATTTTGAATGGCCTGAAAAGAGGGCCGACACATTGAGAGAGGCAGCATTTGGATACAGAGATCTAAAGAAGTTAGAGCAGGAAATCTCTACTTACAAGGATGAATCTCGTTTGCCATGTGAAATGGCGTTAAAGAAAATTGCAGCTTTGTCCGGGAGGTGAGAAAGACCTCTTAGCTTCTTCAAGATTCCTATTTTAGTTTGAAGTGAGACTGTTAACATAAATACATTCCTTTTCTAGGATGGAGCACACCGTGCATAATATTCTCCGAACAAGAGACTCATTGATGAGAAACTGCAAGGAGTTCCAAATTCCCACAGACTGGATGCTGGACATGGGCATTCTAAGCCAGGTTTGATTTTCTATGTTATAACTAATAGAAGAGAATGTGAGAATAAGAAATGTGCTATTTGTATATGCTTATTTAAGCAACAAGTATATAAAGCAAAAAGGTTGCACATTTTAGGAGTCATGCATACAATCATAGTACCTCTTCATACTGAAACAGCATGTCTGAAAACTAAACTTTCAATTTTCAGATAAAATTTGGTTCTGTGAAACTTGCAAAGATGTACATGAAGAGAGTGGCAATGGAACTTCAGTTCAAAGGGACGTCGGAGAAAGATTCATCCTTGGATTATATGGTGCTCCAGGGAGTTAGATTTGCCTACAGAATTCATCAGGTTTGTTTACTTTCCAAACGGAGTTTGTTAGTCCACAATCCGCGTCTCGTTTCTTATTTTACTACAAATATGGAAACTGTAAGTAATTAAACAAGAAAAGAAGAAAGACTGATCATAGAAACTGCATGTGCAGTTTGCTGGAGGATTTGATGCTGAAACCATGCATGCATTCGAGGAGCTTCGAGATCTTGCTGTTGTTTTGAGCAAAAGTGGAGACTAAAAAAGGATTGAAGATTTAATTATCTTGGCTTACCACCTCAGTAAGCATAAAATCTTTCAAAAAAGAAAAATATTTCAAGAATATTGTTTTTTGTAAAATTTAGAACGCAAGATATTTTTTTGGAAGAATTGGCTTATGATATAAATTTAGAGGAGCTGCGGGTTTGAATTCGTAATGGGGTCTTGATATCAAATTATGGTATATGAACAATTTATACTTCCTCCATCCCGTTCTAAACTGTTTATATTTTTGGATACATAGATTAAGAAATGTTGTTTTTTGTATGTAAAATAGTATGATTTACAAAGCTTGAGGTATTTTGGTGCGTAAAATGATTTATTTTTTATATATACCACTTTGAATTGGACATTCAAAAGAGAAACATGGATAACTTGGAATGTGACGTAATGAGTATTATATATTCAAAATCCTTGCTATAATTGTAAGGGATATATAATATTTACACGAACAAATTGGTGACAATTTTTTCAAATGTACATTCACATGATAATTTTTACCACTCACAAATTTACTCAATCCCGGAAGTACCCTCACAAATTTGGTCCCGCAAAAACCCCTTTGCTTCATACAACACACAATTGTATGGGAATTATCGAGCGTTAACTTTTCACATTTGAAAACCATTATAAATAAATTAAGTTTAATTGTATATATTAGTACATTGATTTGTGGTCCACTTTCATTAAGAATATTCGGAGGTACTGTAGGGGGCAAGAGATGATAACAATCAATAATAAATCACAAAAATTTATGTGTATACGTTCCAACTATGTAGACAGATAAAAATATCATTTGTTATTAAAAAAAATATTATATATATTAAAAAAATATCGTTTGTTTTTTACCCAATAATTTAGAAAATATCATTTGTATTAAAAAAGAAAAAAATACCAAAGTGTGTATAGGAGATCACCTCATAATGAATTTAAGTGATATAGATGTACTTTTAAAAAAAAAATATAGACAACATTCATAAAACACAAACTACTGGCAAGATAAATAACATGAACACAGGTCAATATGATTATTAACTTCAAATCTTCACAAAATAAAAAGTTAAAATCAAATAAAATTTCCCAACATCTAAAAGTTGATCTACCATCTTATTACTCGCAATAAACTAACTAGGAAAAATCTATTTACTGCAAGATTAGTTTTAAACTTAACTAGGCACAGTAGGGTGCGCTAGAACCAGGCAATAGTGCAATGCATATAGAACGCGCGAGGACCCAGACAGCAAGCTACCTTTATAGACCTTCCCATTTAAAAAGTAATTTAGTATCGTGTACTACACTTGATCTAAGCCAAAAGGCCGATAAAGATATGAGTCACCCAATCAATTGCCCTCTCATTTTATGGCACTTCATCTACAACACTACTTCCCCTTTTCCGATGTGGGATTACAGTAATTTCGTAAAAGTCCAAACCAAATCATGTTCTTCAGCCGTTTAATTCAACTCAACTCTACGTCATCAAACACAATCTTTAAAGCTCGATTTCATTACAACTAACACGCTTGTGCATCGACCAATGGCTGCACCGGAGGCGAGGAACATATCCTTCATCCTGGAGCCCCACTAACAAGATCGTCGAGCAAATTTGACAACAGATGCTCCGAGGATACTTCGACAAGTTAAACAGCTCCATGAGTCCTGCAGGCACCGAGTATAGTTCCCCAAACGCCCGCGTCTGGACTAAACGGCATTGCTCTGATCACTCAGAAGGCTTCCCCCACACGGCCTGCCTGTACGGCTCAGCATATCAATCAAGCACGCATAATGCTCCCTCCTTGCAGGGATTTCGTTTTCTTGGATCATCAAGTTGAAGTAGCGCTTCCATTCTTCGACCTTTCCTTCGTGGCCACAGGCACACGTTTTACAAGAAGCGTGACTGAATCAGGCTCGTATCCCTCGCCCCCATTTCATCGAACAGCCATAGTTGCCATAAGCAGTGATGATGTTATTCCAAGAAACCTCATCTCTTGACTTCATCACATCAAAACGCGCTGTGTCAACTCCAAGTTGCCACATTTAGCATACGTATCTATCAGTGCACTACCAACAAAGAAATCCAATTCGAATCTGCCTCTCACCATGAAACCGTGCAGCGCTTCCCCTGGCGAAGAGATGACAAACTCACACAAGCAAGAAAACTGCCGTTATGTGTTGGAGTATTGAGTCTAAATGGACTATACACTTAAACCCGATCTCGCAAATTTTGGACTTATGTTGTTGGGCCCAGACGAACTCCAATGGAGTTAGGGTTAGAGTTTAATTATTGTCTATTTAATAGTCGTTTCTCCCTATAATCTGTATCCGAAAATCATAGTAAAATCTCTAGCTTGATATCGCCCCCAGACGTAGTCGCAAGATGAACTGGATAAACAATTCTTGTGTTCTTTATTTTCTATCGTGATTGTAGTGTGTGTTTATCGCAACAATATGTTGACACGATCATATCTTGCTACTTCCAATCCCATGTCTCGGAAAATCTCCATAGATGTTTCGGTTTCCCATTCTGGCTACAGTTCATGATAATCGAGTTCCAACACACAGAATCGCATTCTGGGGTCCTAAGAATCTAGCCTTCCACACAGAATCTAGCCTTCCACATTTACCATACATGTCAGTTAACACGCTCCCAACGTAACACTTTCCCTCAGCCCTCTCCTAATTATGTTGCCGTGCAGCTATTTACCTAGTGCTAAGGCCGTCAAGCCTGCACAAGCCGGTAGAGTGCTTGGAAACGTAACAGTATTGGGCGCCATTTTCTTCCCAATCAAGCACCGGAAAATTTCCAAGGCATCTTAATTCATCCCATTGAGCGCAAGCCCCAAGATCATTGAGTGCAGATGCCAATGTCCACAGAAGAGCTCTGTTCAAACACCTTTCGCACCAAATCCACATCCTTGCACTTGAAATGCATATCTATAAGAGAATTCGTCAATATCAAATCAAGACACACTGCGTTTCTAACAATGTAGCAATGGATTTCCTTCCCTGAGTTCAAATGGCCTAATTCAGGATGCAAAGGGAGCAAGCTTGCAAAAGTCACTGAATCCAGTTTGACACCCCAGCACATCATTCTTCGAAATAAATTCAGAGCCTCATTCATGAACCCGTTCTGGACATACCCTCCGATCATACTGTTCCACGTAACGAGATTAGCTTACACGACATAATCAAACAGCTTCAGCGCCTCAAAAAGGCAACGGCACTTTGCATAAAACGCAACTAACGTGTTGTCTACCAAAGACTGCATCTCCAAGCCACATTTCACGACCAAACCATGAACCTGAGCTCCCAACTTCAACATTGATTTCGAGCCACATAGTTTAAGAAGACAAGAATTAAGTCACATTTGGCTCGACTTTACTTTTCCTCATTTGCTTAAACAGCCCAATCAAATCATCCTCGAGACCTTCGAATTTCAAGTAACCATTAAGCATCCCGTTCCACAACACAACATCCCTTCAAGGCAATTTGCCAAACACCTTCCGCGCATTGTCCAAACAATCATTCTCGCTATAGAAGTTGACCAAAGCACTGCCCACGTAGATATCCAGCTCAAAGCCCAAATATTTTATTCTCCCATGCACATATTTCACTAAATCAACAGCACGCAGACCAGCACAAGCTTTAAGCACATAAGGGGAAGTGTATTTATCAGGATTAGTACCGTAACTGAGCATCTTCAAATAGAACAAAACCAACCATAAGCTAAGATAACAGTTGCGGATTCCCATGATATCAAAAAAAAAAAAACCCATAATCACAACGACCCATCTGAGTAAACCCTCTAATCATCCAATTCCAAGGGGACGCACAGCGCAAATTAAGCTGCCAATAATTTCTTGGCATCGGAATAATTGTTGCACGTGATGTACACAGCCAGAATCCTCGTTCCCTCAAATACCCTTGTTGAGGAGTCCATTAACTGCAAATTGGGCGTGTATTTGCTGCGATTTGTTGAAGAATGGAAGGAAGATGAGAGGGATTCTCCTGTTGAAAAGCGGCGCAATATGAGACGCCAAGACCTCCTCAGTATAATGAAAATAAGACGACTGCTTGAATGTAGAGTGTACGGTTAAATGGACAAAATGGTTATGAGAGAAAGAATCTTGCGATAAAATTGATGAAAATCCTAGTGGACATTGATGCGGTAATCGCATTACTTACTATCTGTTTCTTGAGTTCATATAGCCACTTTTCCCCTTCTCAGGATGAACAGAATTCTTCGATATGCTGAAACTTGAGTGACTGTCTTGAACCTCGACTCTCGCTATGTAGGATTATCGAATTTTTAAGGAAACGTATTTGAATGTAAATTAAATTTTAATCGAGATTAACATAAATCAAACTTCATATTTAAACTTTTTACATTAGCTTTTTGAGATAATCTTTTTACATTATTTTGTTCAATTTTCTCAATTTATTTCTCTCGAATTTAATTGAAATTTTAATATTTATGTAATAATCACGGACTTTTATGCTATTGTCTGTCTTGCACAACAAAAACGATGTAATTTTTTTTTATCAATTAATACATAAATTTTAAAGATCGTATCACGTTATAGACTTGAACCTAAGATCTTTGACCTCAGACATTAACCACTCTACCACTAGATCAACAGACACAAAACTTCATATTCCTGGTTAGCTTTGAGTGTCAACATTGGATTAGGAGGAGGAGGAAAGGCAAGGATGGGTTCGCGGCACTAAAACTTGATATGAGCAAAGCCTACGACAGAGTCGAATGGAGTTATCTTCAAGTGGTTTTGGAAAAGCTTGGCTTTCCAATTTTTACAAGTTGATTATGCGAATGTCTTAAATTCTCATTTATCCTTAATAAGAGAGTTTATGGCACTATCTCCCCATCCCGGGACTCGAACTGACAGGCGATCCTTTATCGCCACTCCTCTTGTTATCTCGCACTCAAGGCTTCTCCTCGCTAATCAAAAACTTTGAGCGGATGGGCGGATGGAGGAGTCCCAATCATCCCACGCGAGCTCAACATCTCACATCTCTTCATGCCGACGATAGCTAATCTTCTTTAAAGCTACGGTGGAAGGAGCCTCGGCGATTAAGGAATTTCTCCACCAGATGAATCACATCGACGACTTATCAACAGTCCAAATCTTCCATTTGCTTTAGCCCTAACACACAAGGGAATAAAGGAAACATGATAAAGCAGATCTTGGATGTTAATGCAGAGCAAGGCCTGCATATGTATCTCGGTATGCCTGCGTTTTCTCTCCGGCAGAAACGGCTCCAGTTTGGATATATCAAAGACAGGATCCAAAAAAGGCTTTTTGAGTGGAACCAAAGGGATTTTTCAACGGGTGGAAAGGAGATCCTGTTGAAAGCGGTCATACAAGCTATACCAACATATGCCATGCAATGCTTCCGACTACCGGTATCTATTTGCAACGACATCAACCGGATGTGCGCAGCGTTTTGGTGGGGTGATAAGGAGGAAAAAAAACGTGTTCACTGGTCGAAATGGAAAGAGTTGTGTAAAACAAAAGAATGGGGTGGGATTGGCTTCCGGGATATGGTGAACTTCAATCGTGCACTATTAGCTAAACAAGTTTGGAGAATGATGATCAAACCGGATTCTCTCGTGGCTCGGGTTTTTAAGGCGAAATATTACAGAGATGGTGATATTCTTAATGCGAGAGCGAAGAATAATTGCTCTTTTGTTTGGCGATCTCTAATCTGGAGTCGAGAACTGGTGGAAAGGGGAGCTAGATGGAGAGTTGGTAATGGCCAGAATATTCATATCTTTCGAGATCGATGGGTTTACGGGCTGAATGAGGGAAGGCTTGAGCTTAAGAGGGACGACAACGACCCTGACATGAAGGTCTCTGAGCTGATTTGTGACACCGGCGAATGGGATGCTGAACGAATTCAAAGGGAGTTTGGAATCTTTGAATGCGATGGTATTCTCTCGACTCCAATTGGAGAGAAAGGATGCGATGACTCACGCTATTGGAAATATGAACAAAATGGACAGTTCTCGGTTAAAACGGCATACCTTCTCACGACAGGCTACTATGAGAACCATCCACATACAAGCCAACATGACCACAAATTCTGGAACAAGCTGGTCTGGTCCCTTTCGATTCCCCCTAAAGCTAAAATCTTCATGTGGAAAGCTTTTATGAATTTCATCCCACAACCGCTAACTTGAAGAACCATCATATTCCTGGATGGCATCTGTGATTTTTGTAAGGATCGATGGGCCTGGCCCGAGCACTACCTCATGTTCTGCCCTCGTAACAAAGTTGGTTGGAAGAAGAGTCGTTTCTGGAACCTCATGCGGCAGTCGAAATCGATGAGTCTGGTGGACATTGCTGTGGTTATCAGAAGCGAAATGAATGTTGACGACTATGAGCTTTGGTGCGTTATGCTTTGGCAGGTGTGGAGAGCTCTTTGTAAAGTGTCGCATGACACTAATCTGAAGTTTGAGGAGGTGTCGGAAACCATTTGCAATGCTCTGATTGAGAACTATAAAAGGGCTCGGCCTTTGTTTAACTCGGCCAACCAGCTGGGTTTGAGATGTGGCGATAGGAAGTGGACGAAACCAGGTAGAGGTAGTTACCGAGTGGATGTTGACACCCTCTTCAACCCCAGGCAGAAAGGCTTTGGAGTTGGGATCATTATCCGGGACCATGATGGAAAAATTATCCTGGCGAAATCACATCAGACTAACCCCTCCTCGAGCGTCATGTTTGCTGAAGTGAAGGCTGTTATTGCTGGTATTCTGTGCTGCGTTGAAAATAAGATTTCCCCTTTCCAAGTGTTTACGGACTCTATCTTGGCTGCTAGACTCATGGCGAAACCGGAAGAGGAAAAGGACTTCTCGCTCGATGAGATTATGAGATTCTCCAAGACGCTAGATCACATGTCCTAGTAGGAGTGGCTCATACGTATAGAACGGCTAACAAGGCCGCTCATGCTCTTGCTCAATTTGCTTTGATTGTAATCGGCTGCTTTGGAACGACAATTTCCCTAGTTGGCTCGTTGAATTGGCTAGGAAGATTTGATGGATTAATAAAGTCATCTTGTTTCAAAAAAAAAAGATCTTTGGCGCCAGACAACCATTCTACCACTGAAACACACACACAAAAAAAAAAAAAAAAAACATTTAATGCTGAAACATGTCATTGAATCAGTAAAATAAACACGAGAATTAGCAAAGAAAGATGGCACGGCGTCCATCAGTGTGAGAGGCGGTATTGTATGATTCTCTTCCATTCAAAGACATTAATTAACTATACAACGAAGCAATACACATAATATAGTATGACTGCTATGACGTTTACACCACAAGTAAGGAAGAATCAAGAAATGTGCAAAATTGCACTGTAATAAAAGGAAAATTGAGCAGCAGGCCTGTATAACTCTCTCTGCCTGCATTGTATACATGCCAAGAAAAGTTGACTATTTAGACTATGTGTCCTAGAAGGCGAAACGTGTACATGATAAAAACTAAATAATTTACACCTTCAAAATATGCACAAATCCATCATACGCTGATCCAAATTTCTGCCTCTCGACAGGTAACGTGATAGAAGGGCTTGTAGGGCACCTGCACTTACAATTCCAATACAGATCCAAAAACGTCTCTTGATTTGCCACCAGATTAGAGGGATCAGATTCCACCTTGAGTTTGAATAGACACGAGTGTTATTGTTAATCTCCTTGCTGGAAGAAGGTATAACCCGAGCCGGATTCATTTTTTGTTACCTGCGTGTAATGTTATACCTTCAGTAACCAGTTCCATAAGTGGAAAGGCACGATCAATGGTATTACCAAGTAAAATTTATACGGCAATGAAATTAGCTTTACTGGATACTTTCTACCTGATTGCTTATTGTGATCTAAGTCGACATTCTCTGGAGAAAACATATACTAATATGCTAATAAATATGCTAAGTCATATAGTCTAGAGACTCCGTGCTTAGGCATATATATCAGTGGTATATCCACCTCATTGCAAATCAAGATTACCAAATCACTAAAATTATCAAGGATAATATATATACGAGAAGCTCAGTCAAAGAAAGCATACCTCGTTCATACGTGATGATCCAGCAGGAAGAACAGGGACAAGAGAGCTCCAAAGAAGGGGATCAGTTAATGGGTCAATACTATTATAGTTGGTAAGAAGGGGAGCAGATAGAAGAGGGGCCAGCTGGTATCTATGAATAGGTAATCCTCCGCTGATCCCATATGCAACATCACATCTCTCACTTCCACCATCATGGCATGATTTCTCAACAGTCTTCCCGAGCTCTATTTTATCGATATTGCTTTTGTTTTCGTTCTCATCATTCTCATCCCTCCCTTTATTTTTTGTGATTCTCTCCTGAAGGCTCTTGTATGCTGCTGACTTCAACAAAGTACTCATGGCAGATATCTTTTTATGGTTTAATCTTTCTGGAGAGACTCCGAGTCGTGGCATTTCATAGGGCTCGGTGGGTTGGATTGACCATTCCAGAGCTTTCAGCTCACTAGCAACATCATCGGAAACCCCAGGATTTTGTTGATCTACAGCTTTTGACTGGAAATCGGTCAGAGTAGATTTACTCGTACCCCACCATTTGATGTAATTTGAGAAATCAATCTTCCTCTCAACACTATAAACACCTGCATTTTCACTTCCTGTGGCCGCCTCATCACCTGTACTTTTAATAGCAGCACACTTAGGCCAGCACACAATTCATTAGGAAAATTAAGAAATAAACCTTAGAGTTATCTGGATTTACGCCTATAACTTATAGGCGTAAATCCAGATTTATATTCAGCAATAAGACGATTGTATCCTAATTCAAAATCAGTCTCACCATAAAGTGCATTGTTGTTGTAGTCGGTTCCAGGAGTACGACCAAATTGTGAATCCCATCGACTACTGAGAAAAGAATATAGAGAAAAACTCATAAAACCCTGAGCTTCAATTTTTCACTCATTCAGGCATTAAATAATATATGTTCTCCAATTAAGACAGAGCTTAAAGGATGACAAATGGAACCAAATTTGTGCAGTAACCAGCTAATCATGTAAAAAATGGGTAAATGTACCTGGAAAGGGGACGATATTTGGAGATACCCCTGGAGAAACCACTACTCTTCCTGCAAAAGATTTGGCATGTAAGAACTAAATTCATTCATGAACCGCCACCACAAAAAATCAGATATTGACCTCCTAAGTGATGCTAGATAATCCTCCCTAGAGACGTTTTGCATCTCCTCAAGGTCTCTTGCATAATCTGTGACCTGTCGAGCGACATTAGTTTGCAAAGAAAAGTAAAATGCAATTGCCACAAAGTAGGTAGTCCATCTACCCTTCTACGATGTTAATAATGTGGTACAAATTAAAACTTCAAGGGGAACGTGATAGATGAAACCATATCATATCCGAGTCAGAGACCTCTTACCGGAAAATTAATAAGTGTTCCAGGGCCCCAGTATTTAAGAGCAGCTAGATCATAAGCTCTTGCTGCAGCTTCCTCGTCATCATATGCACCTATAGTGATTTCGGATGGAAAAAATCAACACAGTACTACGTGTTTTTTCTGCTTCAATACAAAAAATGAAAAGCTTACTTACCCAAGTAAACTGCACAATCAACCATGCACCAGCATTCGGTTTCCCAGCAATGATGCAAAGAGCAAAAACAGATAGATAAGATCATCTTTCACAAAATTGAAACATCAATCAGCGCACGGACACGCATTAATTCACCTTGTTTTCCTTTCTTATTTTGATTCTGATTCCATGTACTTTTATCCCATAGATGTGCTTCATAACGACCAGTCCAACGATGCCTATTTTCATAATAATAAAATCGCAATTAAAAGCTGAATCAACGACAAAATAATGATAAAAAAATGTAAAGAACCGACGCTTCTAAGCAGGAAAAGAACTATCCAATAGTGCATCAGCTTCATTAACAAAACCTACACCACGGATTTCAATTAGTTCACCAAATTATCACAATCCGCCACAACAACATCCAACACGAGTACTGTGAAGAACAAGGTACGAGCAACGAAGCTAAGCGCAGACCACATATTCGACAAATTTTAAATACCTGGTGACCCCTCGATAAATGGAGCTGCGTTTGCCGGCCGTGCAAGGAGGCATTCTGCTGATGCGCTCTTTCGCCGTGCAACCTCTCTCCTTCTTCGCCTTCTTCAGACCTCTGTAGAGCAGAAGCTGATCGGGCGGCGGACGCGCTTCCGAGCTATCTCCACCGCCGGTCTCCTCTGGATTGGCGGCCTGCTCCGATGAGGAGGAAGCCATGATCACCCGCGATCCTCGATGCGGCAGGTGGGAGAAAATCAAAAGTAATCGTTGTATGAGATAGAGACTAAGCAAAGTGAGGAGCGTGAGGAGAGGTCTGATATTTTAGCACCGTACGAGGAAATTCTACCCAGGAAGGCGAAGGGCAGTGGAATTACCGGAATGCCCTAGGGTAATTTTTGGCGACTGCTGCAATGGATAGAAATGAGGGAGGCCTTTTTGGAGATCTTCGAAGTTGTAACGGCTACGAGGAAACACCTCACACCTGTCATGCTGGTCTGCTTCAAAATCATCATGTTTCCGGAACAGATTGACGAACGGGCCGAAATAAATGGGCTTTTACTCAGCCCGTTGAGGCACGACCATATGAGGCCGAATAAAGTTTGACCTCATTTCATTTGTATGTCTATTTTAAAATACACCGACGCATCTAAATCAAGATATCACGTGTTGTACCTAATTAAAAGGATTAATTAATCAAAACGAAGTCGTTATGAATTCTGTTTGTTTCATACTTTGATTATTAAAGATATCAATGAAATTTTAAATATGAATTATCACAATAATGATAGTATCATCAATATTGGGGTAATTTATATTAATTTGAGATGGTAAACTTGAACTTTAGCCTGGATTTATGGAGTTGGCACCTACTAATGTTCCGATTCTCTATTCATATGCAAATTTAATTGAATATATCATTGATTCAAACTCTAAATATGTAAGTTTCTTGGGCTAGTTCCGTGGCTAACATTTTTCCAAATTATTGGAAAAATCCAAATATTGTGGTACAACATCCTTTGTAATGCCGCATAAATAGGTGGATTTTGTGTTAATTCAATATTTAGTCAATTCATCGAATGTTTATAGTTTAGTGCCACTCACATCCCAAAGAAATTTACTCAAATTATTATAACATAATATAATATGTCATTTTATATTGTAGCTAGTCATCTGAATGCAATATTTATAAAAATTAAGTACATATATAAACATATGTTCGATGTAGAAAATGTAAGCTAATTAGATCGTTTTATGAACATATGAGATGATATAATAATTAATATATATTAATATTTAGTGGAGATTGTTTAACATTATAAAAGCAATTAGTCCATAAAAGTATAAAAATATGATTATAGTTAGTAGCACAACTTTTCATATTTAACAATTGTTAATTTAACATGAAATCAAGATTTTATTTGATTTTGCAATTCCATTACGCGTATTTAATTATTTCAGATACTTGCGTGTATGTATGTATTGACAAAATACACAATACAACTCCAAATATAGTTTTGGTCTATAAACATTATTTTATTTAATGCGCATCAAAAATAACAATTATAAATTCTATGAAATTAAAAAATATATGAGGTGGATTATTGACGATGACGCGCATAAAAATAACAATTATAAATTCTATGAAATTAAAAAATATATGAGGTGGATTATTATGATGACGTTCGCTTATACAGACATTAATACTTTTATTTAATACGATGATATTTTTTTTAATGTAAATGATATTTTCTAATTACAAAGTAAAAAATTAGTGATATTTTTCTTTAATATAGATGACATTTTCTAATTACAAAGTAAAAAATTAGTGATATTTTTCTTTAATATAAATGACATTTTTCTATAGAATATTTAATACTTTTAGATGTCCGTATGGTGCGGACTTCCACATATGAATTTTTGTAAAAATATAATATCATGTAAAAGATAAGTTTTTTTTTTAAAAAAAAAAGAAGAAAAGAATAAAATTTAATTTGAATTTAAATAATATATTTCAGATTTTTGTATACATATATAAACTTGTTCCAGCCAAACCTATCACTTATCAGTTATTATTATACTCCCTCCGTCCACGAATTTTCTTTACATTTTGTCATTTTGGTCATCCACAACCTTTCTTTACATTTCAATTTTGCCATTTTAGGAAGGAAAGTGGGACCCAAATTCCACTTTCTCTACACTAAATCAATAACAAACAAAATAAAAGTGGGACCCAAATTCTACTAACTACATATCTCTATTCAAAATCAATACAAATTATTAAAACCCGTGAGTAGCATATAAATTCATTTTATATCATTTTCTGAAGGTCAATTTCGACTAAAACAAAACTTCGAATTAAATGTTTTTTCTCGGAACAATTGAAGAGTATGATTGGTTAAAAAAATGAAAAAAGAGAAAGCACGCCAAATAAGACAATGACTCAACGACTCTTGAAAACATGCTACACGAATCCTCAATCAACTTCACGGAGTACTCGTTGGATTTTTATGAAACTTTATCCCTTTTTTGACATTTGACATCTCATCAATACATATTTTGAAATGCAAAAGTATAGATTGGTATAAATTGTTTAGTTTATATATTTATGATTAAATAATAATTAAGTTATTCAATCTTCTGTGTTTTGTATTCACTCATTAAATTTTTATTAATTTAGCAAGTGAATTTTAAAAATAAATTTCGATGCATTTAATATGTATATTTCATTTTGAAAATAAAATTGAAAATGGCTCTTGATATTTACTCGACGCACATCTTCAATTCGTCCACGTTGGTCGACGATTCTTGTCCTTTTTTTTTGACATGGATGTGCTATACTTTGTCTCTATAAATTTATTTTTGACGTTGAACGTGAAATTGAAATAGTTGAGGCTATATGAAAATTTAAATCAAAATTATTCCCAACTTAAAATTAAGTTCAATCCAATTTAATTTCACAACTCCACAAACAAGAAGTCGGCCAATACCTACTCTTCAATAGGATCCGATTCAATGTACACAGAGTGAGAAAATTAAATTACATACATTCGATTTCGAAACATTAATATCTAAAGAATGTATTTATTTTTTCAAATTAATGGATCAATTCTTTCAGTACCCAAAATCAAGTTGGTAGCCTGAATTCACAGATTTTGCAATATATATAAAATACAATGGCATATTTTTTTATCACAACAATCTTAAACGTCGTTGAGCCGTAGAAAATTAATTAACACAAACACCAAGTGATATATTTAAACAGGGGTTTATTTTATATTATATTATAAAATTCTCATAAAAGTCAGACATCCAATCAGATTTTTGGTCACACTAAATTTATTGGGTATTATATGTCAAAGTCGAAAGTATATTATATATCTATAAAATAATCCAAACTCTAAATATGAAAGTATAATTTTTCCTATATATGTATCACAAACTATTTAAATTTGACTAATATTTACTCCTAGTTTGCTTAAAACTCGTTTAAGTTTGATTTTCATTTATGATATATATTTTTGAAATTTCTGAAAATGAAATTGAGAATAAGCAACATCATGTATGCATCAAAATTGAAACACTCACATAGATTATAGTAGAGTTATGAGTTTGATGGTGCTATACAATTAAAAATTTATGTATAGATTAGCAATTATTTATATATTTTTGTTAGAACATATTCCTCATGATTTTTCCGCTTGCAATTATCCCAAAGAAAAATCACCAAAATGTATGATTACATTAAATAAGTGGATACCATTTCATCACATGACCAAAAAACAGAAGTAAAAGTTTTTCACTGGATACCCCAAAAATATCAATACCATTACCGATAGTTCCATCACCATTGAAAACGAGGAAAATATAAACATGAAAGAAAGAGATACATAAATAAATAAAAATAAAATAATACAAAAGGAGAAAAGGTTGAATCACTACATCACTAATTTATATTTAAAAACGGATCTCATCAGATCTCGTTGATAATATTTTACTACCTGACATTACAAAAATAAAATCAGATAATGATATAATAAATAAAATAATAATAGCGAATTGGGATCAAGGTCACGTGCAGATGTCTAGAACAGAACGTGACCGCCAGCAATCCACGAATCACGGTGGGATCCATTCTCGAGATTTTCGCCTCATTTTGTCCATTTCCTCCATTCGTGTTATATGTCATAATTCAAAATTTACTCATATGAAGTTTCTGGACAATATAAAATATAATATTCCACCCGTTTATTTAATTCAATTTTTATCCATTCATTAAAAATATTCATTTTCATTTTTAAAACATCAACTTCATATTTTTATCCTAAATATATAAACTTATTTATAAAAAATCATTCATGATCGATCTTTTACACACACTATCAATTAATATATTCATTTATTATCCATACCTATCTTTTACACTTACTTATTTTATACTTATTATAATTTATTAAAACTCGTGCTTTCAAAATTAAAGAACGATCTTAGTAAACAGAGGGAGTAATATTTAATTGAATTGATCATCAATATTAGCTATTTATTTTTAATTTCGTGTCATAGTTGTAAACACAACAACTACGTTTGCGGTATCAAAAATAAAAGCAACCTCGATATAAGTACGCATTTAATATTAAAATAAGCTTAACTTGCTTTTCTACTGTGATTATGTGTGTGTGCATAGCTATCTAGACCTATAAAATGTTGGTAGAATTTATTACGATATAATTATCCTATTACACCATTATTATTTATACATGTCGTATTTTTAGTAATTTTAAAAATATTATGCAAGAGCATGTTAAAGATGTTAAAGACAAATAGAGTGTGATGTACATATGATGAGTAAAGAATGGATGAGTACTATAGTGGTGAGTGGTTAATCTTTCGACGCCAAGAAATTTCGGGTTCAGTCATGTGTACGTACCTTTAAAATTTCGAATCGAAGAATGGATGAGTACTATGACGAGACAAATTGGGGTAAGTTTTCCTCAGTATTTTTTACTACTACATCACCTGCAAAGATAATACAGCTCATTTGTCACAACAATGGATTAAAGGTTGTTGGTGTTGTAGATTATCAAGTACAAATATATTAGGAATAGTGAAAATTGATTTATATGAAATGAAAGAAATAGATAATAAGCAAGATGCCGTTGTAGAGACATGGCTTGTTTGTTTCTTTTAAAAGTATATCTATTCCTCATTAATAATTTATTGCTAACGATACAAAATTGTTGTTGCAAATACTACGGACCACCTAATTTATTACCCATTAATAATTTTAATGATTATTTCCATATATTCAATTCAAATTACATCAACAAGATCCATCAGTTTTAATTACATTCTACTATACTGTCGCTGTCATAGAACCAATTACCATTTAAATCGCCTCAAAACAATACTTTTTAAATTACGTTAGTGTATAAAAAAAACTGAATCAGAAAATCCCGTTTTCAAATTATAAAATTCTTACATTTATACGCACTAGCCAGACATGCACGTGATACTTAATTTTGGAAAGCAATAACACAATATTAGTTCTCAATAAAATACTGAAAATATAAATTTTGGTGCAAAATTATCTTACACCAACATTAATCAAATTTCAACTAAATCAATCAACAGTTGGGATCTTGACAACGCTGATCTGATTAATATAATGAAACCCCATTTTGCTCCCTAGGCCCCCACCAGCCCAATTCAATTTAAATTTCCCAAAATACCCTTTCAGGAACATTATATCTTCGGTTTTATGGCCTCAGATATTTTACATTAAGTTCCACTCGTTTTCAGTCTCTCACAGTCGCCACTCACCACTGAGGTACTCTTTTCTCCCTCCGTCGGATCTATGTAGTTTTCTCGCTATTTGTGGATGGTATTTATTTTGAGGTTTAATTTGAATAATTTTGCTTCTTATTCTCTTTTTTTTTTGATAAAATTTGAATAACTTTGCTATTTACTGCGAAATGATGGTGCTGGTGCTTTTGAAAATAAGTGATATGATTGTTTGTCATTATTTCTTGAAAAGACGTCCGATTTCATTTTTTCTGTCGTAATTGCTACTGCCTCTGGCTCCGATCTGGTCAAATATTTGGGTTTATTATGTTGATTTCGTGTGTTCCTTTGTGCTTGTTCGCTCGTCTGTAAACAATGAGCTACATCTATATTTTGCAGATCTAGCTAATTCATGCATGATTATACATTCTGATTTAAAATAAGTGCATCTTTCGAGTCACTTAGCTGCTGAATTTGGAAAATCTTCTTTTGGCTAAAGAGCTGAAGCTTTTTGCAACCAAACCTGACTGATTAAGGCTTTTTTCTGTACCTGGCTAAATCTTTCGAATTCATGCATGATTGTTAGACACGAAAACCAATATAACTTTGTAAATTGTAAATTGCGCTTGAAACACGGCACAAGGATTTCTTCTGAGATATATACACACACATACATGATACATACATAATCGAGTGGCTGGAGATTTAGTTATCAGCAGAGTTTTTGTTGGTTTGTACTTGAGTGTATGTTCTTCTCTTCCTGAAATTGGCAAGGTCAGGTCTCTTGGGGGGGTTGTCGTTTTTTTGCCTGCCTTAGAAAATGACTACTATTTGTAGCTCTTGTTTGTAGGTAGTAACGCTCGAGTATCACCATTTAATGATGTTAGACTCTAAAGTCGTATATGATAAGAGGGGCATGCGAATCTCTCTGTCTCTGTCTCTATCTCTCACGTGCAGCTGACCACCAAGATCCAGTCAAGTTTGTTGCTGAACATCATGATTGAATGCTTTCTCGATTTTTAGTTAAAATGTTCTTTTGGCATAGACTTTCTTTTTCTACGGGAATAATGAAAATGAACTTTAGATGCTTTTAATTTTTGTTAAGACGAGTTAATTTTTTTAGTTGAACTTGAATAGACTCACTATTTACAAAATTGTTTGTGGTTTTGGACTTATATAAAATTGGATCATATATCCTTAGTTTAATTGTGTATATCCAGTCCCACGGAATTACCTAATTCCCTTGCTGTTGCTCCTCATTTTTTTTTTGTTTACAAATTTACTACATAATTGAAGGGACAAATGCTTCTACTTATATTTGGACAAGGCGTTATGGTTTCAATGGCTACATGCTTTCATTAGAATTGATATGGTGATTGTGATTGCTGCACCTCATGAAATTTTTATATGATTAAATTGGATTTCTGAATGATGCATGAGAACTTATGCTTGTTAATTTCCTGAACAGCATTGTATGCTATTTTTTTCTCACACAAATACTTCTAATTTTTGTAGGCCTCTACTTTATCGCAATGTCGGATCTAGAGGCCCCCCTACGCCCCAAGAGAAAGAAGATTTGGGTGGACTACTTTGTCCAATTCCGATGGATAATTGTTATCTTTGTTGTCCTTCCAATTTCCTTCACGCTATACTTCCTCACATATCTTGGGGATGTGTGGTCTGAGTCCAAATCATTCAAGAAGCGTCAGAAAGAACATGACGAAAATGTCGAGAAAGTTGTGAAGCGACTCAAGGAGAGGAACCCAAAAAAGGATGGTCTAGTCTGCACAGCCCGCAAGCCTTGGATTGCTGTTGGGATGCGCAACGTGGACTATAAGCGCGCTCGCCATTTTGAGGTTGACCTTTCTGCCTTCAGAAATGTTCTGGAGATTGACCAGAAGAGAATGGTAGCCAGAGTTGAACCTTTGGTCAACATGGGCCAGATTTCCAGGGTCACTGTCCCGATGAATCTGTCTCTTGCAGTTGTTGCAGAGCTCGATGATCTTACTGTTGGTGGTCTGATCAATGGCTACGGTATCGAAGGAAGCTCCCATATATATGGACTGTTCTCCGATACTGTCGTGGCTTATGAAATTGTTTTGGCAGATGGTCGGTTGGTCCGAGCAACGAAAGACAATGAATACTCTGATCTTTTCTATGCTATCCCATGGTCTCAGGGGACACTAGGACTCCTGGTTGCAGCTGAGATTAAGCTAATCCCTATAAAGGAATACATGAAGGTAACATACAAGCCTTTAGTGGGTAATCTTAAGGAGCTTGCCCAAGGTTATATTGATTCATTTGCACCAAGGGACGGGGATCAGGACAATCCTGACAAGGTACCAGACTTTGTCGAGACCATGATCTACTCTCCAACCGAAGCTGTATTCATGACGGGTAGATATGCTTCAAAGGAAGAAGCCAAGAAGAAGGGAAACAAAACCAACAGTGTTTGCTGGTGGTTCAAACCCTGGTTCTACCAGCATGCTCAGTCTGCATTGAAGAAAGGTGAATTTGTCGAGTATATCCCAACGAGAGAATACTACCACAGGCATACTAGGTGCTTGTACTGGGAGGGGAAACTCATTCTTCCCTTTGCTGACCAGTGGTGGTTCAGGTTTCTCTTTGGTTGGTTGATGCCCCCTAAGGTTTCTCTCCTCAAGGCTACTCAGGGCGATGCTATTAGAAACTATTACCATGAGATGCACGTCATTCAAGATATGCTCGTCCCGCTGTACAAGGTGGGAGATGCTCTGGAGTGGGTTCACAGAGAGATGGAGGTATATTTTATAGTTCTTCCGATCTCTTATGTCTTACAATTGATGTGCTTGGTTCTAATTATACTGACAAGTGAGTGTGTTACAGGTATATCCCATCTGGCTCTGCCCACACAGGCTGTACAAGCTCCCAGTGAAAACCATGGTTTATCCTGAGCCAGGATTTGAGCTACAGCGCAGACAGGGTGATACCCAGTATGCTCAGATGTACACTGATGTTGGAGTTTACTATGCCCCCGGTCCGGTCTTGAGAGGTGAGGAATTCGATGGATCTGAGGCAGTCCGCAGGATGGAGAGTTGGCTGATTGAGAACCATGGGTACCAGCCGCAGTATGCTGTGTCCGAGCTCAGTGAGAAGAACTTCTGGAGAATGTTCGATGCTGGCCTCTATGAGCATGCCAGGAGGAAGTACGGAGCTGTGGGTACCTTCATGAGCTTGTACTATAAATCAAAGAAAGGCAGGAAGACGGAGAAGGAGGTTCAGGAAGCCGAGCAGGCTATCTGCGAGGCACCTGATGCTGAAGCCGACTAGAGCTGTGAATGCTGGTTGTTGTTGATGAAATTTGAGTAGGATTAGTTCTGTTGTTTTCCCGCCTTTTTTCTGAGTTCTGTATTTGCTTTGCTTTTTTGCTTATGTGTTAGACCTGTAGTTTGCTCAGTTTGACTATGTAGACTTTGATTTGGACTCAGGAAGTGCTGTGCACCATCTCTCAGATTTTTCCATCCTGTGATGTTGACTCTCACCTAATTTAAAACAGGAAATGGGTTTATTTTTCTTTAATTTGAACTCCCAGAGTCTTAAATATTTTGCTTTCGTGGGCTCAATTTCATTATGAGTTGATTATATCTTCTGTTTTGTTTTCAGCCTGTTTGTTGAGGGTGATAATATTCTTGCAGATGTGGTAATTTATTTAGTCTGAGAGTCAGATATCAATTCTCAGATAAATGTATCCTTTTCCCTCTAATTAAAGGTTTAGCCTTATAAAATCGAAATTTTATATGTCAAAATATGGGAAGGAGCGTTTTATGCATAGACTATCTTCTACACGTTATACCCTTTTGAATAGGAAAAAAAATATAATTTGAATAGTTCTATTTGCTTTTAGAACTCCACTTTTCGAATTCCAACCTAACACAAACAAATATTAACGCCATATAGGTCGATTTGCAAATTTGAGGTGAGAATGATAGTCCTAGTCAGATATTGAATACGGATAAACAGTCGTGGGGGTATTGAGAAAAATGTATTTTTTTTTTAATTTATTTAATATCAGCAGTCGTTACTTCAATACACCTGCAACCATAACATACCTATTCAATTTACATATATATATAATTTTGCTATCAAAATCAACATTTAGACAAATATCTTGAATTTGCGTAGATTTTTGGAAGAATTTTGCATCAAATATGTAAGAAATATTTCAGAATTCAAAGAGAAAACAGGTTGTGTCAATGTTGTGGGAATCTTGACCATTTTAAACTTAAAAATAACTAGTACATAACTCATTTTATATAAATATATTTAACGTAAAAATGAATTTTAAATATTATTGTAATGTCCAAAAATATAAAATATAAAATTTGGATGAGAAAATTATTTTGTAGTGAATTACATGGAAAGCTGCCATTACATTTGGTGTCCACCATTTAGCTGCCGGTTAACCGCCAGTTAGTATTCAAGGGCGGTTAATTGCTTTTCTCTCTCTATATTTTATTTAATTAAATGTGAAATATGAATATGGCCTACTTTGGCATATTGTGATAAACATTCGCTCTACTCACATATACTATTTAGTTAAAAATATTAAACATAAAAATAAATTTAAAATAATAATTCAATATCAAAAAATATGCTATCTAGTTTTTGAATAATTAAAATTATTTTATAGTGAATCACGTGGAAAGCCGCCGTTTAGCCGGTGTCCTTCGTTTAGCCGCGTTAATATTATAAGGCAGCTAATCGCGTTTTTCAAATTTTTATTTAATTAAATGTACCACCATTCAACATACTATAATATCATTAGCGGCTAGCCGCCCATAACATATATATGATATTAAGAGGGTGTTTGCTAAACTTATTTTAAAAAGCTTATAATCTATAAGAGCTTATAAGATGTTTCAAGAGCTTATAAGACATAATGTTTCAAGAGCTTATAAGTTGTCAAAGTGTTTGGATAATGTAACTTATAAGCTAGAAAAAGTATCGTGAGTTAGAGAGAGAGAAATCATTGTTAGAGCGAGAAAATTGACGAGAGATGCAATCGATAGTATATATATAGATTATAATGAATCATAGTAAGGTTATTTTGATAAATTCACTGTTACTTGCAAACTTATGAAAAAATAAGTTGGGGTTGATCTACTTATTTTTAAGGGAACTTATAAGCTATTGGAGCTTATTTTCACAGCTTATTTTGTCAAACACTTTGCATGAGCTTATAAGTTCCTAAACAGCTTATAAGCTGTTTTGAAGAGATTATAAGCTTAACCAAACACCCTCTAAATGTGTTAATGGATTTAACACATATGGGGAAATATCCATAGCAGCTAGGCGCCCTTTGCTATCATAGTTGCTATCATCGTTATCTCTAGCGGCTAATCACTCATGCCCATTTTGATTCTAGCGGCTAGCCGCTTACTAGTCACTGGTCAACAGCTAACCGCCGTTGGAGATAGCCGCCGGAGGGGCAACCGTCATTAAGAAAGTGTACATGAGAGAGAGGGGTAGCCGACGCTAATGTTAAAATAAGAGAGGGGAGTTGTGTGTGTGTGTGTGGATCTAGTGGTAGAGTGGTTAATAACCCGAGGTC
This sequence comes from Salvia rosmarinus, assembly GCA_036937905.1. Lineage (NCBI taxonomy): Eukaryota > Viridiplantae > Streptophyta > Magnoliopsida > Lamiales > Lamiaceae > Salvia > Salvia rosmarinus. Next base: position 87,542,301 of record CM072818.1, read on the forward strand.
AAATGTCTCGGTTTCGAGTCCACCGTGATACAGTCTTTAAAATTTCTTTATTAAATTGACCCAAAAAGAGAGAGAGGGGAGTTATGTTGCAAGAGACTGTGTGAGAGAGAGGATTAGCCGGCCCTAGTAGAAAAATTCAAAAATGTCAAAAAGTAAACACTGAATAGTAGAAAAACATTGAAAACTAAAAATACATATAAGACTTGTAAGAACTTGTCCCGGATTACTGATTGATTAAGACATTAGGGTTGATTTTGTATATTTGGATAAAAAGAGTAGCAAATTTAAGTTTTGGTATATACTTTATCGTTATTGATAAGTTAATTTTTTATTCTAAAGTAAAATTCATATTATTGTGCAATAGTCTATGGACTACATAAAACATATAAATTACATTTATAAGAAATACATATCTGTAATTCTAGGAAGTAGGAACAATGGGTGAATCAAATTACTTTCCACTAACATATATCTTCAACCCAAGTTAAACCAAAATTTATATGCCATTGCTTTGAATCATTAAAATGTTCTTCTAAGTTATTGTACAAACACACTCTTTTTTCGTAAATCTGTCGAAGTAAAAGCCAACCGAAGTTCAAAACACTCCGGCCAAAATGATTAGGCATAAGAAAACCTACACATCAAATAAAAAAGACATTAGTTTAGAAGCTTCTTAGAAGAATTAGCTCCTTTTTGTGTGGGAATAATTTGTAATGGTCTATTCAAAGAAATACATAATTTAAATCCTTGTGGGGGCGGTTGGTGTAAGAATGAAATTGCATAAGTCAATCATATTTTCCATTTGGTAAAATATATCTATTTTGGGCTTTCAAAAAAATATACTTAACATTATTTTAGGTGTTTTATGTGTTTGATATATGTTATGTCTGCTCTTTTAGGCCCAGTTTAATGCAACACAAAATGCGGCTCAGGACATTAAGTCTACAGTCAATTAAACTAAGCATCTAATGTGTTATACTTTAATACTTATTATATAATATACACCAAATTTTCATGTTCCATTGACCAAATTGAAATCAAAATTTAGAGCTTATCAAATACAAAAATATATTCAATCATGTTTATTTTATTTATTATGGTCTAGTAATAGAATAGTTAAACTTGCAATCAAATTATTATATCTTTTTATTTGTAATGTATGTTAAATTATAAAACACACTCTACTGTATTGGAATGCACCTGTAGAGATTGATGGACCTTAATTGGAATAAATATACCCTATGTACATAAATTTTTGGGAAATATATAAAAGTACACACTTTTGTAAAAGTGTGTACAGAACATAACCATTTTGGAAAATTGATACATTGTATACCCATTTACTTTTTTTAATATATATCTACAGAGTCTCCGTTAGTTTCAATGTGAATTGTGACATGCGACTGACAAAACAGTAATATTTTTGTTTGTTAACAACTTGTAAATCAATAAATGATTGCGAAATTATAATAAGTCTTTTCTGTTAAATTATTTATAGTTATAGAGAAAAAGTGTGAGAAAATCATGAAAAAAATAATAATAATTAAATCATTGAATCATGTTTTTTTTTTAAAACATAAATGAATAAAAAATAATTAACACATAAAAATCGAAAATTCTGGTCGATAATTCCTTGATTCCGGTCGATCGGAATCAAGGAATTATCGACCGGAATTACAGTTTGTTATGTGTTAATTAATGTTGAATTTTCCTTGATTCCGGTCGACCGGAAACATGAAATTGGTCGATCGGAATCAGCAAACTATCGACCGGAATGAAGGATATATCCAATGAATTTAATACTAATTATTAATTGATGTTTCCGGTCGACTGGAAACATCCATTGATTCATTTATGTTGATATTAATTACTAATCATTGAATTTAATACTAATATGTCTACCGGAAACATCCATTCATTCATCTATGTTGATATTAATAATTGAATTTAATACTAATCATGCGACCGGAATTTAATATGTTTCCGGAGACATATTAAATTTATGTTGATATTAATCATTGAATTTAATACTAATATGTCGACCGGAAACATCCATTCATTCATTTATGTTGATATTAATAATTGAATTTAATACTAATAATACGACCGGAATTTAATATGTTTCTCTAATTTAATATGTTTCCGGAGATTTAATCATTTAATCATTGGGAGTATTGAATTTAATATGCGACCGGAAAATTGGGAACATTGAATTTAATATGCGACCGGAAAATTGGGAGCATTGAATTTATGTTGATATTCATTCATTTAATCATTGGGATAATATGCGACCGGAAAATTGGGAGCATTGAATTTAATCATTGAATTTATGTTGATATTAATCATTTTGACCGAAACATAAATCATTGATCGGAACTTCATTTTGATCGAAACAACAAATTAATTCAAGAAATTGAATTAATTTGTTGTTCGATCGAAAATTGAAGTTTTCGATCGAGGAAGGCATCGTTGTTTCGGTCGATCGGAAAGAAGCCTTCCTCGACCGGAACTTCAATTTTCAGCGAAACAACAAATTAATTCAAGAAATTGAATTAATTTGTTGTTTTCGATCGACCAATGAAGTTTCCGTCGAGGAAACATCGTTGTTCGGCCGATCGAAAAGAAGCCTTCCTCGATCGACCGGAACTTCGATTGGTCGATCGAACAACAAATTAATTCAATTTCTTGAATTAATTTGTTGTTCCGATCGAAAATGAAGTTTTGTCGAAATTGCTGTCTCCGGTCGATTGGAAACAACGAATTCTCCGACCGAAACTTCAATTTTTGCAAAACAATAATAAACATGTATGATTTTGGCCTAAAATGAGAGAATTACCTCTTGTTCTTCACGGTGTCTTATCTTTCAAATTCACGGGAATGTGAATGGGAATGAGAATGGAAATAGAAATCGAAATTCACGGGAATGGGAATGAGAATGGAAATGAAGAAAATTGCGAGAAGAAATCTGAAATCGAAATTAAAATCTGAAATCTGGAAATCGAAATTCACAAGAGTATTTCAAAATTTTTGAAGAAGAAAAATGTGAAATGGTTGTGAATGCGTGAATGTGGGTTCTCAGTTGTCAAGAGGCGTTAATGTTAGCACAGAAAAAAAGGGAATCAGATTCCATGTGAGAAGACGTCAAGACGTCTGCAAATTCTGCAAATTTTATTGTTTTGTTCGTAAATTTTGACTTTTTTGAACAAAATATAGTTTTTAATAGGTTTGGGTATGGGGTGTAGTTAATTTTAGGTTGGATATGGGGTGTCTTAATTTTTAAAAGTTGGGTATATAAGTTGGGCACCCTAAATTTTTTCCTTAAATTATTTCTTTTTAGAAGATTTTTTTCCTTAAATTATTAGTGCCAGCTACAGCAACCTGTCAATTTCTAGAGGCTAATAATAGATAAGTGACCGTTATAAAGTTGAACGTTGAGCTTTACCGTTACGCTTCTGGCTTTCGAAATATCCACATTCTTCCTTATATCATGAAAAAATTCCAGTCCACACAAGCAGATTCCAATCACTTCCTTAATATATTCGAAGCTCGATATTACACACACACAACTCTCTCTCTCTCTCTCTCTCTCTCACACACACACACACACACACACACACACAGAGTGAGGTAGTAAAGATGGGGATGGTGATAGTGTTATCTCTGCCATTAATTCTCTTTTCGTTGCTTCTTGGATTTGGGTGTTATCTTTTCGGAAGGGCAAAGGGCAGGAAAGAAGCATACGCCACCGCCCAAATTTTCGGCGCCCCAGCTCCGCCACCGGGAAGCGTCGCCTCCGATCACCAAACTTCTCATCCGCCGCCACAACCCCACTTCAAGCCCGACAATTCTGCCAACGTTTAGTGTTAATTTCTGCGATGAGAGAGCTTTGTTCTGTGTGGAAAAAGATGGTTATTTCTGTTGAATACATTTGATTGAGAATTGGGTATATGTTGGTGTGTATGTTCTGTGGGTTGTGATGAAATTTAAATTTTTTGTACACCTTGTATCATGAAATATTAAATTTTCTTATATATATTTGTTGAAATAATCACATCCGATCCGCTGTTGAATGGCTTCAAACCTATATAATATATATATTATTCAGCGCATATATTATTTATTTATCATTTATATTTCTAGCTAAAATTTCCATGAGCAATAAGCCAATAAAATTTATTTTTCTTCTTCTATGTTTATCTTTTCATTTATTTATCTCATACTAGCCTTGATTGAACTCGTCGTTAATAAAATAAATTTGGCTATCAATTTAACTATAAACACACTATATTATTCAGAGTAATTAATCATTATGAATATGTGCAAAATCTTTAGAATACATCATAAATAATTGGAATAACATGTTAATTACTTAATATATAAAAACAATAATATAAATAACTGCTTACATTTAATAAATGTCAATTTGCAAGCAACAAATATTAATGAAAACATTCAAAAAGTGTAACTTCATTGAATTAATTGTAAAATAAATTACGATCTTTGATCAAGTTTAGAAATTCAACCGACTTCGAAAACGTTTCTGGTAGTTCAACACCAAAAATTTCAAAATGACACCGTTTTAGCAATTCAATTCACCAAAATTCCCGAAAATAAAAAATGTTAATTTTCCAAGAATCGAAAGATACGATCTAAAAGTTCGATCAAAGATGGCAGCTTATTTAGCTATTGCTACTGTTTTTCGTTTACCAACACTCTTACTTCATATAAAATAATTCGACGATTATGAGTTTAGATTCGATATCACGATAACATGTTTCATATGAGATTACTCACATAATTAAAAAAAATGTCATTTAAAATATTTTTACCCCAACATAGAATTAAGAAACTCGCTCCATAGGTTGATGATTAAGCATATGATTTGCGAACATGTTATCGATTTTTATTAATACTTATTCGAATTGAGTTCATGGTATGTTTGATTAATCGAATACCGCATAGTCTTGTGGTAAGATGCTTTTTTTTTTTGGATTTCGGTTAAACCATAACAGAATGGATAAAACTCCAAAAATGATTATTTTTTAATTTTATAAAATATTAAAATGTAAATGTAAAATTAATTTGAATCTGATTATAATTTGATATATTGTGCGTCTCTCTCTCGCGGACTCTCTCCCTCCCTAGTCCTATCGCGGATCTCCCGTCGCACAAATTCCAAGCCCTCGTTCAGCATAGTATTTGAAAGTATGTAGACAATGAGGGTAAGATTTATACTTTAATCTCTTTAACTCTTGATTTTGTCGTCATTCGTCTTTTAATTGCAAAAAGGAAAAAAGAAAGACAGAAACGCGATTAGTGAAACCAACGACTTTACTTCAACAAGCTTCCCTGTTACACACGGCAGTCGGTGGCGACCATATCAACCAAACCGATCTGGCGGCGGCCGAGTTCTGACCGGCCGACGACGTCGTATATGTGGAAATTCTGTTTCTTCTAATTTCAATTGTACCATTCTTGATTATCTAAACCCTAATTTCATCAATGGCCGTAAAGCCCAAGTCCCGCACGATCCTTGAACCCTTCGCAGAATCCGCCGTCGACTCCAGCAACTCCCCGATCAAACACGCCGCTCTCTCCAATCTATCGGACGACCAAACTCTTATTTACATCGGCAATATCTCCGGCGTTCTGTTACTATACTCGCTGCGAACTTCCCAGACTTCCCCTCCGCAAATTGCTTTCGTGAGACGCCTCGCGCTGCCCGGCACCGGCGTGCTGAGTCTGATCCTCCCGCTTGTTCACATCGGTAAAATCATTGTCCTCGTTGATGGATACTTGTATCTGATTGACTCTAATTTAGTCGAAACGCCTAAGAGAATTAGTCTCTTCAAAGGAGTCACTGCGTTTTCTCGGAAATTCCAAAGTCGAAGTTCGGCTCATCATAGTAATGGCTCTGGTCAAGCTAATTATGTACATAGAAATGGCGATAGTAACGATGACAAGAGTTTTTTTGCTGTTGGGATTGGGAAAAAGTTGGTATTAGCAGAGTTGGTTTTGGGTGGTTCTTTGGTGATCTTGAAGGAGATTCAAGGGGTTTTTGATGGATTTATTACGACTGTGCTGTGGCTTGATTATTCTGTATTTGTTGGTACCAAGACTGGGTATTATTTGTATAATCGTGTAGACGGGCGATGCGAGCTGATCTTCTCACTACCAGATTCTTCTAGTTTGCCGAGACTGAAGTTGATGGCTAAGGAGTCGAGGGTGTTGTTAATGGTTGACAATGTAGGGATTATTGTGGACGTTTCGGGGCAGCCAGTTGGAGGCAGCTTGGTGTTTAAGGAGGCTCCTGATTCGATTAAGGAAATAGGAAGTTATGTGATTGCTGCGAGAAGTTTGACGTTGGAAGTGTATCACAAGAAAACGGGATTCTGTGTTCAGAGGCTTACATTTGGAAATGGAGGTGCGGGGCCATGCATGCTGGCAGATGAAGAGAGCGAGCATGGGAAGCTTGTTGCAGTTGCAACAAGCCTAAAGGTATCTTTAAAGCTTAAAAATAACCTTGTGTTGAATTTATATTGTGTGACTGCAAATTGTAGATGATGCTCGATTTTGATCTCTTTGTACTTCTATTATTTTTTATATTATCTTATTCCCTTTAAATCGTGGTATCAGCTATATACAGTGGATTGCTTGATTGTTTAGGTAATTTTTTACTCAAGGTTGCAAAGTGACGCATTCGGGATTGAGCTTGATGCGGTTGTCAATTTGAACTGAGAATTGAGTGCTGATAATGACGTTTGAACGCCTTATTCTAGATGCTTATTTTCTCCTATTATGTCTCTTATTTTTTTGTATTGAAGCTAATCTGCTACTGGAAAGTTTCTGGAGAAGAACAAATCAAAGATCTGCTCAGGAAAAAGAGCTTCAAGGAAGCCATCACCTTGGTTGAAGAGCTGGAGAATGATGGTGAAATGACAAAGGAGATGCTCTCGTTTGTCCATGCACAGGTGGGATTCCTGTTGCTATTTGATTTGCATTTCAAAGAAGCAGTAGATCACTTCTTGCTTTCAGAAAACATGCTGCCTTCTGAAGTTTTTCCATTTATCATGCCAGACCCAAATCGCTGGACACTGCTGGTATGTGTTTCTTTCTTTTTGCTGGTATGTGTTAATATCTTATTTGTGATGGTGGTTTTCTAATGAATAATAAATTGTTTAATTCCAGGTCCCAAGAAACCGATATTGGGGCTTGCATCCTCCTCCAACACCTCTTGAAAATGTAATAGATGATGGATTGACAGCTATACAAAGAGCTCTCTTTCTTAAGAAGGCAGGTGTAGAGTCTGCTGTTGATGATGAGTTTCTTCGAAACCCACCCACAAGAGCTGATCTGTTAGAGTCTGCCATAGAAAACATGATAAGGTGTTTCTGAATTTCTGATGGCAGTTAATGATGTTCATCATACTCAATTCTTTCGAGGGCCAGAGTTCTTTTTATGAGTGCTTAAACAATATTAGTTTTGTATCTCAAAAGTGTGTTGCCTGGTGCGCTACTCTGGATCTGGCTAATTTTGTCTGTCCAACTTTCAATAATTTGCTGCAGATATTTGCAAATGTGTCGTGAAAGAGATCTGGCCATTTCAGTGAAGGAGGGAGTTGACACTCTTCTTATGTATCTTTATAGAGCTCGCAATTGTGTTGATAGCATGGAAAGACTTGCTTCTTCCGAGAACTGCTGTGTAGTGGTATGGATTGTCCTTTTTTTCTCCCTCAATTGGCTGAGGGATCCTTTATGGACTGATTTCTTATGTCCTTTTATGATCTGTAATGACATAATGAGGGAAAATTGCTTGAGAGGCTTCTAAATTCTTATTGCTGCTAAGTTTTTGTGATTTAACTACTTGACTTACGTCTTACTGGATTAAAACTTCTTCTCCTCAGTCCTCCGTGATATATAGTAAAAAAATGCACACTTCTGGGAAATTCTGGGCAATGGCACCCGTGGTATGTAAAGACTGATGGGAAGCAATGAGCTGACCATTAATATTAAAAGATCTTGGAACAATTTTCTTAGTATACGTGAATATATCTTGCTTTATGTTAATAATGGCATAAACTGTATCTAAATGAAATTACCGAGTCACCTAAACAATGACTATGGGAATTCAATGGGCAGTGCAGGAGGAGCTAGAAGCACTACTGAATGACTCTGGGCATCTGCGCGCACTTGCTTTCCTGTATGCTGGCAAGGGTATGAGTGCTAAGGCTGTTTCTACTTGGCGTGTATTGGCCAGAAAATATTCATCAGGCAGCTATCATAATGAACAACCGGAGGAAACTGATTTACAAGATCCCTCTAGAAGGTTAATCTCAAACCGGAAGGCTGCAGCAATAGAGGCATCTAAGATACTTGAGGAGTCATCCGACCAAGATTTGATACTTCAACACCTCGGATGGGTTCATAACCAACCCTTCTAAATTATTTTGAGCTTTTTGTTTGATATATCTGATTCTGTTTGTGGCCTTTTCTTTCTTTTTCTAGATTGCAGATATCAACCAGGTGCTTGCAGTTCAAATTCTGATATCTGAAAAAAGGAGCGCTTTACTATCACCAGGCAAGACTATCAGGGATATTATATAGGAGTCATGATATTCCAAGCATGTGCTTTTTATATTCTATATTTCAAGACCCGAGAAGTTTCCAAGATTAGGTTTGAGGGATTAATGTCTTGTATGTAAAGAGAAGAGTTCCTTGGTTGGTATTTGTAACTTACTAAGATATATTCCCCTAAGTTACTACTATCCTTTGTTTGAATGAAAAGAACTGTGCTGGTTGCTAGTAGACTTGCCATGTCACTTTTCGGCTATTGTATTGCTAGTTGGTTCATCAGTCTCTTTAGATAAAAATGTATATTCTGGGCGTGTGAGAGCTACTGCATGTCCGACTTTTTGCCAAGTTTTATGCAATTCAAATGACTTCATGTTGACCTTTAATAATGATATCCCTGGACTTTTCTGCTATAACTTGTGATTCTTAGTTGTAGTACTTTTGCTATTATGATTTGGTGCATTAATCCTTCTTTGTGTTGCTGATTTTGATGCAACTTTTACTGTGACAGACGAAGTTATTGCTGCAATTGATCCCAAAAAAGTGGAAATTCTTCAAAGGTATATAACCTGCTAATTGTTTGCGTTGTTTTTTAATTACATAAAAATGGTGCATTTAGTACTTTTTCTTGGGTACTTCTTCCAGTTAGTACACTTGTGTATTATAGTTTACACTAGCATTTCTACTATCATTTTAAGAAATCTTTGTTTGCCTTGACTTATCATGATTGCCATGTCAGACATCCTTGATGTGGCTGATAATCCTGATTGCTTTTGCCTAATACGTTACAGATATCTCCAGTGGTTGATTGAAGACCAAGATTCTGAGGAGTCGCAGTTCCATACAACATATGCACTCTTGCTTGCAAAGTCAGCACTTGAAACTTATGACGTGGAGCTTTCAACTCAAAATTCTCTCAATGAGATGAGCGTGTCTGAGCATGGAAGGAGTTCAATTTTTGATACTCCTGTTAGGGAAAGACTCCAGATATTCTTACAGTCATCAGCCCTATATGATGCAGAAGAGGTCCTTGATATGATTGAAGAGTCAGAACTTTGGCTTGAAAAGGTTGAATAATAATTCTCTCCATACATAACCAGAAACTGTCTGATTCAGTTTGTCTAATTTACTTCATGAAATAAGAAATAGAATATGTTTTTGCCATGTTAACAGCTGAATCTGAATTTAAATCCTTACTATTGCACCCTAATCCTTACTAATCTGGCTTGGTTCCTTTGGCAGGCTATTCTTTATAGGAGGCTTGGCCAAGAAACACTTGTACTAGATATTTTGGCTTTGTAAGTTCACAACACTATCAAAAGTAGGATAGTTGGTTCTATCCTTTTATCCTGTAAGGGTTGACATATTTTGTGGTATATGTTTTCAAGAAATACTGAAGAATGGCCTACTTATCCTTGTATTATAGTGCATAAAAATAGGGAGATTTATGATATGCAAAGTTTATCATGATGTACAGTGACGGGATTATATATTCGTCTCTTTTCCTTTACTAGGAAACTGGAGGACTTTGAAGCCGCTGAAAGCTACTGTGCAGAGATTGGTAGACCAGATGCTTATATGCAGTCAGTTTTCTCTCTCTTTATATTTTTTGAATGTTGGTGAGAATACTTTCGGCATGGATTAATATTATTGTTTCTCCATGATGCCATCAGGTTACTCGATATATATTTGGATCCTAAGGATGGCAGAGAGCCCATGTTTAAAGCTGCCGTCCGTCTTCTCCACAATCATGGCGAAATGCTTGATCCTATGAAAGTGCTTGAGGTATAGGTTTGCATCCCACTTGCCCCATGCCACTAGCGCATATGTTCCTGATTTCTTTTTTGGGTAATGATATGATTTTTGAAAGCACTATTTTATTACTTATTTCCTGTCCCAGAGATTGTCTCCTGATATGCCACTCCAGCTTGCTTCAGATACGATATTAAAAATGTTAAGAGCCCGGCAGCATCACCATCTTCAAGGAAAAGTATGTTTCATGATGTACTCCTACCGGTTCTTCGTTAATATTCATTCTTTCTCTTTGCAATGCTGTACAACTATATGCCCTGATGTCAAAGAATTGTTTATGAGTTGATCCTAATGGTTTATTTTTTCTCTTGGAAGTGTTATCATAATTGGTTTTGGAATATCATTTGACGCTAAAATCGGTTGCTTGGCTTGAGAAATGTTCTGATTTTTCATTCGGAAGCTTAACTTTATGTGTAGAAAGAATTATGTTGAATCAGGCCCTTGTGGTATCCTAAGATACTGGTTCTTGCAGATTGTTCACAAGATGTCTCATGCCTTGAACGTCGATGCAAGCTTAGCAAGACTGGAAGAGAGGTCCCGCCTTGTGCAGATTAATGATGAAAGCACTTGTGATTCTTGCCATGCTCGTCTCGGTACCAAGCTGTTTGCAATGTACCCAGATGATTCTGTTGTTTGTTACAAGGTTTGTTGTTTGTTCCTTTCTATAGTTTATGTATGAATTTGGATGCTCTTGCACACATTTGCATATGAGTACGTGCATGCTTCCTGATTGAAGGACACCTTTCTTGCAGTGCTACCGTCGTCAAGGTGAGTCCACTAGTGTCAGTGGTCGCGATTTCAAGAGAGATATCTTACTCAAACCCGGTTGGTTGGTTACTCAATGAAATGCTGAATATATATTCTGAATTCAAGACGATGTGGTGCTATCTGAGACCCGGACTAGTGAATAGATGAGTTGAATTCATCTTTCAATCGGAATTTGGCTCGGTTAGATTCGCTTACTCTGAAGTTGGGAGTGATGGGAGTTCATCAGAGTTAGCCGTCTGCTGCATATCAAAAACGTAGATGGTCGTACGGAGTCAAATGAATTTGTTAAAATGCAGTTTTGGCTCCCGGATGTTTACAACACTCTAATATTTGATATTGCTGAAAGTTACAGAAAAACTTTGCAGGAGAGTAGAATTTTTGTTGCAGACTCTTACTGTAGATGTATATATAATCGTGTAACTAACTAAATTTCTCTAACTTGAGCTAACAAAAAGATTATTTTCAATTCTTTTCTTCTCTTGTTCATTGCAAGTATTTTTTTTTTTGCCTAAGCTTCATAATGTTTTGCATTATAGCTAGATGGAATATTGATTCTGGAATAATTGCCGCTAATATATATTTCGAGGCAGAACAATATAGTGACGATGTAAGTATAGTAGTCATTTTGGTATCTAATTATACCTGTTATGTATAATTGGTATAGAATCTACATCTTATTTTGGGATCTTTAAACTTGTGGAGGCAGCACGACTCCAGTCTCACATAGATTGAATCCCAAATCGCACACCCAATCACAACTATCCATGTCAGCATCTCCTCTTACACAATCCAACCCACCTTATCCTCTCCAAACCATTGCTAACAAAATCTAAAATTCATTTCTCCACCTCTCCAAACCATTACACAATCCTCTCCACACACACACACACATAGAGCAAATTTCATCAAGAAAAATGTCGCTCACAATCCCTACCAACCTCTCCAACTCCATCTCAACGCCCAAATTCGGCTCCCAATTAGCCGCAAAGCCAAGAACCGGCGCCGCCATAGTATGCCAGGCCAACTCTCCCAACCAAGAAAACTCTGCGTCTCAGCTGAAGGCTTTCTCGGCCGCGCTGGCCCTATCGTCCATCATCTTCTCCGCACCGGTGCTGCCGGCCTCGGCCGACATCTCCGGCCTGACCCCATGCAAGGACTCGAAGCAATTCGCCAAGCGCGAGAAGAATGAGATCAAGAAGCTGGAGTCCTCCCTGAAGCTGTACGCCCCCGACAGCGCCCCCGCCCTCGCCATCAAAGCCACCGTGGAGAAGACCAAGCGCAGGTAAACGATTAATGTACTATTTTATCGATGGGGTTTGTTAAAACGCGTTGCGAGTGCAGGTTCGACAACTATGGGAAGCAGGGGCTCCTGTGCGGCGCGGATGGGTTGCCTCACTTGATCGTGAGCGGGGATCAGAGGCACTGGGGCGAGTTCATCACTCCGGGCATCCTCTTCTTGTACATCGCTGGATGGATCGGATGGGCCGGTAGGAGCTACTTGATCGCCATCAGAGACGAGAAGAAGCCCACGCAGAAGGAGATCATCATCGATGTCCCCTTGGCAAACAGGCTCATATGGAGAGGCTTCAGCTGGCCCGTTGCAGCCTACAGAGAGTACTTGAATGGAGACCTCATTGACCCCAATGTCTAAACCTCCAATTCCGGTATTATCTTGTATTTATACTTGTCAGCTTTCTTGTCTAATTGAACTTGTGTTTGGAAAATCATTACTACTGTTTGCTTATTACATATACATACTACTGTACTAACTTGATGAACAACATTAAAATTGCACAAACATGAACTATATAGTCTATATTGATGTAGTGAATCTATAATCATAGTAACAATATAAACAAGCCCAGATCCAAAAAAATAGTCATAGGTGCTCACAGAGGTGCCTATGCTGGGCGTGTAGGATAACATTCTTCTATATATAAGTAGCAGTTATAGTTCTGTATCTAATTAAGTAGATGACCACATGGATTCTCTGAAGCTTGCGTGCTCGTCCATGGTGTCCATGTTGAAATTGGACAGTTTGGAATGGGGCAGCAATGTGTACGATAGCTGAGAGCCGCTATTATTGGGGCTCGTGGCTTGGTCCGGCGTGGCCTGCCGGAGTCTGAGGTGTAGCATCTCGGCCTGAGTCAGGGCGAGCTGCTGGCTGAGGCCATCGATCTGCTGCTGCAGATAGGAGATGGCTCCTACGCAGCCGTAGACGGGGTCCCGCATCCTTGCATTCGCTTCGTAGACCATGCTGCTCACTGCGTCGCCTCTGTGCTCCTCTGGCAACTCCTGAGGGACAGGGGCGGGTGAGTGTATGATAATAGAAGATGAAACACGACACAGTCTGTCTGTCTGTCTTACGTGTAATAAGTGAACACATCATTACTTGCTACCTTACCTGCAACATCTTGCTCACGTTGCTAGCTCCGAACACCTTGTGCACGCTGGCGAACTTTCCTGGCTCCTCCGCCGGGAAATACGGGGCGAAAGTGCACTCCTGCGAGCACCTCCGGCGGAGGAGCTTGCAGGCGGCGCACGGTGAGGAAGCATTCTGTTTTCTGCTCACTTCCATCTTTTTTCCTAATTACATGATCAGTTTTTTCACACCCTATCCAAATCTGTGATTAAAGCACTGATGAAGTTTAATATTGGTCAATATGGAGAAATTTATCAAAAAGTGACAAACAGATAGTTGGTGGTAACGTTCACCAAAGAAAGATTTAAGGATTTGTGTAACAAAAAATTTAGAAAGTTGGAAAGAGATTAAGAGAGTAGGTTTATTTCCAACGGGTGGAGGACTTTTTATAATAGAAAATTTTGTGGGACGTCCAATTTCGTGGGACCAATTTCGTGGAATTCCATTTCCATCACTTCAATATTTTGAGATTTTTTAATATAATAATTTATCTTTCATGATAAGACTGTTTTTGGCGGTATATGGAAATTTTCGATTAATTAAAATAATATAATTAAAAACTTGGTTTTATTTAATTGTCAAATTTATTCGTACTACATGGCATGTGCAACTACTGGAGGTTTCGTAATAAATTAAGAATAATTTGTATTAAGATATGATTGGCGGTTGGGTCTATTCAACAAGATTTAGGCCGATTTGATGACACGTGTTAATGTTTTTGGACAGATAAATATTAACGTAAAATGATATTTAAGTTTGTGGCTCAATGTTTAAATATTTAATACAATTGATGTCATAAGCATACGTGGCAAACTTCTTTTGAAACATTTGATTTTATATTTTCACAGTTAATATCTTGATTTGTGAAGAAGGAGAAAACCTAATTGAGGTTAAGTTGTTTTCATGTTAGAAATTTTATCTTGGTGAAGTGATTCAAAACAGGAAAGTTTACAAGATATTGCCTGTGATTTTGGTAATAATAGATTATTATTTTTATTATTACTTATCAAATTAAGATATATAAGTTTGAGAAGGAAGATATGTAGAAGTCAAGACACAAACTAAATACATAGATGTTGTACAAATTTCAAGACATCAAACAATTTCAATGTAAATGATATAACAGTAGTGTCATGTATACATTTTGATTAATTAACTTTTTTAATCATAAAAAATTAAGAAACAAATGTTTGATTTTCGTTATCAAATATAAAAGTCTCTAACTAAATTACTAAATAATATATTTATTTCATAGACATCATGATTACCACGTTTATGTGAAAGAACAAGTAGCATAGTAAAAGTAGAGGCTTAATTGCTTCATATATTGCTTCATTTAATTACATATTTTTTTCTTTTTTTAGGATAAATATCAATTTAAACCCTAAACTATACATGTTTTATCAAAAATATTATGAACTTTCAAAAATATCAATTTAAACCCCAAACTATCATATTTGTATCAAAAATGTCCCTGTATTCAGGATAGTTTGGGGTTTAAATTGATACAAATATGATAGTTTGGGGTTTAAATTGATATTTTTGAAAGTAAATGATATTTTTGATAAAACATGTATAGTTTAGGGTTTAAATTGATATTTATCATAATATAAAAGTTTTAAAGATCGCGTCAAAAGTAAAAGGTAGAGCCTTATTATATCTTTTTATTTTTTGAAATTCGTATGCTCGGGTTTAAGACTTTTGATAATGGCTAGACGATGTGTCAATTTCAAAAGTTTTTGTTTTTATTTACAAACGTAGGAAAAGGCGAGCAAGAGTTCAACAATTCTGTCTAAAAGATCTTTGATCAATTGATTATCGATCCATCTAAAAATTCCAAAGTAGCAGCTTTGTTTTGGTCAAATAAATAAAACTAAATTTGACCTAACTTCGAACTAGTAAAGGTCTGAGACTTGACATTTGGAGATTAGTTGTTGTACTTTTTATTCAGTTACATATTTTATACTCGGTTGCTTTATAGAATAAATAAAGCCTAGACTATCATGTGTACATGTGATCAAAATAAGCTATACATTCCTACCAACACTTACAGGTGGTGGATTTTGACACACTTAATTTTTCAAGTATAATTTATATTTAATATGTGATTTGTAGATTATTTCATACGAACATGAATTTATCAGGTATCTATATCGAATAACAATCAGTGATTACCCACGGAAGAAAAATCTGTGCGCATCATCCTATGCTAATTTAGAAACAATGTGCCCGGATCAGTTATTAAATTAAAATGCATATAAATGAAACCAAGGTTGTTTTATTATAATTAGTGATGTAATGAAAATTTTTGTTGTCTTTGATGCCCAAATTATTTTCCACTGTCCCTTTAATAAATTTTCTCTTTTTGTACGATGTAGACATTCTGTCTGGTGCTTGCCGGAAAGAATTTGAGTAATGAATGGACTAACGGCAGTGCCGCATAGTTTATTTCGAAGCACTTTTTAGTTTTGAACAAAATTAAGGATAAAAGAATATTATTCTCTTTAATTTATTTTGCTAGTTAATGTTGAAAATCTAAATCGAGATGGACAAAATGTAGTTATTGTTTTGTCTCGAACATAAACACAAAATGGTCTAATTTTAACACAAATCATAGTATATAAAACCTAATAATAATATTAACATAAATAAAAGTGGAGGCCCATTCCCCCCCCCCCACGAGAATCTGATTTTATCATAAAACAGAAATATGAGAACTCAACTTCAACAAATAAACGTGCATAAAACTAAACATATTCATTTTTTCAAAAGTAAATAGAATCGCATATATATACTGAGATATCAATTAGTAATTAACTATGGCATATCCTTTCATAACAACAGGGCCGGCCCTTAGGTATAGCTAAAGGGCTAAACATAGGGCTTCCAAAATTTTAAAGAGAAATCCATTATTTATAGCCTACTAAATTTATCGGAAAAAATAAATATCTTCCAACGATTATAGCTCTTATGCTCTATTCTCTGCAATTGTAATTGTTAACATGTATTTACCATAAAAAAAATAAAATTGATTGGTGAAGTTGTTGAGTTTGTCAAAACTTTAAATTATTTTTCTAATGTTTCTATTTATTATTGATTATGTCGGTTACTATAGCTTCATTACAAATAAGTTTTTGAAAACTAAAATTGATGATGATGTATTAGAAAAACGTGATATCTCAAGAAATGTTAAATGGTTTAGCAATTTTATGCATTGAAATTTGAAAATGAGTTATTCGAAAAACTTGATCTTGAAGATGTTATTGATAATTTTGCTTTCCACAATACTAGAAGATTTAAATTATTATACTATATAGTTAATATTATGGTTTATTATACTATATAGTTAATATTAAAATTATGCAATTATACAAGTATGAAAGATCATCATATGTTATCTCTAGCTAAATCAATTTTTAAATGCTTCGTTTCTTAAAAGGCCTATTTTTCTTTTCTTTTTTTAATTTAGGGTCCATGAAGTATCAGGCTTGAACGTATGTAATAATATATTACATATTTCATATTCATATCTAAAATTCATAGTAGCAAAATTTTGAAATCCGATAGGGTCTTGCATCATCACTCTGTCTATGTCAAAATACAAAAAAACAAACAAAAGAGACAAATGTAATTACTTTTGCAAAAGTATGAAGATAAGATACGTTGAAATCGCGACGTTGAATACGCTACTACATGTTAAAAAGCTACAAGTAATTCCCCTCAACTTTCGCCTTCTTATTTACCTAATACCTCATTTTTTGAGCTCCTCGCAATTAATTTATTTCGACGTGAAAATAAAATTGTTTATAAATTACTTCAAGAGCAGTTGGACGTTGAACTACCTCATTTAATTAAAACTCTATGCTCTGTGTCAATAAATCAAATATCCATTAATAATAATTGATTGATTGATTGATTTATCTGTATTCCCTTCGTCTGGATTTGACATTTTCCTGTTCATAGAAATCAATCGTTTCTATTTATAGTTGTGCTGAGCATTTTATTGCAGATGAAAACTCTCTAATCATTTGCTATCTTTTTGTTATATTTTGAATATTGTTTGCACAATTAATAACACAACATTGTAGCTGCGCTATTCTAGTTTTAATGTATTTTTCTGCTGTATATTGAAGAATTTTCCTTTTTGTTACAAAGTAGAGTAATCATTGGAGATGTTTTCTGTAAAATAAAGTAAAATTACTGTAAAATAGCTCAACCTCTTGGAGATGCCCTTAGTAAATGCCGCTACTATATAATAATTTGCAATCGGAAGTGTTGTATGGTGAAGTAATAAAGTCATCAATATTGTTTCCTTCTTTTGTGTTTCACTATCACATCCTTTTGCTTTAAGATTAGGGGGGAAATCACAATAATTCTTTATTTCTTTTAGAAAGAAAATGGCTGAAAAAGAAATAATTGTATTTTCCCAAAAGGAAAACGCTGCCCACAAAGTGGAGGCCAATTATCTATATATTATTATATTCTATGCAGAAGAGAAAATAAAATGAGATATTTTTGTGTCTCCCAAGTCCCAATGCAACGATATTAATAATAGAAACCGCCGCGGCGCTTCTCCGTCAGTCACCTTCTTGATAGTCCCACTATCCCTTTATGCTTCGGAAATTCTTGCAAGCATGGGTAAGATGATAAACACTAGTGGAAGCAACTTCTGTTTCCGAGAATCGGCAGTTTGAAACAGAGGATTTTCACCGTCTTAGAAATCCCTCTGTAACACCATTGGCGGTGAGTGATAAGCAATGAGAAACATCATAAAAACACACACACACAACACAAGCAGAAACTAACTGAAAAACACCTGCATTCCAACTCCAATATCAGCTTCCTGGATCATGCCAACGTCGTTAGCCCCATCACCGGATCGTCTTGTTCTTCAGACATAGCTCACCAGAGCAAAAGGAGCATCTTTTCTGTCTTCTTCATTAATCACTTGGTTGAAGCTTTGCAATTGGCTCATAATTTCTTCCTTGACATCATTTCGGAGGCATTCTCGAGCAACATGTCTCGTTCTGGATGTTGAACACAGAACTCCACCTCTCGTATTCGGATACACATATTCCGCTCTAGGAAAACACCATTGTCCGAAGCCCATCCTCCGCCTACTTTGAGAGGTGCATCACTGTCACCTGCTGATACGTTCTTCCCACATCACTAGCCTATCAAAGATAACCCTTCAACACAAAAAAGAACAAAAAACCATTGCACATACACACAAAAATAAATAAAAAATAACCACCTATTTTAGGTAATAAAATTCTCAAGATAACATAATCATCAGCTCCTTTGCAGAAAAGGAAAATTTCACCATCTTCATTGCTTACTATCATTGACATTCTCTTTCTTGAGCTATTGAACTCCAACTGATTCAAAAGCTTATACTCTTGAGTCTCTGTATATAATGTTGATGACAGTATTAGAATTTTAAAAAACACACACACACAGACAAACTAATAAAAGACAACCATAGTACCTCTCCACCTCCATTCCTGACATAGGATCAAGTTCTTGAACAACCATAGTAGACCGAGTTCTCTGACAAAATTTGAACCCAAACTCTCTAGCTGCAATCAGAAACGCCACCTCTTTGGGCGACTCGGCCTCGTATGCAGCCTTCTCATTATCATTCTCCTTAACAGGAATTCCAGTGTGGCACAGAGCCATCACCCCAAAAACATGACCATACCTTGCTAGCTTTTAGTTCTTGAAAACATATTCTTTATTAAATATTTAACTTAAATGATCCATCATGAGATGCAAATAAGTAAGAAACCAAGTCTCTTAGATTTTGAGATTCAGGCATAACACTACATATCTTAGTATCATAATTTCAATTTATTAAGATTCTTTAATTTATTGACAATATAAGATCTCATAAAGTTTCGTTAATGATAGACTAATTTGATTTCTTCTAATCTTTTATACTTATAAAAGTATGTTTTAATAAGCCCAAGAATGCTAGTTCTTCTTAACATAGAACTATAACACTGTAAGCACAATGTCTATATCATATCTTCCTCAATTTTGGATCAAAAATTGCTGGGAAAAATAGGAGAAAATGAAAATCAATTAAATTTGGATCACAAATTATCTCAAAATTCATTTCCCAAATAACATTAAACTTTTGAATGATTTATATTTAAAGTCAAATCCATATTAGACTATCATCTTAGCCGATTAGTATTGCTAGAGGGCCCAATGCAGCCCCAACAATGTCCAAGTAAAGCCCGAGCTCCTTGTTCCGGTCCCCAACATGGCTCGGATCAAACGATCCCGACCGGAATTCCCGCCTGCACTTCTTCAATTCTTGTCCAGCATCGCGGAACTTCTCCAAAATTATGCGACGAAAATCGTCGGAATCGGAATCGGAATCCAAGTTCCTCCGCGCCTGATGAAGGTCGCGGGCGACATCATCGTAATTCTCCGAACACAAACTGTATTTCTGTTTCATCGTATCGTCGTTGGGATCTCTGTACCACCGTTTGAGCTGTTCGCCAATTTCCTTGGATTTTTCTATCGCCAGATCGATCACGCCGGCGGCGATGTCTCCGTCGTCGAATCGGTGTAATTCGGATTTGAGGATATTCCAACAAACGTCGGTTCTGTCGGTTTCGGAGCAGAGTTTTCTTAGGTATTGTTCTGTGTTGTCTGGTTCTGATCTTCTCCATCTTCTTCTATGGCACGTTGAAGTTGGGATTGTGATGGCGAGAATGAGAGCGATGAAGATTAATTTTTGCGAGGAAGAATCCATTTTCTCAACACTGGTTTTAGTTGATGTAGCTTCGGTTTCTAATGAAATATTTCTTGAAGGTGATTTGTTTATATAGTAGTAATCTTGATACTTAATGCTTGTATGTCTTCTTCAAGTTATAATAACTTTGAGTGCTTTAATTTGATGTTATCTTATTGCTATTAATTACACGCGTTAGATTAATAAAACTCAAAACTAAAACAAATCCAAATTCAATCCAATTATTTTCCAATTTTAGTCCAGTTTAATTAAACTCGAAATTGATGTAAGTTTTCTGTTAATTTTCTTGAATTTTGGTTATTATTATTATTATTATTATTATGGTTATTAAAATGGCCGGATATTATTATTATTATTATTATTATTATTATTATTATTATTATTTATTATTGGTTGTTGTTGTTATGATTATTGAGTATTTGGTTGAAAACAAAACGGCTGGATGGAATTTTCTAAAAAACAACATTAAATTTTAATCAGGTTTATATTTTCGAAAAATAATTATATTTGGTTCGTTTCTAGATACTAATTTGATTCCATTCCGAAAAGGAGACTCATCAAATAGTAGAGATAACTAGAGTTTTTCCACTTGTTAGTCCATAAACAAGATCATCTATACATTGATATACATATATTTCATTGATTGATGACAATTTAGTATTTCAAAAGGAGACATGATATGAGTACATATTATAATGATTTCGAGATCTTTCAAAATGAAACATCTTATTTAAGTACAATATTGGAGAGACTCTAGATTTTTCAGGTGATCTGCAGTTCCATGCTTTTTACTTCTTCATATTATCTTATCAAATATCTACACGAAAGATTCTCTCACTACATTTGATTTCTTCTAATGCTTTATTAACTTGAATAAGCTAAAATGCAAAAAGTGGTTCTTAAAATATATATCGCTTTCACAAATACAATAACGTAAACCAAAATTATTACAATTTTAGCAGAGCTTCCACTTCCCCGCCGTCATCGTTTGGTAGACGGCGCGCCGCAGCCTGAACCATCTCCAAGTAAAGCCCGATCTCCTCGTTCGTGTCCCCAACACGGCCCGGATCTTCCTCTCCGAATCCCCGCCTGCAATTCATAAGTTCTTCCTCAGCATCGTCGATCTCATCCGAAATATTTGGAAGTTCATCAAATTCTAATGTCCTTCGCGCCAGTTCGAAGTTGCAGCTAGCATCGTAGTAATTGACCGCACACGAGAGGTACTTCGCTTTCAACCTGTCGTTTGTGGAATCTGTGTAACACTGGTAAATTCTGTCGTAGATTTCTTTGGATTTTGCTATCGCCAGTTCCGCCACGCCGCCAGCAAAGGTTCTCTCGTCGGAGTTTTCGAACCGGTTTAACTTGGATTTAAAGATTTTCCGACACTCGTTTGATCTCTTGGTGTCGGAGCACAGGTCTTCTACTCTTCTAGATCTTTCTTCGTGGCCTGTTGAAATTGGAATTGCGATTGTGAGAATGAGAGCGATGAACATCAGGTTATGCGAACGTGAAGCCATTTTTTATTTTTTAAGTTTACTAATAGTATAGTGTTAGTTGATGTTTTTATTCTTTGCATACAATATTTCTTGCAATTAAACTTGTTTATATAGTAGTGAGCGTTATTAATCTTGATAGTAATTAATGCGTAATTGTATGTCTAATTAGTTGCAATTTTGAAAGTCGTAACGGCTCGTGTTGCTTTAAATTTTGATGTTGTCATGCTAGTGATTTAATTACATATGTCTGAGGAATAATGATATTGATACCGTTCCCCTCACAAAAATAAAAATAAAAAATACTAATAATAAATTGATGCTGAGGCGGCAGTGAATTTTGTTTTTTATTTTAGCCGTGATATGTTTTGCAGATTTAGGATTCGAATTTCAACCGTTTTATGCCTTTTCTCTATTTTTCATGAAAACAAAAATAAAAAACAGGAAATTTATTAAAATGTGAAAAATAGACTATAAAAGATAAAAATAATTATAATTTGATATGATTCAAAATATTATAAGTTTGCTATATCTATTTTTTTTATATCTTAAACAATTAACCTGTTTCCCTAAAAAACTACTTTGTTTGAAAATCCAATTCAGCCATCTCCATGAAAGTTCTTTTGTGTGTGTGTGTGTGTTTCTTTTGTTTTTTGTTTTTTTGATTTATAAATTTTGCATAATATAAATGTGGTAGACTACGATTCCATGTTTAAGCATGGGGCAACTTATCTATAAAAAGAACATATATTATAGATATGTGGCACCTTTAACTGCTTAAATAATTGTGTCCTATTACACATAATTAATTAATAGCCCCCACCTAGACCACGCAGCAAAAAAATACATAAAGACTTTAGCAAATAAATAAATATATATATATATATAGGATTGGGTTCAAATAAAAACACATTCAAAAATAAGAAATGAGAACAAATTTGAACCATTGATTTTTGAAGATGTGTGGTTGTGATTAAATCAAATTAGGGTATAATGGTAATTACGAATATTACGAAAATAACCGTCCCTTAATTATAGGGAATGTGATAACTTAATCTTTAACCATTGATTAATGGTAAATGGATGATCAAGATGAATTCTTATTTCTTATTTTAAGGGGTTTGTATTATAACTCAACCCTATATATATATATATATATATATATATATATATATATATATATATAGGGTTGGATTCTCGTAGATCTTATCCTCAGAGATAGTATGTAGACTCAATCTGACCACATTTTGAACACGTGATCGCACCACAAGTACACATGGCACTCCTTTTCTTTTCTTTTCTTTTTAATTTTCGCAAGGCAAAATGGGAAGAAATCAAATCAACCTTCTTCTCCTCGTCCTTGGTGGCAACAGGCGCGCGGAGACGACGCCGCGGCGCCAGCGTGAGACGACACGGCGGCGACGGCGGCAAGACCGGTGAACATCAACAATATAAACAAACAACAACAAACAATAGATTTTGAAAGAAAGAAAAAGAAGAAAAAAAATTTGAAAACAAAATTGATGGATTTTGAGAAAAAATAGAAGATAAATTTGATAGATGATTGAAGAATCGAGAAATATGATGGCTATGGCGGTGGTTCACGGCGAATTCACGCGTGTCGCCGAAAGAGGCAACGGAATTGACATAGAAGGATGAATGAGAGATTTTCTGTCGAAACCATAAAAATGCATTGAACAAAACATGAAACTGCATTGAACAAAACATGACAATGCATTGAATAAAACATAAAACTGCATGTTGCATCAAAACACAAACATGCATTGAACAAAGCACGTTCATGCATTGAACAAAGCACGTCCATGCATTGATCAAAACATGTCAATGCATTGAACAAAACGTAAAAATGCAGGCCAACGGGCGCTGGAGCGAGCGCCGGAGCTGCATGAAGCACGAAGCGCACTGTTGGGCGCGCGTGGCGCACGCTAGCACGCCCGCTACCGGACGCGAAGCTTCAATCGCATGCATTATTGTGTTCAACTGCATGCATTTTTTGTTCATTTGAATGCATTATTCATTCAACTAAATCATAGTTTGTTTCGCAATCACATAACAAATCAAATTACTAATCTACCCTTAATGAAACGAAAATCAGTAAATTAAGCTTAAAAGTCCGAAAAATCTCAACCATAGGATTTATGAGATGAATGGATGAGATTGAGTATTACATACTATCTCGGGCTGGGTCTATATGATCTATCCTATATATATATATATATATATATATATATATATATATATTTGTACTATTAAAGTGTGCATTCTTACAACTTTTGACATGTATACCTATAATATCCTAACTCATTTGAATAACTTCTAAAGATAATTTAATGTGTATATACATATACTTAGGTTTATTTATTTATAAGATAAAGATATTGTTATACTTAATTTTTTTCAAAATTATTATAAAGATTATATGTCTTGTAATATATAGTGACGGATTTGGGGAATAATGGCAACGTAAATTGTTCATTTTCTCAACTTTACTACTCAATATTTATTGCCGAGATAACATTTTATTACTTCAATAATAATTTTTCCAACTTATATCTAAATTATATATTCAACAATATCACACTAAATTTAATGGCGGTCATCGTGGTCGTAGTAATCTTCCAAACGGTCTGCCGCAGCGCGAACAATGTCCAAGTAAAGCCCGAGCTCATTGTTCCGGTCCCCAACATGGCCCGGATCAAACGAGTCCGACCCGAATTCCCGCCTGCACTCGTCCAATTTATCTTCAGCATCTTCGACCTGATCCGAAATTTTCCGATAATCATCCAAACCTAAGTTCCTCGACGCCTCTTCGAGGTCGCGGTAGACATCGTTGTAATTCTCTGAACACAAATGGTACTTCTCCTTCAACCTGTCGTCGTTCGAATCTCTGTACCACTGGCTGAGCTGGTCGCGAATTGTCTCTGATTTTGCTTTCGCCAGGTCGATCACGCCGTCGGTGATGTCTCTGTCGTCGCAGTCGTCGAATCGGCGTAGCTCGGATTTGAGGATGTTCCAACACACGTCTGATTTGTCGGTTTCGGAGCAGAGATCTCTCAGGTATTGTTCCGTGTTGTCGGAGTCTGGGTCGTTTGATCTTCTCGATCTTCTTCGATGGCTTGTTGAAGAAGGAACTGCGATTGCGATGGTGAGAGCGATGAAAATCATTTTTTGCAGATAAGAAGCCATTTTTTTGTTTGATTTTGCTAGTAGTGTGATGTTGCTTGGCTTGATATTTCTTGACACTGGTTTGTTTATATATACTGTGATTAGTGGAATTAATCTTGATATTTAATGCTTGTGTGTTTAAGTTTTAAGTTTCAGTTTTGAATTTGATGTTACATTGCGATTAATTACATACTCTTAGTAAAGGAGCCGATGGGTAGTTGGGATTTTA
The DNA here is from genome assembly GCA_036937905.1 of Salvia rosmarinus. Lineage (NCBI taxonomy): Eukaryota > Viridiplantae > Streptophyta > Magnoliopsida > Lamiales > Lamiaceae > Salvia > Salvia rosmarinus. The sequence goes on from CM072818.1 coordinate 87,567,547, forward strand.
TGTTTCATTTTTTTTCCTTTTCTGTCCATCTCAGTTATAGTCCAATTTGCATTATTGTATTTTTTTGTCATTAGCATATACTCAATCCTATTCAACATAAATTTGGAATATGAGAAAATGAAATAATTAAACAGGTGAATTAAATTAAACATTTTTTTCAATAGACAGGCAACATGTCCTGCTATGTTATTATTGGCCTTTTTCTTTTTCCTAATTTTGTTGAAAATCAAAATCACCTCACATATAGCTAGAATATTAAGTCAAGTTCCAACTCTCTCCGTGTGTAAGAATGTACCCTAAGTTCATATGAGTAAATTATAATTCTTTAATTTTATACGCACATACTTATGATAACTATTTACATATTTGCCTTTTTGTTGTCCAAAAGAATATATTAATATTGAATAATTTATATCATTATTTTAATTCATTAAGATTCATTTTGTGACGATATAAGATCTGATCAACCGCTTGGTGATTATAAATAAATGTAACTCAGGGTTGTAAGATTAAACCGAAATGTAAAATCGAATTAATCAATTCATCTCGACAATTTTTCAAGCTCCGTTCGGTTTAATATGAAGTGGAAATCTTTGTGAAACCAAAATATATTTTTCTGGTATTATTGTATTTGAAAATCTTTATGACGTTTGACCTTTTTCTTTTCAATAATATCATATCTTGTTAATTTTGATAAAGAGATATGTAATGTTTCTGATAATTTAGTAATATCTTCACAAGATCATATCCTGACATCAGAAAATTCACATGGCAAGTAGGATCTAATGTGAAAGTAGGCGAATGGCGTCAGTAGTGGTGGTGTCACAACAGATCCACCATGATATTTTCAAAATTGAAAATTTGGATTTCGTGAGCCGTGCATTCTTAAAAATATTGAAACGTTGTATGACAATTATAAAAAAAATGAAAAAGCGTGACATATTTGAAGACAAAACAAGGTATTTTTTTAATTGTATTCAAAGTAGACGCTACTTGAGCATATAATAATTAGTTCTCGTCCTTGTCCTTAACATTTTCTAAGCGGTCTGATGCAACCCAAACTATGTCCAAATAAAGCCCGAATTCCTTGTTCCGATCCCTAATATGGGCCGGGTCGAATGATTTCTTCTCAAATTCCCTCTTGCAGCTGCAGGTCCTCAATTCTTCTCGAGCATCGTTGACTGGACTGGAATATTCCGACGATCATCGGAATCTAAGTCCCTTCGGGCCACTAATAGGTTGCGATTAGCGTCGTTGTAATTCTTCGAGCACGAAATGTACTTCTCTTTCAACTCGTCGTTTCTAGAATCTGAGTAATACGGGTTGAGTTTGTCGTGGATTTCGCTATCGCCAAGTCGATCACAGAACCGGCGACGGTTCGTTCATCCGGGCCGTGAACCGGTATAACTCGGGTTGATTTTCCAACAGTCGTTTGATCTGTTAGTTTTGGCGCATACATCTCTCAATTATCGTTCTGTGTCTTTGTTTGATTCGTCCGATCTTCTCCAATCTTCCCTGTGGCCTATTGAAGTTGGAATTGCGATCGTGATGATAAGAGCGATGGAAATGATTTTGTTGGAATAAGAAGCCATTTTTTTTTTCTTATGGTGCTGATAGTATGATTTGATGGAATATTTCTTGAAATTGATTTGTTTTTTTTTTGTCAATTAATACAGAAATTTTAAAGGCTGCGTCACGGTGGACTCGAACCCGAGACCTTTGGCCTCGGGCATTAACCACTCTACCACTAGGCCAACACACACACACATTCAAATTGATTTGTTTATATAGTAGGTAGTGTTGTTAGTCTTAAAGTTTCAGAATAAGTATAGTAACTTAATTTTTATGTTACATAAGTTTAGGAATAATAAATGAATGGTAGTTTGGAATTGAAATCTTCAGTCTCAATTTTTATTTTATTGCTGGTTTTGTTAGAATGGTGTAAGTCTAGCTAGTTCCTAAAATCAACTAAACATACGACATTGAAATGACTATATATTAGTTCTTCCATATTCCATGAAATTAATTCACCTTCAATTTTCACACTGATTATAAAAATACATAAATTTAATCTTTTTTAGGAAAATCCATCTCAAAAAAATATTCTTTGGTAAAATATAATTTACATGCAATTATTTTATTCCGCCATTATTAATTGCTCCACATCTAATTTTTACAAATATTTAATAAAATTATTTTAGCAAATGAATGTCTTAATACAATTTTAATTAAGAAAGTGGATTATATTTTGCGACATTCCAAAAAGAATAAATGAATAATTTTATAGGATGGAAAGAGTATTTTTTTTTTTCAATAAACATTTTTTCATTTGTATTTTCGTTAAACTAAATCCACGAACTATTTAATAATCAGAATAGCACAAAAAATAATTCATTAAAAGCAGACTATCTACTATAAGGAAATGGTTTTCTATTTGATATTATTTATGAATTAATTTTGTTTTTATCTAAAAATACTTCATTAATTGAGTTTTTTCTTGTCAAAAATTCAGCACATATGAGCTAGAAAATAAAGTTATCTAAGGTTGTGTAAGGTTAATGCTCCGAACTTTTAACTCTTAGTTATAATATTTTTATATATTTAAATTTTGATATAGTTTACTAATAGAAAAACAAAGAAATAATATGTCTTGAGGGCTTACCTCAAAAAATAAAAAGTCTCGGTGGCTGAAAATTAATGAAGCATATTTTGGTGTCTAAAGCACTCAGTTCGAGATAGTTTTAGGTTCAGTTTAGAATCTCAAAAACTTCAGGGACCATAATACAAATACAGAGTCCAATTTCCCACAATTTTATAATTTAGGGTCAGTTTGTAAGGCCCCAAGTCGTGAGATAGAACTTTTAGATTATTATTATTATTATTATTATTATTATTTAGAGAGGAGGACTTTTAAGGAATTTGATATAATATAAACTGATGAACTGAAGTTCCACATAGAGTCATCACTCATCAAACCAAGTAAACAAAAAAAAAGTATCCTAGTCTAAGTAGGACTATAAATTGCAAGTTTTACTTATTGAAAGATTATGATGTACTTAAATAATAGGCCTTTAGGCCAACTGACGATATATAAAAGTCACACAATTTTGTTACTTCTTTTTTTTGTTTGAAGTATAATTTTGTGACTGCTACACAACACATCATAAACAGAATGTAACATATAAATATGATTTTAAAATACGTAACAATATAATAATCATATTTTAAAATTGTCACTTGGCTCAAGCATGAAGCATGCATGAATCATCACTGAGTTCGAACCATGCATTATATTTGCCGTCGTCGTAATCATAAACGGCCCGTTGCAGCCCGAACAATGTCCAAATAAAGCCCGAGCTCATTGTTCCTGTCCCCAACATGGCCCGGATCAAACGAGCCTGACCCGAATTCGCGCCTGCACTCGTCCAATTCTTCTCCGGCGTCATCGATCTGATCTGATATTCTTCGATAATCATCGGAATCTAAGCTCCTCCGCGCCGCTTGAAGGTTGCGGCCGACATCGTTGTAATTCTCCGAGCACAAATGGTACTTCTCTTTAAACCTGTCGTCGTTGGAATTTCTGTACCACTGTTTGATCTGGTCTTGGATTGCCTCGGCTTTCGCCATTGCCAGGTCGATCACGCCGTCGGCAATGTCTCCGTCGTCGGAGTCGGCGAATCGGTGTACCTCGGATTTGAGGATGTTCCAGCACACGTCTGATCTGTCGGTTTCGGAGCAGAGGTCTCTCAAGCTCTGTTCGACGTCGTTTGAGCTCCTCGATCTTCTTCTATGGCGGCCCGTTGAAAATGGAACTGTGATTGCGAGAATGAGAGTGATGAATATCGTTTTTGCAAATAAGAACCCATTTTAGTTCTTTTCTTCTTCCTGCAGGTTCTGTTAACAGTGTAGTTTTTGTTGATCGTACACCTCTTTAGAATGGTATATTTCATGGACTTGACTTGTTTATATAGTTGTATAAGTGTCATTACTCCTTGTCCAGGTTTCAGCTTAGAAGTCATAAATTTAGTGATTTAATTAATTCTGATTTAATTAATTACATACGTTTTAATCTTTTGTTTGACTCTTTATTTGAATGTTTTCTTTTTGTCATGTCATTAATATTTATATAACAAGAAATATCGAATTCAAATAACCATTAATACTTTTGACTTTCTTTTTTAATGTGTATTGATATTATGATTCAATGTAATTTGGACTCTATTTAATTGGATATTCATTTTGGGTGAACCAGGTTACAAATTACTGGGTTTTTTTCATGGTTTTATTATGAATAAGGTAGTGCGTACCCTAAGCTATTATTTCATAAACGTGAAGTATCCTATTGATGACATTTTCCCTAAAAATAAAAGTTGCTTATGCAGATGACTGAAGTGAATCAATGATTGATCAGCTAAATCTTCAAATTATCAGATATAGGATAAGTATATACTCGCAAGAAATTCAATATTGCCACATCCTTGTTTTGTTTTTTGTTTTACTTTTTGATTTATGTGTGCAAAAGCAATACGTGTCCCATCATACGATTTCGTGGCAAGATTATGCTTATATAAACAAATGAGATATTTAGAAATAACATGTAGAATAACTAAACAAATGAGATATTTAGAAATAACATGTAGAATAACAATTAAATACTAGTAAACAATATATGTACACATATAACTTCAAAAAAAAAAAAAAGAATACCTCTCTACCTACAAACAATATTTGCCTCAATATCTAAATAAAATGGCAAATGAATCGTCGATATATATATATATATATATATATAGAGAGAGAGAGAAGATTTAGTTGAAATAACCATTCTTATCCTAAAACTAAGAACCAAATGAATTAGTTATGAAAGTTGATGAATCCGTTGATAAAGTTAATGAATTCAAAATTTAGAATTTTCACCCGGTTCAAATCCCATGAGGCAAAAATTCTATTTTTTGGATTCAAGAACTTTCCCAATGGATTCATCAATTTTCACCGTGAATTCATCATTTTTGGTTCTCACGTTCTCACAATAAAATGGTTCTCACGTTAACCCTCCCTATATATATATATATAAATTTTCGCCTCATGGATTCAACCCGGTATATATATATATATATATATATATATATATATATATATATATATATATATATATACACGTTCGATGTCTCCAGCCGACATTACCTTCGTTCATTCATTGTCCCTAGCGAGATACATAATTATACAAGGGGTGGTCTCCTGTGCGGCCACGCGCACAGTGAGACCACCTTAATTAATATTTTAATTAATTAATTCTAATTAAAAATATATTAATTTAATAAATCTTAATTATAAATTAATAAAATCATAATTTTAAATTAATAAAACCTAATTGGAATTAAAGAACCCTTATTGTGAATTGATAAAGCTTAATTGTGATTTAATAAACCCTTACTAGGAATTAATAAATCTTAATTTTTAATTAATAAATTATAATTATCTTTAATCACCTTAATTAATATATAATAACTAATACATCATAATGGTAAGCGCATGGTGAGGCTGTACTCACCCAAGTTTTTGTCTTATACAAAACACATATAGAACATAATTCTGAAATTCAACTTAATATAATAATTGTAATAATATTAGATATTCTTTTTAAAAGAATTTAATACATGATTGTCACGGTAATGCTTCAAGCGTGATCATATATGTATTTTCCTCAATTTGGGACCATGTTATAATTTATATTATGGGGAAGAATAGCTAAAATAATTTAATCGAAATTTGTTTCCCAGATAACATATTTTTAATCCATATTCCGCAATAATAATGCTATTTTTATTCGCGATCCTCATGGTAATATTCTAACCGGGCCGTTGCAGCCCGAACCATGTCCAAGTAAAGCCCAAGCTCATTGTTCCGGTCCTCAACATGACCCGGGTCGAATGAACCCGACCCGAATTCCCCCCTGCACTTATCCAATTCTTCTCCAGCATCATCAATCTGATCCGAAATTCTCCGATAACCATCAGAGTCGAAATTCGTCCGTGCATCTTCGAGGTAGCCGCTGGCTTCATCGTAATTCTCCGAGCACGAATGGTACTTCTCCTTCATCCTGTCGTCGTTGGAATCTCCGTACCACCGGTTGAGCTGGTCGCCGATATCCTTGGATTTTGCTATCGCCAGATCGATAACGACGGCGGCTATGTCTCCACCGTCCGTGTTATGGAATCGGTGTGAGTTGGATTTGAGGATGTTCAAACAGACGTCTGATTTATCGGTTTGAGAGCAGATGTCTCTTAAGTATTGTTCTGTGTCGTCGGAGTCTGATGATCTTCTTCTCCATCTTCTGGTGTGGGCAGTTGAAATTGGGATTGTGATGGTGAGAATGAGAGTGATGAAGATTAGTTTTTGTGAGTAAGAAGGCATTTTAGTAGCAGTAATGTGGATTTAGTTGATATTGCCGAATATTTGTTGAATTTGATTTATATAGTAGTTGGTGTAATTAATCTCTGGTAATTAATTAATGCTTTGAATGGGCAAGTTTCACGGTTAAGTTATATAAACCTATAATATTGGTGATGGATGTCGTGCTTTAATTTGGATGTTCTTGTTTGATGGGGATTAATTAGATACGTTTCTTTTCTTCGAATAAGAAGCCATTTTTCTTTTCTTTTCCTTTTATTTTATTTTGGTATCAGTTTATGTTGATAGAATATTTCTTGAAATAGTTTTTGCTTATATAGTAGCGAGTTTCATTTCTTGATAGTTAATGCTTCCATGTTTTAAGTTTCAGTTTTGAACTCTCTTAGTGTTTAGTTTATAAGTTCTCAAAACAAGGTGGCGTTTTAAACTTAAAACAATTTATAAATGTTATGTTTCTCCAAGGTGACGTGCTGTAATTGTTTTGATGTTATGTTTACATGCGCTTTAATGAATGCTAGTAAATTGAGTCAAAGGTATTAAATATCTGGGGCTTGTGTAACTAGAGAACATAGCAGCTCCAAATGAAAATGTGGATTTTGGAGTAGAATACAGATACCTTTTACTTTTTCAATGGTTACTTGTAAAAAATAATACAATATTTACTTGGGTTTATAATTTCTAAAATATGGTAATTAATTTTTTTTGCAAGTACAACTCACTCTATTTTTTCAGCAATAACATTATGTTGTTTAAGTAATGCATGTCGTCGATGTCGAACACACATTGATGGTTAAAAATTGAAGATGTTGTGATTATAATATTTAGAAGTTGTATGCAAATTAAAAATTTAAATAAATATTGTGTCAATTCTGATAATTACCCCCTTTCTATAAACAACGTCAGAGGATACATCATTTGATATAGAATTTCACATACCTGTCACAATCTAGCAAATAAATTTAAAATTCATCGGCACTCAAACTAACTCGAAATTCATTAATAATTGTACAACGTGAAAAGTGAAGCCAAACAAAAAAAAAATTGGAGGGCCTTCAAACATTAAAGATTCACGAAATGTGGAGATTCATGGAGCCAAGCAACTGCTCACCTCAACACCTACAATTACAATCACAATTGCAAGCTCCAAACAAATATGCACCTTTCAAATCTTTATAAATCTTTACAGATGACACTTTCTGGTGCCTTATTGTAATGCAAGGAGCCCAAGGCGCCTTTTCGTTTCGCGATCAAGGCATGTTACATACAATATGGATCTCCACATTTGTCGAACCAAAAGCCTACAATCGCATTTCTCTTGCTCCAGCAATGTGTAGGCAGATGATCAATCTTCTATGCTCATTGAATTGTCCTAGTTAATTTGCACTTGGAAATGAAGATTGTGTCTGAATAACTGAGGCTGCAGAGCTTCAAAAGTTCAGCTGCCCGCTGCTTGAGCGCAGGGCTGCAGCCACTCTGGATGACAAGGAGGAGCTTTGCTGCAAGACCGGCTTCCACTGCAATGGTGGAGCATTCTTCAGGTGACAGCTTGCATATAGACCACAAGATTGATAAGGTGTATTCTGTACAATTCTCAGACACTCTCATCAACAGCTTGACAACATTAGGTATAGTGCTCGAGCAATCCTTCAGAGCTTGTCTCCCTTCAGGGACAGACGACAGGACATCCAACACGAAGAGGGCCAGCTCCACGCACTCTGGATTCAAGGCCGGAATCAGCTCCACCAACTGAGGTATAGCTCCGATGCTGACAATCAAGCCTCGGACTTTCTCATGCGTGCTGATGAGCTTGAGTAGGCCAAGACCGGGAAACGGCCGTTGGGATGCCTCTTATCCCTCACCAATCTCATCAAGGCAGCTAACAAACTATGGCTGGAGACAATTTGTGCCCTAAAATCATTTTCTTCCATCAATATCTCAATCAGCTTAACACAGTTCACTTTAGTTTCAATAGATCCTTCATTGAGAATATCAACAATGGATGACACCTTTGCTGGCTGCATCAGATTCTTCTTGGATTCAGAATTCAGGTCCAAATTCACAAAAATTGCGACTACTTCACAGCCCACGGCATAGGAAGTGAACGGGCCAAGAAACAACGAGAGGAGAGCTACCCCTCCTTCATCCACAACAGCTTTCCTAGCCGTTGAATGCCTCACTACTACTCTCCTCAGCTCTTTGAGGATCTGGATTCTTGACTGACCTTTAACCCTCTTGAGACTGCTAAGAAGCTCCAACGCCCTTCCTTGAGCGTCCTCGGATTTCTTCTTCATTTGAACATACTTCTGAGAAAACCAAGTGTAGATCAAATGGTGAAGCGTCTTATTCGAAGTGATGGTGTCATCCCACACTTCTTGCATCGTTGTGGGACAAGTGTAATGCCCCAAGCTAAACCATTTGAGAATGTTTGATTGCTCGTAGGTTTGGCCAGTGCAGAGTGTGACAGGATCTTGCATTGGCTCAAGAGAGATGGGGCAAATGAAAACAGTTGGAACTTCAGACAAATTTAGCTCTTCAATCATTTTCTTGAGATCCAATTTCTCCCCTGCCACATAGTTACAACTCCCAGCTACAATTCTACTCAAAACTCCATTTTTCACCTCTGTATTCACATCTAATATACACCCATCCAAACTAACCTCAATTCCAGGAATCCCATCTTTCTTACAAGGCTGAAACATAGGCATCTTAGCAGCCTTAAATTCTGCTACAAGAACTGCTCAATTATCAAACAACAGCAACCTCCTGTAATAAAACTAAGCCTTTGAACAAAGAGCATTACATCTACTGCACACATGTGCTTGAATGAAAAGGGATAGTGAAAGAATGAAAAAATTCCTCACTTTCGTTTAAATCAACGAGCAACATTGAACTGTTTCGGAGGGGACATCTATTGTTTTCCCTCTCTCTCTCCACGTTATCTAGTTTCCCCTTTTACTGGTCAAAAGACTCATCACCATCATCATACAACACATCATAGAGCACTCATACTCCACACTCTTCCCAAAAATAATCTTTACTCCTTCTCATTCAACTCCAAAACAGAGGTGAACCCAACAGAAAAATAGGAGAGCGATAAATGAGCAAACAAATCAAAATAGACCGAGATCCAGAATGAAAAAAAAAAGACTCGATTTTTAGCAAAAATGCAAACGAAATTCAAGAAAATAACTGAGTCCCAGATAACAAAAACTGTGAAAATGATGATTCAAAGGCAATCCAGGCAAAGAGACAGATAACTAGAGAGAGAGTAAGAGGATAGAGAAAGCATCTCTGGACCAGCAAAGGCTCCTGTCTGTGCTTTAGCTATTACCTTCCATTTTTCCTCCTCCGTTCCTGGGCCCAGATCCACTTGTTGCTACAGGTACCCGATAGAATAATATTACAGAAAAATATTAATCACCTCGAATTTACCAAAAAATACGAATTTCAAATGCATATTTTTACGCGAAAATGTTGGAAGTTTAAAAAAAATGGATATTGGTGTATAAATATACAAACTTTGATATGATTTTAGTTTTATATACTAACTTTAAAAAAATTATATAAATATATAAATTTTGATTGATTTTGATTTTGCATACAAATTTTAAAAAGAATATATAAATATACGAACCTATTAATTATAGTAATTTTATCACAATATATTTTTTGATCAAATTATAACTGACATGACATTATATATGATAAGTTGATAATGATGTGAAAATCTTAAAATTAGTGTGTGAAGAAGAAGACATTTGTAATATCATATTTGTTCATCATTTACTCCATTTACATATTATGGGTTTAAGATTTGAAATGTTCTTTTCGTTTTGTGTGTTTATGTTATATTTTTTCTTCTTTTTCATTAAGTGTATATGTGTTTTGTGTGTGTTAATGAGTCAATTTTTCTATTTTGCCAAGTATAAATATTTCTTTTATATTTTATTTATTAGTTTATTTTCACGTTGTTATCAACTCATCATATCTAATATCATGTCAGTTTCAATTTAGTCGAAAAATAAATCACGATAAAATTACTAAAATTAATAAATTCGTGTATTTATATATTCCTCTTAAAGTTTGTGTGCAAAACCAAAATTATATCAAAGTTCGTGTATTTATATATTTTTTTAAAATTCGTATGCAAAACCAAAATCATATCAAAATTAGTGGGAGGGGAAGTCTTACGTGAATTTGATTCAATGGATGAGCCTATTCAGATGATGCCACTTGAATTTCATTATTTGTACTATTTTAACACTAATATCTAGTTATTTGAAATTCATATAAAATTATATCAAAGTTCGTGTATTTATATACCAATAATCCTCCATGTAAAATTATATCAAAGTTCGTGTATTTATATATTCTTTTTAAAATTCATATGCAAAATCAAAATCAGATCAAAGTTAGTGTATTTATATACCAATAACCCTCCATGTAGAATTATGGGGAGGGGAAGTCTTACGTGAATGTGATTCAATGGATGAGACTATTCAGATGATGCCATGTGAATTACATTATTTGTATTATTTTAACATTAGTATCTAGTTGTTTGAAATTCAATGATAAATTATTTTACATTATAATTTATATATATGAACTCAAAAAATAAGTCAATTCTTTAATTTGAAGTGATAGTTTTTCGAAATTCATTAAAAAGGTTAGATGACAAATAAAATTATAACAAAAAGTTAGATGAAAGAGGGTGTGTTTCTACGATTTTTCCCACTTCATTTATCCGTAAAAATTAATAGAAATTAAACTAACAATCGTTTTTCAAAAGATAATAAATAAATAAGATTCTTCTAAATATAACCGGTGAAGGCTAATAAAAATAAAATTACTTTTATAAAATATGAAATAACTTTGCAATTATGTCACAATCTGTCGAAAATTTCATTGCACACCACACCTCGTGTGTTTGACCATCTTTGTCACATATTAAAATTTTGACCGGTGAAATAGCAATGTACAACTGACCATGGTTGAACATTTATTTCAGTAGGTATATATATCCCTAAATTCGAAATACATTGCTTGTATATCTTGTTTATGGTCATATCCTAACAAATGGTCTTTATATTAGGCATATAGATCTGTTATATAAGTTGCATTTTCTCGAGTTTCGTGAATCAATTTATAATGTTATTTATAAGAAGTTTAAAAATAACTTAATACTTGGCCAAGGTTCAGCCACTATGAGTTCTTGACCATGATAGTATATGATGATGCTAGGTTGATTGTCATCCAAAATAATAATATTAAGGTTCAAGTCATTGATCTTAGAGGAAAATTATTTTACGATTCGGTAAACCAAAATAATAATATTAAGGTTCAAGTAACATGTCTATAATGTATATAGTCAATCATTTTAACTAAAATTCAAAAAATTGTAAAGTAAATATTGATCAATTTTGATTAAAAATTATTTTACTATTAAAGATTATCGTATACTTAAATCTTTATAATAATATCTATATTGTTACATGAACTTTTCTAAATTTATAAATATTACTTGTTACAGTAATGTCTGAATCATTTTAACTAAAAATTCAAAAAAATTTGTAAAGTAAATATTGATATAAATAGTTTATTTCATATAATAATTTGAAAATTAACCATGCGTAAAAGATTATATGTATACAAATTAAAAGCCAACTTTGAGCTTCATAAACTCTTCGATGATAAAGTTGATCGAGTACGTGTGTCATAACTAAAATAATTTGGTTTAATAATTAAAAAAAATTATAGTATATTTTTAGTTGAAACCTCTATATCATGCAGCTAATTCTCTAAAAAAATACTAACAAAAACCAAAATAAATCATTGACAGATATTGGGTTGCCAAGATGGCATTGGGCCTTATTGGTTTCTGGTTTGACCGGCCTGCTACGACCAATTCTTAATAAATTAATCAAAACAAATAAATGAGTGCCACGTCATCATATTTAAAATTAAGAAACGAGAAATTTTGAGTTCCAGAGCGGTCAGTGACCCTGTGCACGTGAGAGGCATCCTTGCCGGATTCACAGAGAGATTTGATTTTCAAATTATTACTATTGTTTAAAAAAGATGTAATCATTTTTATTTTTATTTTATAACTTTCAGAATTTTAAAAGATAATGGAGCATCGGGAGAGTATCCATCCCCGAATGGAAAAAAGAAAAGAAAAGAGAAATCATAAATAGATATGAGAACGATTTTTAGAAGAATGCAAAAGAAACACGATCCTTATCATCATTTTTTGAGATCTTTTTATAAATATAATCGCAGTCAGTATCTATAATTGCAAACAAGATATATAGATTGGGATTGAAATTGAGCAGAAAAAATATCATACTTTTATATATTTTATTTTGAAAAAAGAAAGTTATTTTTCTATAATCACATTGGACATTAGTTGGTGTATGTAAGATATTTCAAACTGAGAGGGTAAAAATGGAAAAAATGAAACACAATTGATTAGTGTAAGTTCACACCCTTCCTGAAATCAAGCAGTTGACTAAATATTCAATATTGCTCTAAAGAGGTATATCAATTCAAACAAAGCTAGCGACAATAACTAAATTTCTTCTAAAAACAAAAAGCAAAAATAAATAAATTTAGACTTAACACCAATGTTATTATTTTAGTCTTGTAAGACATCAGATCAAAGTACTTTTTACTGCGTCAAATTATAAAATCTTTAAATAAACATAAATTATAAAAGCCACAAAAGGAATCGGTGTTTACTTTAGTGATAGATAGGATAATATAGATATAAAACAATACAGGGCTAGCTTTTGATGGATGGGCTAGTTTTTTGAACTTGATTGATTATCCAATCTCTTAGAATACTTAGAGGGTGTTTGGCTAGGCTTATTTTAAAGAGCTTATAAGCTCTAAGAACTTATAAGATGTTTCAAGAACATAAGACATAATGTTTCAAGAGCTTATAAGTTGTCAAAGTATTTGGATAATTTAGCTTATAAGCTAGATAAATAATCGTTGACGAGAGGTGAAGTCGATAGATATATGTAGATTATAACGAATCATAGTAAGGTTATTTTGGTAAATTCACATTACTTGCAAGTTTATGAAAATAAGTTGGGTTTGAGTTACTTATTTTTAAGAAATTATAAATTGTTGGAGCATTTTAACAACTTATATTTGTTTGAGAACTTTATTTTTTGTATGAGCTTATAAGCTCATAAACAGTTTATAAGTTGTTTTGAAGAGCTTATAAGCTTAGCCAAACACCCTCTTAATCTAATCTATCACACCTATCTTATTAACGTTATAGCCATTAATTAATTTGATTAAGGCGAGGCTTCTCTTTATTTGCAGAGACATGCACCGCCAAGTCATATTTGATTCTACGATCTACGGATATGGGGCTTTAAGAATTTGTGGTTCGTACTATAATTGCTCGTTTCGGTTGGCCCAATAGCTATTAATGGCCCAAATCAAACCAAGTGCAAAAAGACTATCCCCAAGCTAATATAAATTACATATTTCACATAAAAACAATGTACGTATGAACCGTTTTACATACCAAAATACATGAGACGAATCAATATTTGATATAAATTCATATTTATAATTTTATTATTATTATTATAGTTAGATTATAAATTCTGACATATAAGACCGTCTCACGCAACACTCTCTCACATTCTAAATATATGAATATATATAGGTAACTACATCAATCATTTGAAACTTAATTGTTTAAACTTTGCCACCTAATTATTTTTCATAACAATTTACTATCTGAATTACGCAAACGTCGTAGATTAGCCATGCCATAACGTATTTACAAGACATGCAAAGAGTTTCATAAAATTCGGGTGTGTTTTTGTAATTAACCTGTTTGAAGAAATATAATAGCCCACAGTCATACAAACTAAATTGGGCCTTCAAGCTACATCTCCACTTTAGCTGAAGCCCAATAATAACTTAACTCATTAGTAACATCATTCTAGCATAATTTAATTCTCTCGTTTTAATCTCACACACATCAATTCCTCATTAGGTATGACAAATCTTTTTTTAATCACAGTGGCTTGATTAAGTAATACTCTATTCATCCCATCGAAGACGATTTATTTCTTTTCAGCACAGTTATTTAAAAGAAGGATATAAAGTAAGAAGGTAAACAAAAATTTTGAAAGGATAATTATTTCTTAAAAAAAAAACAAACCATCTTGAATTGGATAATTTAAAAAAAAATATAGATCATCTTGAATAGCATGGATGGACTAACATTTTCCTCTCAATGTAATACAAATGATTGAAAAAAGAGGTGGGCCAATTAGTAATTTTCGAAAAATATAAAATAAACAGTGAAGAGATGAATTGACGAAACTAGGGTAGCGTTTGTTGGCGGAGGCAGGCTAGAGTCCAAGAACTAAGAACGACAGTGACGTGTTAGGGGGTTATGTGGGGCCCGAGGGACCGTCCTTGGTTCGGTCAAAGGGTCAGAGCCAGTCAAAGAAGGGTGGCCCACCCTGCTGTCCTAGCTGGCAAAATGTAAAGCAGAAAAAGTTCGGTGACGTGGCATCCCCAGCTTTAAATGCCCCTGCTGAGTCCCTGACTCAGGAGGTGAAACTGACATCTGTATTTTCCCCATTCGATCTAATTACTAACTTTCTTCCCTTCAGCTTCATCCAACCACACTATCTAAAAACACATTTTATTTTTAATTTGGGTCGTATTAGTAGAGTCTTGCATCAATGATCCATAGTATATATATTCAAATCAAATACAATTAATTTTTTTAAATATATTAAATATATCATTAAATATGAGTATCAATTTAAATTATAGAGATTGTCTTACGAAATAATTGTGTCAATTTTTACGGTATATAATTACAATACTATTTAAAATTTAAGCATAACATAAATATCATCAAATAAATTAGTTTTTCAAGCTCTGACTAATTAGTTATAGGTGAGATATCATTTTTAAAATATTTAGAAATATGCATGTCATCGGATAGGAGTTTATACAACCTTTTGTGTCAAATGATTAATATACAAATTAAAATAAAAAATATGACATGAATATGAACAAATAAATCGACATTTAAAGCTCTTATATATATATATATATATATATATGATTAAGTATAAATTTGTGTTCCTATTTTTCATGATATTTTGAAAAATATCCATAATCTAAATTAATATATTTAAATATCTCAATTTTGATGAGGTTTTGCAAAATGTCAAGATATAGAAATTTCGACGACAGAATGATGAGTCAATTCATCAAATTCTCGTGTGGATTATATCTTAAATTATGTGTATTTTTTTCACCTCACCACTAAAAAGGCATATTTTTCACATAACTAAATATGAAAAACGACGTTGTTTATACATATATTTTTAATTTAATAATGTGATTGGACGTAATTTTTAGTAGTTAGGTAGAAATAAAATTCCATCTCAATTAAGTTATAATCTAAAAAAAAATGACGAGTGACTTAATATTCCAGTATTGAAATCTCTACATCAAGACATTTTATTAAAGTTGATGATATAAACTATAATAATACCTATTTTTTATTAAAAAGGTACACTCTTGGTTATCAATCTCGGGGGAAGAATAAAGTGGCATTATTGTTTACGTATCAACCTTGGATACAAATGCATAACCTCACGGGTAATAAGTAGAGTCAACTATTTAATACTGATTACTATTAAAGTAATATAGTTGTAACTAGACAAGGACTAAACTGTGACCACAAACTCTGAATCTTTAATGTAGACTCTCATTACCTAGGGACATTTAAGCATTTGAAACTAAAATTATTTTTTTGCTAATTAGAAACCTTCTAGTTCAAACCGAAATAATGTCATCCAATTTGGAAAATAGATATAACGCACATAATCTGTTTTTTGGGATTTACTAGTTTGATACGATTTACAAATAAGTGTTATTTTCGTCACAAAATGAAAGTCCAATAAGAGAGATTAAACGGCATGGACTAATTTACTTATTAAAAAATTTAAGTACTTCTTAGCCGTAATCCGTCCTCCAATAAATTCAATTAAAGTCACATTTCATATGTGCTCGATAACAATTAGTCGCATCTAATAAATAAATAATGAAACGAATAATGATACTTAGTGGAAAGCATCGAAATAGATGATGTTAATTAATCAACTATCTTTTATTTTATTTTTCTGAGATGCTCCATGTATTCATCATAAGTACATGCAAAATATACTATTACATAGATATGCTGGTGTGTTATTAAATTGTTATCAAAAGAATAGAAAGTCATCATAAATATTAAATTAAATATAGAATCTGACATATGGTTGATTAAATTGTTATCAAAAGACTATTCATCACATCATAATATTAATATTTTAAATATAGAATCTGCCCCACTCACCATCCAACCGACATATCCCTAATCTGCATCATAAATGTAATACTTGATGCGTATACTTCGATAATAACATAATCAAACATTATGCATCTACGTCCTATATTAGTTATGGGATTATATGACAAAACAAATGATTAGTGCACTATCAATCACTGTCTGTAAAAAGTTTTAGAGAGAGAGTGTGTGTCTTGATGTGAATTTTTCTTGGACTCGAACATTTATACAGCCTCACGTGGTCTACTTTTCGACACGATCTTCTCTGTTACACGCACTTTTTTTCTGCTTTATTTTTCAATAAATAAAATGTTGTTCCAAATCTAATGGCTCTCAGCTCCTGAGAACCAAAATGCATCTCTTTTCTAGCAACCTCGTAGGATTAGAAACAAAGTAGACTTGTGGAGTGAAGGATTAGTACTAAACCATCGCCATTTGTTTGTTGTTAATCAAAGGGTAGAAAAATTATTGCCCCTTTTGAATCAGCCCCTCTGTGTGGTCAGTCAGTCAAAATTCAGTTTTTCTCTCTCCTCCTCGCTGATGGATCTACCCCTCACTCTCTCTAAAAATTTTCTTGGGGTTGTGGGGATGTGTCAGGTTGAATGGATTTCCTTGGCCTTTTCTTAATGGTAAATGGCAACGCTTTCTCTCTCACTCTCTAAATTTTTCCATGACTTTGGTAGGGTGAGGAGGGCTTAGTGACTTGCATTAGTAGTTTTAGATTTGAACTTTTAACTTTCAAGATTTTTTATGATTTTAAGGGGGGAGCTAGGCTTCAATTGTGCCCTCTACAGATTTTAGGGAAAGTGGAAAAACAAAGCACGAGAGAGAGAGAGAGAGAGAAAAGAGAGAAAATGGCGATTGTTGATTAGAGGTGCTTTAATTTCCCTCTAAAATACTATCTGAATATGCAATCTGCATATTAGATATACATATATATATATATATAGCCAATTTGCCAAAAAAACAATCCATTACAGAAACCATGTTCAATCAGCATTGAACACAACGTGTTCGATAAAAAGATTCATACATTGATTAAACAAAGCTCAAGAAGTGGATTCCGATTCAAAAAAGGAGACCCTTTTTTTTTTTCTTTTCCTTCCAGTGTTTGGTTCTTGCATGGATCTGACGATAGCCAATCAAGGTGGCGGCGTCGGCGTGCTGCGCGACTACAGAAAGGGGAACTGGAACCTTCAAGAAACGATGGTTCTGATCGAGGCGAAGAAGATGGACGACGAGCGGCGGATGAAGCGGCTCGGCGACAGCACGGAGAAAGGAAAGCCGGCGGAGCTCCGGTGGAAGTGGGTCGAGGATTACTGCTGGAAAAACGGGTGTTTTCGGAGCCAGAATCAGTGCAACGACAAGTGGGATAATCTGATGAGGGATTTCAAAAAAGTGAGGGAGTTTGAGCGGAGAGCGGCGGAGAGAGGCGGAGAGGAGAGGTCGTATTGGAGAATGGAGAAGACTGAGAGGAAAGACAACAATTTGCCGTCAAACATGCTGCCGCAGATATTCGAAGCGCTGGTCGCGGTCGTTGAGAGAAAATCTCAAACGACGACTACGGCGGCGGGAGGTGGTGGGGCTGGGAGCTCGATTGGCAATGTACCAACTGTTGTGGAAAAATCTAGCGGCCATTTTTTGGGTCAGCATTCAATGCCGTCTCCTATACCGCAATGCCCCATTCTTCACGCACCGGCCATGTTACTGCCGTTGCCTCCGCCGCCGGCGCACACTACATCTCTTCCATCTGCTCAGCCCTTACCTACAGTAGGTACTCTTCTCTTTCATACAAAATGCAAATTAACCCACTCTACCCCTAAAGCTATAATGCGGTTGAAATAAACGTAGGTTTTAAATTCCACTTATTTCTTGACATTATCTGTGTTTTTGGTTGTGTTTATTGTAGTTCAATCAATCTTGTTTCTTGATCATAGCTTATCCATATTTTCTGAGAACCCCAACCCCAATTCCGGTGTAGCTTACATTGCAGTGAAAACCCTAGTCTTAAATTTTACACTAGCAATTTAGTTAGCACTACAATATTCTTAAATGGGGTTTGAATAATTTGACATGCTTTCTTCAAATTCATTTCTTGATTGATAAAAATGCGATCTTGAATTCTCATTTTTGTGGGTTGTTGAGTTTAACCTAATATCTAAATTTGTGGTAGCCAGATTCCGACACTAGTGAGTACTCGGGTTCAGCAGCGAAGAGAAGAAAGCGAGGAGAAGGAACGAGCGCCACCACATTGCAAGAAGTAGGGTCAGCAATATCAAGGAGTGCTTCGATCATAGCAGAAGCAATTCAGTCATGTGAAGATAGAGAAGAGGAAAGGCACAAAGAAATGGTGATTTTGCATAAGAGAAGACTGCAAATTGAGGAATCCAAGGCTGAGATCAATCGACAAGGCATTCATGGCCTCGTCGAGGCCATTAACAAGCTCGCAAATTCTGTGCTTGCTTTGGCAGGCCACAGAACCCAACCCGCTTCAAAATAACTACATTAATTTAACCAACAGGTAATGGTATCATGTATTTGTATAGCCATTGCTGTTAATGGTGCATAGATAGAGAGAGAGTAGATTAATTATCCAATAGTCTGTACAGACCAGATGATCATCATCGATCTATCTCCATTGCCATTGGTGGGCATCTGGTTAATTATCTTGTTATTTCACGTTTAACGCCCACTTATTTTCATTTAATTGTTCATGATTAGGCAATGTCTGAAAATGTGGGTGTGCCACGTGGCTGTGGTGTAAGGAGAAAAGATAATGGTCAAAGAGAAAGAAAAGAAACACTGCAACACCATTGCAGAGTGGCCATTTATGCGTTATTATTGGTGTCAGCGTTGTTGTTTTGTCAAAATTATTTATTTTTGTAAGAAAAAAGAAAAAAGGTATTTTCCCTCTCTCTTACTCTCTCATTGCTGACACAAGGACGCAATGGGTATTTCAGCTTTTTGCCTTTTAATCCCATTCGTGAGACCGACTTCCACCTTCTCTCTTCATTGATTTCACGTCAAAAATCACATATATTCTTTTTTAGATTATCCTGAATATATTATATTTTTCTTCTGGAATATGCATGCTTTAATAAAAGTTGTTGAGTTATTGTGAGTGGAATAGTATCCCATATTAATATAATATTAAATTAGTTAGTGGTGACCATAAAAAAGCAGAATAAATAGTTGTTGAGAATAGAAAAGAGAAATAGTACATATAGGTGGTAAAGATGTAATTAAAGAATATTATTGAGGTAAAATTGAAAGATAGTTTATAAATAGAATAGGAAGAATTTTGGGACGTCCCAATGGAATATTAGGAATGAATATGGGGGACAGAGTGAGTATTTTTTATCATTTTAATCATTTTATACTTTTTTTCCTAAATAATCATACATAAAAGAAATGAACTTTGGTGGAACAAATGGAGTATTTTAGAAGCTATGGAGGAATCATTTACTCCTCTATTTAATGAATTTTATGGAATTTGAAGAATTTATGTGTGTACAAATGAATTTTTTTTATGTTTAAAAAGGAAAATAAGTCTATGGGAATACTCTTTTTGTATTCAATTTCATGGCCTAGCTCACTAGACTCTACACAGTAATATTTTAGTCGATATTTATTCATGTAATGTTATTTTTATATTATTTTATTGTAATGGGGTGTAAGATTATCGATATTTATTTTAGCAAGATTATCGATATTTATTTTAGCTCTTAATAGTTACACTATAAACATATGGTTGCAAGGTATTTTTTGTTC
This sequence comes from Salvia rosmarinus, assembly GCA_036937905.1. Taxonomy (NCBI): domain Eukaryota; kingdom Viridiplantae; phylum Streptophyta; class Magnoliopsida; order Lamiales; family Lamiaceae; genus Salvia; species Salvia rosmarinus. The sequence goes on from CM072818.1 coordinate 87,588,113, forward strand.
TTAATTGTATAATTAGAAATCAAAAGAAGTGAAAATATATGTGGTTTTGAGCCTTCAATGATTTCGATAATTGCCCTCATATTATGATTGAAATAGGAAATGAAATACTATGTTCGTTCATCAAAAATTTATAATTTTCTTTTTTGAACATAATCCCAACATAAATCTCATAATTTTTTGATTTAATCTATCAATTTATTTACAAAAAAAACTATCACTTAATACTTATAATGTAGAATCACTTTTTTATCCATTTTACACCTATAATAATTTATTAAAATTTATGCTATTAAAAACAATGTAAACTTTATGTAAAGGAATAATGATTAATTTAGAATACAGTAGCATGTAAAAGCAAGCCCTCAATAGTTAATAATTGCACTGTGATATGGCATCTAGGTCCTGGACACCTATTATTTCTGATTATTCTATCGGCCGGAAAGCCCAAACCAGTCGGCCCACTTAAAATCTTTGACCACTTTGACCCGATGGCGCATCAATGCGGGCCAGACAAAAGGCTCACCTCACAAGCATCGAAAAAAATTTCTGATGGCTAATAATAACTAAAAAAATATACTTATTTGATGGTAAAATTAAGAAAATATCTATTTTGACGGCCAATTTTATTGTGATATCAACATGTAACGTCTAAAACAGTAAACGTGCATGATTTAATTGATGGGTCAGAAGATCATCGTGTGAAACTGAATTCGACCATATATATGTGTCATATAAGGTTATAATAAGGTATAATTGCTCGTGAATTTATAATTTAAATTTATAGTGTGGATATGAATGTTGAATGCTGAATTAGTCTTCCCCCAAAACCATGAAATTCATTATGTACGCAATCTAAATTTGTATTATTCTTTTTAGCATCTCACTGAAAAAAGTATTGACGGCGAGTTGCGATTAAAATATGATATTGTAAGAAATAGTGATTTCTAGAAGAAGGTATGCCACAAACTTTAAATTAGGCCCCAAGTCTCCACCATTTGCATATATCTCCCATAATACTTTATTTTCTAACAAAAAAAGTTTTTCATATAAATAAATTACAAAATGAAACTTTCGAAGAATAGGTGGGATAGAGGATCTCATCTCATGTGGTTTTAGACGACCAAATTAATTCACCATTTCTACAAGAATGTAATTCTGGATTATAGTTTAAGGGATTTTTTTTTTTTGCTTATTTTCTTTTAAATTTCCTATTAAGGATACAAACAACAAAAGTTTTTCTTTTTTCTCCTTTTTCTTTGTTCTTTTCAAATACATAAAAACTCATATACATCCGTCTGCACAGTGTAAATGGATAAAAATATCATTGGTTCTTAAGAAAATTATTCTTTACATCGAAGAAAAGAATCATTTATTCTTTATACTGTAATTCGAAAGTATCATTCATATGAAGAAAAATATCATTTGTATTGAAAAATATCAATATTCATACATGCGGACGTTCGTACAAGAGACCAACTCTTTCAAGATCTTTATATGCCACCTTAAGCTTGTGAAAATGAGATAGGGAGAGAGAGAAAGAAAATAGTAAATATGAGTTTCAAACTTCAACTTTATAATTTGTAGCGAGGTAAAAATACTTGTACTAATATTTGTTGTAAAAAAATCTTATATATATAAGGACTGGTTATCGTGTGGATATTTCTTATAGTGTAAACATAAGGACAAATATCGACTCTTGATGAATCAATGTGGATGTTTCAGATTCAATGCACAAATTATAATGCAGATGCACATCAAAATTATAAAATTATATGCAAAAATATACATATAACTAATTGTTTAATTCACATGCACTCTTCAAAGTAATTATTAGATTTCCAAATCTAATAAACATGATTTGTTATCGTTTATTTTTTTAATGATTGTATATACATGAACCAATTCATATATATATATATATATATATATATATATATATATATATTAAGGGAGGATTAACGTGTGAACTATTTTTATCGTGAGAACCAAAAAATGATGAATTAAGTGTGAAAGTTGATGAATTCACTGGAAAAAGTAACTGAATCCAAAAAAATAAAATTTTTGTCTCTCATGGGATTCGAACCCTGGGTGAAAAAATATGAATTTTTAGATTCAGTAACTTTCCCGACGGATGCATTAACTTACATAGCGAATTCATTTTGTTCATAACGATTTTTCACGGTTCTTAGTTCTCAATATATATATATATATATATATATATATATATATATATATATATATATACACATATATAGGGGAGGGTTAACGTGAGAACTATTTTTATCGTGAGAACGTGAGAACCAAAAAATGATGAATTCACAGTGAAAGTTGATGAATCCGTTGGGAAAATTACTGAATCCAAAAAAATAGAATTTTCGCCCCTCATGGGATTCGACGCGGGTGAAAAATTCTGAATTTTTAAATTCATCAACTTTCTCAACGAATTTATCAACTTTCATAACGAATTCATTTGATTCTTTGTTTTTAGAATAAGAATGATTCTTATTTGAACCAAACTCTATATATATATATAACTAGTGTTGGATATATGGAGAACCACCACTAAGATAAGAACTAAGAATTAATCATCACTCTATATTTTATCTGATCTAATGGATTATACTTAGCATGCTTAAAAATAAGTTTTACTATTTTTATATTGTTTATAGGATTGTAAACGTTTTAGGGGCACTAAGGTCGATTTAAATATCACATCTCCCGGATTTCTCCCCTTCTATCTCTGCATTTCGATTTTCTTTCTAAAAATAGTAGTTATGTATATGATTGTAATGATTGTGCATATGATTATTAGTAGTTATGTGTAACGAAACATAAACTAAGAATCAAACTTATAAAAATAATAATTATTGTTTGAATAATAATTAACATAAAAATAGAATTTATAAAATTACCTTGAAATAAAGATCTCAAATAAGAATTTCGTAGAGAAAATCCCTCAATTCGTGAATGAGAAAAAAAAAAAGATGATTTACAATTATGATTGTTCATGTGATTTGAGTGATATGCATCACTATATAGTAACTGTATATATGATAGTAGTTGCGCAAATAAATGGATTAATGTACATATCGTTCAATATAGTGTGCAAAAACTGTATGATTTAAAGCATAAGCGTATGAACCCGACTGATTATAATCTAATTACTTTGATGAATAATTTCTAAATAAAGAATTGAAATCATTACTTTCGATAATTGATACTGCATAATTAGATTTTAAAAAGAATTATTGATGGACCGATTATAATATTATTTGATGATTTGATGGATAAGAATACAAATACAAAAAAGATATGCAAAATTTAAATACCATAAATATAAAAGAAAATCCCTTAAAACACTCACAAAATCAATTACATAAAAACAATAAATTACAATAATATCATTAATAGTAAAATCATAAAATCAAATACCTAACAAACCTAAATTATCGTAACCATAAGATGACACAAAATAAACACACTAGATTAGTGTTTAGTTTTCAAAACATATATGGTTCTAATTTGATACATCACCTATATAACTAATTACTAATTACATAGAAGCATCTTTATGTGATAAGGGCTATTTTGCCAAAGAAATAAATTTTAGGGGCACTAATGGTAATTACCTAAAATCGAGGATTGGTTCCATCAACATGTGGAATTCACCTCCTTAACTTTCTTGGCGTCAACTCATAACCATTACAAAACCACAACTAAAATCCCTTTCTTTCAATCAAATTTTGTTCACAGCGATTCAACTGGAAGTTTCGATTGCTACTCGCCAGATTTATTTGTTGAATTTTTCCTAAATTTTTAATGGCATCAAGCGCAAACAAGAACATCAACGCCAAGCTGGTTTGTACTTTAACCCGATCTGTTTTTCCCCAATATTTACATCAATTTCAGCTGTATACTTCGTTGAAAAATTAATTTTTCAATCTGGGCTTGCCTTAATTCGTCACCAGCGTCATGTGTTGGTTTGTTTTCATGCGAATTTGAGTTTTTTGAACTTGATAGTCGGATCGTATCTTTATTGTCTTGAAGTTTCCAGCTGTAGGTATAAGAGAATTGTATCAATTTTGGATTGTTTAGCGGCGAGTAATTCTTGATTTTCGAAATCTATTGGCAAAGCTGTATAGATTATTTTATTGTCAAAATTGTAGTTTGCTATTAGCCTTCCAAATTATTTTATGTTTATTTGTTAAGTTCACGCGCTGCTCGTAATTCTATACATTTGATTGAATAGAGAAAAGAAGAATCCAAAAAGTGCGGTTGACCAAAACCAAATTTGATGAGCTTTGAGCAAATCAACTAGTTTTTTATAATAGAGTTGTTTTTTTGTCCATTATTCGTCAAGAGTGAATTTTTCTCGTATTATTCGTTTATGTCGAAAATCGTAAATCAGCAGTTATAACTTATAAGTGACAGTACTTAGAGTTGGTACTTCTTTTGTTATGATTCGACATCACAAGAGATATTTTAAGAGATGAATTTTCGGAGGATTTTATTACCTTTCAGTTTTCTTTGGGATGATTAGTTATTCTTATGTACTTTGCCCTAAGTTTTAACAGTTTCGAGTCTGACTGCATTTGTTCTAAGGTTTGATTTGAAATTATACCGCAATGCTGATATTTGTGACTCGCCTTATCTTCCTTATTGCAAATTCAGATGAGGTTTAATTGGATTTTCCCCTATTCTAGGTACTCCTAGGAGATGTTGGAGCTGGAAAATCTAGTCTAGTGTTGCGTTTTGTGAAAGGGCAGTTTGTTGAATTCCAGGTCCGTCTATGATTAATGTCAAAGATTTGATATTGTCAGACTTTTCCTGTCGGCTCTGTTGTGATTCAACTGGGCTGATGTTGTGTAGGAATCAACAATAGGGGCTGCCTTCTTTTCACAAACAGTCGCTGTAAATGATGCAACCGTAAAATTTGAGATATGGGATACGGCTGGTCAGGAGAGATACCACAGCTTAGCTCCAATGTACTACAGAGGGGCTGCTGCAGCTATCATTGTCTATGATATCACAAATCAAGTAAGTCTGGATGCTTAACATACACAACCGAGCCAAAAAAAGGGTTCTAATTACATCTTTGTCAACTTTGTAGGCCTCATTTGACCGAGCCAAAAAATGGGTTCAAGAGCTTCAAGCACAAGGTAATTTCATTATTGTCTTAATTGTTAAAGCTGGTTGCAGCTTAAATTTACATTTTCTAATTTTATCAGCTTCGTTGTGTTTGGTTTGTAGCGGCAGTGGGTTGGGAACTTGGGATAGTTGTCGACATTATAAGTGTTTCTGAGCTATACTTGCCCGTATTTTATTGTTAAACCATACATTGAAACTTCAAAGCTTCTAAGTTGTAATGTTAGTTTATTATTGGTTACGATGGGACTCCAGAAGCAATTTTATCACTTTATTTTCATCAGTAGCTTTGGCTTTGCACCCATGTATATAAGATGGAAAACTTTTGAAATGGAATAGTTATATGAGAAAGCAGACACTTTTATTACTAACCTCAGAAAGGAAGTATGGACTTTATGATTCGGGAGAAATAATATGGAAGTATGATTAATTTTTAACGCTTTCTTTTGCTTTGTGGCATAAGGTAACCCAAATATGGTTATGGCTCTCGCTGGGAATAAATCAGATATGTTGGAAGGGCGAAAGGTGGCACCAGAGGCAAGCATTTATCATTTTATTCTCCATCAATACTCTGCTTTATTAGTATTTGGGATAGAAAAAATCGGGCAATGTTTATTTTCATTTTTCAAGATTCACCCAACGTACGCAACCATAGAAATTCAAGTTTCTAAAAGCATCCTTTTACTGGCATACGACAGACTTTCCAATACCTCACGTCAAAATCCATCTCCTATAACTTTTCCCCAAAACACAAAACATAACAAACTTAGCAATTTGCATTGCATTCTTGAAAGTTATTAGAGAAATGGACCAAGCTTTGGTGTGGGACAAACATTCAAATACCTGCTTCTCCCATGTTTGTGCTAGAATGTATAGGAGATGTGCCAGTATATCCTTCCACTTCTAATAATTTTAATTGCCCATCAATTCCACATGCTCATATTAGGTTCTAGTAGAACATTGTCATGGGCAGATCAAGAACTTATTATCCAACAAACTAGTTTTTTGGTCTTCGAATGACAGAATTGAAGTTTACAAATATGGACTTTGTTTTTGCAGGAGGCTCAAACTTATGCCCAGGAGAATGGTCTTTTCTTTTTGGAAACTTCTGCAAAGACAGCAGCCAACGTCAATGAAATCTTTTATGAGATAGGTAAGCATTTTATTTTCCTTCTACCTTAAAGCATCTCATAGTCTAGACGTATTGAGAGGGAGAGTGTGTGCGCGTGTGGTGATATAAACTTGTGTTGTGCTTGTACAGCAAAGAGATTGCCGCGGCTGCAGCAGACACCAAACCCATCGGGCATGGTCCTCGTGGATCGACCAGCAGAGAGGGCAAATAGTGCTTCTTGTTGTTCTTGAAAGTCGATGGTATACAAACATCAAGATCGTCTTGTGTCCATACTATTACTGTTGTGTACCCTCCAAATTTGTACAGGAGTTTAACTTTCTATATGCATTTTCCGATTCGTTGGAGAGCCTTGCTCAATATGTATCTATATGTTCTTATATAACATCAATACTATATTTCTTGCATTGAAACTCCCAGAATTTATAATTTCAGCCAAATCTCAACATTCAGAGAGTAGGCTTTTCAGACGAACATCACAATTCAAAACATTCGAAGTTGCTTGAAATATTTATTATTAGTAAAAAATAGTGACATCAAATTTATTTGAGAGAGAACAAAATTGGTGTTTGGAAAATGTATTACTTTTTGGAATGAGGAGAATTCCACAGCTGCTTTTTCCAATTTTATTTTTCACATGATATTTGCTATGATTTGGCCCAATTTTAGTGATTGTGCTCATTGAAAATTGTTACCTCCTCTCCTGCATTGTTGATGCATTTCGAACAGAGAAAAATGTCGACGACGTTTACCAGTGATTATAATATAGACAGAAGTACATATAGAAAAGTGCTCTTTACTCTCTTCCCCGCAGCTCTGTTTTCCCTGCTCATGATAAGCCCCTTTACAAGAGGAAGAATTAAACGTAGAGAATCAATATAATATTTTTTGTCTTTAGACACAAAGAGAGTGGTCTTGGAAGTATAGACAGCATGTCGATTTCCAGCACCAGTATGAAATCTATCTGCTTTCACGTATGTCATTGGATTCGCCTCTTTCCCTCAAGAGTCCAAGTCTTAATTGCACAAATGCCGGGGATATCTACAGCATCAGCGTGTCCTGGTGAAGTAGTGCATTATAATTGTCATTTCTTTTTCAATAAGGTCTTCTTTAAACCCTTGAGGATCTTCCCGAACCACATCAAGTTCATGATTGCGAGCGCCACAGGTACGACAAACACCATAAGAAAACCAGCAGTGTGCATCTGCATCACCTGCACATAGTTTTGTAACTTCTTTTAGGGACCTGCTAGCTTCCCTTTCTATAAAGAACCCAACTAGAATGCGATTTGTTAAGAATCTCAGGAGATTAGATAGCATGGCAAAGTAACGATTCCTTAAAGTTTGTAATTACACATTTATGGATGAGAGACAACAAGAGACGACCTTCAATATCAAAACACTATGAAAGGTTTAAAGAATCTCAGCTAAAAAGTGCATGTAAGAGTAAGAATGGAAAGCCAAGGAAAATGGAAAAATCTACGACTTCCAGAAGAACCATATCGAGTGAAGATATCTTATTTACGGTATGGAATGTGATAAATGATATGTTTACCTGGTCGTGGTGAAGATAGACATGGTAGAACATGTAACCAAACAAAAGAATCCTTGCCACCTGAATTTCCCAATAATAACTTTATTAAGCACTGAGCTGTTAAAAAAAACCATTATTACAAAATAAAACAAGAAAAGAAGCTTCAAGAAGACGAGATGTAATTGATTCGATATAACCATCGGGTATCATGTATTCGACATATAACCAATTCCATATACCTCCATCTAAGAGATCTACGTCTTGCATTGCAAGTAAAAACCATAAGCTGAGAACAAATAGAAGTATAATGACTCACCAACCAACTAAAAAATATCACGACTCCGTTGATAAGATATGCACCGGATCTCTTCAATCCACATACATCAAGATACCTGTCCAAATTTGTAAATTAATTCATCAATCAGAGTCCTAATCATTTCTCCCCCACCCCCTGAACTGCATTGTGGAAAACTTACCATCTAATATTGATCCAAGGTGTTGTTATTTCAGATATAAGGACCATGAATGTGTAGAGCTGCCCCTCCCCCATGTACATGGCATATGCGACTGCAATTGCCGAAAGCGAGTGATGGAGAACCTGGGATCCAAAAGCACACGTTCTGGTAAGAACATTTTCAGAGCGAAAGAGACAGATGCAGTGGAGAGAGATAATAAATCTAATCGTTTTCATTCCAGCAGTTTACTTACATACTCCAGTCCGCCCAAAGAAGGATACCGCCAACAGATCATTCCAAGATCTGACAAGAAGTAGCCAACAGAGAGCTGCCGAAAATCACAAAAGCAAACAGAGAACATGAATACCATGGGAACCCATCACCACATATATCATCAGAACTAAACAAGAAACCCTAGTAGAAATGCTTCCCCATCTAATTTTATAGTTTCATAGTGTTTTTGTGCACTTTTGTGTCTTTTCTTTTTAAATAAATATGTTAGTAACAAAACTAGAAACTGTAAATGTAACTAGAAACTGTAAATGTGGCCCTATTCTCATTTGATGGCATATATTAAGGTCATACACTCACAATAGAGCTAAATGAGTCAAGAAACTAAATAAGAGATATTGTCAATTTATTGGCTACTTTCAAACTATATCTTCCTTCCACAGAGACTGTATATTAAAAAGTAAGAGAAACAAAGCTTGACTGCTTATCCAGAAATCTGTCAGCAAGAGTATCTGAAAGCATATGAAGGGAAAGGTTTGGTCCAAAAGGACAGCCACAACTCAGATGGATTTAGGAAGTGGTACAGAATTGAGATGTTGAGAATATGTTTCTGAACTAAAAGACTATCAACATATGCAGCCATGTCTAAGAAGAATAACATAAAACAAATTAAGATCAAAAGCCAATTCACAAATTATGAAATATTTTGCAAGAAACAAACACAAGAGAACAGATACATCAGGAACTTACCCCAAGTGCAAATGTCGAGATAGATGAATTTCTGAATGTAACTAGTCCAGAATGATTTTGATCAGAGAAAAGTTCCGACCAGAACACAAAGTACAAAGACATAATCGAAATAAAAACGGCATGAAGAGTGGAAATGCCACTGCAAGAAAGGTAGTACAACAATTGTCAGCAGAGTACCAAAACTAAATAGAAATGAAAAGGCAAAATAAGAGCAAGGGGTCCACCGGTTATTCCACTCCATCCTTTGAATCTTAGTGAGGGCATAATAATTTCTGGAATAAAATGTGCTGATGAGCTGACTCAGATCATAGGCCTGCCAGAGGACCAAAGAGTGACTTTCAGCAAAGTCTTAGAAACAAGAGAGAGCTGACGAAAATATTTCAGCACGCGGGACATGCATTTAACACTTTCTGATTGCCACATAAAGAATTAGATTTTGCTATATGTAGTCCCAAACTAAACTATGGATAGATGTTGTTCCTACTAATATGATTCAAAACAGAATAAATGCAGGACATTCATACTTGATCACTATGTCTTTCAAATGTATCAGAGTATGCTCTGGGCTTTCAAACCAACGATGAAGAAAAAATAGAAGTAAATGGGAAGGACTGACATACCAATTTGCAAGTCAACATTCCAAGAACGATAGAAGTGTATGGAATGTAAGGATCCGCTAGTACATAGTTTTTTACCAGCACGCCAGCCTGATTTTGATAAGCTTTAAGTGTCCCAACAGTTCTTAAAGAACGCCCCATCACTCTGAATTACTGGATCATATAATACTCCGGCTCCTGGAAACAAATTCACAGATTCAGATTCAGTACATAGTCAAATCTGCAGATAAATTATTTTTAACAAGAAAGAAAAGAATCTATTCTTCCGAGTCATAGAACTTAAGTGAAATATTGAACCTATGGCAGGCTGCACCATTCACCTATAGAACGAATAAATCTGTACTTGCTCAATCCATTATGATAACCTCAAACAACCATCGGAAATAGGGAAAAGATGGTATGAATGCCAATAATGTACATTAATATTCGAAATTAGAAAATGAAAAGACAAGCACCAACCTTCCAAAATGAAGTACACACGCAGAAACTATTTTACCCAATTTAATAAGATTCAAACTGTGAGAGCCAGCAGAGACAGGGTGGCTTAAAAGCCATATTTCCAGTCTTGTAGGAAGACATTTAAAATATCTATACCGAAAAGGTGACTTGTGCGGTTGCTTTCATGAGCTTATTTGAAGAGTTCAACCATAAATACAATGATGCGGCATATACCTGAATTCTCTGTAGACTATATAAGCAATGCATATAAAGGATGTGCATAAATTCAAGCTGCATTTATTAAAGGGATGCGATTATGTGGGTCTAGAACTATAACATGCACTCGAGATACGAACAGATGTAACAGTGAAAAACATAAATAAGGACCACCTATCTTCATTGAAAGTAACTAATATCTACCTCTCTGGGCATAGACATGCCTAGTCATCACACAATTCAGATTCAAGACCAAAACCACTGAAACAATAAATATGATGTTCATATCCTTTATATGCAAAGATCATTACAGATAAAACCCATAATCTCAAATAGCAGGAACCAATGACTATCCTAAAATCCCACATACAGAAACCTATTGATTAGAGAAACCCTGATCTGGGACCAGTATGACAGTGTCAAGCTTGCAACCCGAAAGTACACCACTAATAGCGTGATGTACAACATTAGATCATGGTGAGGTCGTTAGGCCTCTTGCCGCCAAATCAAAGAAAATACACGAATCTCGAATATTACTCAACTCAAAAGTCATTAATTTCGGAGAATAGCATCACAAAAACACACGAAACAACCATATTCAAATTGTATGCAGGATTCTGTCGCAATACCTAATCAGTTGAGGAATCGAAAAACCCTCTATGGCATTCAATCGCATTCTTCATTCTTGCGAGCGAGAGGGGGAGAGAGTGAGATGGGATTTTAATTTGTGTTTGTTGGTGGGTTTGGGCAGTTGACGAAAGAGAAACTTGAAGGCGGATAACACGGGAAAATGAGAGTTTGGAGAGACGTTGAAGTAAGGACGAGAAAGGAAAGTAGAATCGATGTAAGATTGTGAAGATATGGAGAAAATGGAAACGGGGTGTGTGTCAATAGGTGAATGCTGTGTGTTTCCTTTTTGGTTTTCTCGAGTGGGTATATCGAATATCCAACCGAAACAATGAATGCGAGAGAGACAAGAGAGCTTAACAATATTAATTTAATTAATGGGAGAATTTATTAAGGTGGAATTGCATTAGAAGGTAGTAATCCCACTTGAGAAGTGGATTCATGGTTGCTTAGAGGGGTAATAATATACACTCGTTGGAGTTCGATTGGTTGGTCATTAGGCCGAGTGTGTGGATGGCAATATACGCAATTCATTTTTTTGATATATAATGTATTTTGATATTTATCATTTTATACACTTAGGGGTGTTTACTTTGCATGATTATGTTGGATAGATAAAATTAATCCAATCTAATCAAGTGTTTACTTTTAAGGATTAATATTTTAGGATATCCCAAAGTCCGAGATTATTTTAATCATTTGAATTGTTCTTCACTAATTTTAATCCAACCAATATATGTAGGATTGAAATAATCCTCAAAATAAAGGGAGAATTATTTATCCCAATTTTAATAATTCATTTATCATTTGTAGTAAATAAATGATTGATAGATAAAAATGATCTTATCATACATTTAATCCATCAAATAGTCAATCCTTCAAAATGTTAATCATGAAAAATAAACAGTGTCTTAAATCATTGTTACGTTCGCATGCACTGAGTATTTTAATTTTAATTGAAAGAATATTACATGAGAAACCGATATCCGACGAGTTTTGAGATAGTCGGTAGACCAATTAAATCACCCCAACGAGTAGAGTAATTAAGAATTTTATTATTATTGGTTATGTCGTTGCATTATTGAAATGGAAAATTAATTAGAGATTAGAAATATTTGGACTGCAATATACTTCTTGCCTTGGTAGTTCTATATGATTATAGAGTTTGTTATCCGAAATGTGACGCGTAAAATTTAATGATTAGCAATATATAGAGAATTGCATACATATATCATGGCCGTGAAAACATATTATTTGAAGTCTAACATAAAATAAATGGCAAAAACTGTGAACCTACAGTATAATATTATTGTTGATTATTTAACAATGAACTTTAGCACATAAGGTACACTCTTTATATTACATGATTATTATATATCAACAACCCTACACTTTATTCCAAGCCAACACTTATAGATGACACGAAGTATTCGTGTGGAATAATACATACTTATTGTGGAGACATGACATAGGTGATAGGACACACACCAGAAATAGAGAATCTGGTGTCAAGGGACGGGGTCGATGAGAAGTTGGGTGATGAATTTTTGCATTTCAGGACCTACGTGTGTGTACCAATCGCCCTTGCTGTACATAACCTCAATTACACGGGTAAAATTGAGAATACGATCAAGTGGAGGGGTCGGAATTTTAGTTGGTTTGAGGAAGGCTTCGTTTATGTCTTTCCACGCTGCCTCCATTCGATTTTGGAATTCATTAACTGCTTCTGCTTTTGATGTGCCGTGCTCTTCTCTGTAGCATTCCACAATTGAAGGAATGTGCTCTTTCTCTCTCAAACTGGAAAACCAAAATTAAATATGAAAATAATATATTTCTTTGCTCATTTACTTTCATACTTCCAAATATATTCTAATCTATAAAAAAAGTACAATTACCTCATGTCCCGCAATGTCATCAGTTAGCCTGCAAATATTTAAGGCAGCTTTCACAATATCAGGCTTAGACAGCACGAAATCGAAGGTTTCTTTTGTCACACTATCTCCCATGCCAAGAAATGAGATAATTATTAGTGACATATACGCACAACTAGCCGTTGCAACCTGCATGTACTCCTCGGTTCTCGGATTGTACTTTTCTTCCCTCCATTTAACCTCAGCAAAGTAATCTCGAGCGACGACTTTCACCTGCTCATGCCCACAAAATCTTTTGGTTAAATTCAGTAACTGCCTATCCTGAGTACATTTTAGCATTATCTTGTAACTTATAATCATAAAATATGTGTGTTACTGATAGTACATTTTATTAGATACTAGCCCGAACAGTATGTGCTATATTCGCACATAGAGAAGTATTGGATTTATCACAATTTTGAAGAAAAAATACGAAAAGATTTTATCTGGTACAAAAAATTTAAATCACGAAAATACTCTCAAACAATAAAAATTGAATAGTTACTGCTTCAATTCCATAGGTTAGGCGATATGAAGTGCCCTCTTTGATCATATATTCCTCAATTTCTTCGAAGGCTTCCAAGAGTGCCTTGTAAAAACCTTTCATGTAGTCTGGAAGTTTGTCCAAACATGAAAGGCTCCACCTGCAAAACAATCCAACTCTGTAATAGGTAGAGAATGAAGTTTTTGGAATTCTACTAACGCGATCTTTAAGTCTAAGTCTATGATATGATTATAAAAGAATTTAAAGAACACACAGTTGATCCAACCACCTTTCGATTGCTACCATGAAGAGCTGTAGTTCGTCAAAAGTAGCATATGCGTCAAAAGTATCATCAACGATGGACAATATTGCGATGAGTTTGGTGGTAATGTTCCTAGCCTTGGCAAATTTTGGTTCGAAATAGACTCCCAATATCCAAAAGTAGCATTCCACCATTCGATCTCTTGCATAGAATAACTTTGTTGGCACCTCCAAATCTTTCCACCATCTACGATACAATACGTAAGTTCAATTTAAAAGAAAGTCGAAAAATAAATAAATGAAAAACTCACCTACAAAGCTCGCTCAACTCCCTTTTGTGCAGAGCCTGCAGCAGGTTGAAATCCAACTTAGCCAGCGCGAGCAGTTTTGGATGATGAGAGGCGTATTGGGCGTAGATGGAGATGTAGTGCCTGGCCTCGACACGTGGCAGTCCTCTCCGATTAGAGTATTGGTGCAGCGCGTGATCAACTTGTTCAGCTATGGGATTGCTCAGATATGGAACAGCTGATTCCAGAAGTTTCCGACTAGAAATGTGGCCCTCTTCCAGAGTATCTTCGCCCTTCACTCTTAGATGTGTGGCCTCAAAGTATTCGAGGACTGCCATAATATCTCCATCCTTAAACTTGTCCAACATTCCTGCTCAAAATAAACACGCCCACCTGCTCCTCAATCACTATATATATATGCTATGCGACTTCAAATTAATTAATTACTTACTACATGAAATTCTGAATCCATGTTGCCTCAGAAGGCGAAAACCAAGAGCAGTGGTGTACATATCATCGTTGTCTTTGCAAAAATCTTCAAAAATTTCTGACAAATTTTGCAGAGCTCGATCGATCTCCACCTCAAAATGATACGCAATGCCTAATCTTTGCATTGCATCCACTAATTTCAGTATCCCTACGACGTCGGTTGATGCTTCCTTTAGCTCTTCTTTCACTTCCTCCTTTAGCTTCTCAACCAATTCTTTTTCACCGGCCTACGTCACACAACATTTCATAATTCATCTATATATATACATATACCTTTATATATGTACGTAGTACGAAAATAGAACATGAAATCTTGTATATATCTAGAATTGCGTTACCGTGCATGGCTGTGGGGTGTAGACGAGGAAGCGGTCTCCCCATACATTTGGGTGATAATTTGCAAGAGGGCGAGAACAAGTGGTGATCGCAACGGTTTCATTTTTCGACTCCATCTTGAGATGATTTTGGATAACGGATAAAGGTTTTTACAACTTTGTGACATAATCTCGAGTAGGTTTGCATTCTATAAATAGACGAAAGTTTGTTGCTAGGAAATATTATTTACTATTGAGCAGCAATATATTGCTTGTCAAGTTAGAAATTTAGATTTGCTCGATAGATATAGTGAATCTCTATGATAATCAATACATGAACGTGTTTCACATCGATTATCCCATAAAATACTATTTTCTTTATGGGTAATGCTATCTAGACATATTTGTCTAGACAAAATATTCTTATAATTTAATTAAACCGGTTTATATGACCAATTAATAGATACCAAATCATTCACCTAAATAATCCATGCATATATCAAGATGCTCCAAACCATCCACTTAAATATACGTTTAAATCATCCATAATTTTATAATACAGCCAGTTGCGCATTTGATTATTATTATTACGATTACTGTGAGTTCTAATTTTATATTAAGTATAGTTTTTTCTAAAACAATATACCAGTAGTTATAGCAAATCAAATGTTTATGCTTTCGAGTATTCCTATCCCATAAGGATTCGGGCAGTCCATAGTCAAAATCCTAAAACTAAAACAAAGCCGCCACCACGTCTGTCTCAAGGGGGGTGTTTGATAAAACCAGTTAGAGGCCAGAGCTTGGAAACAAGGCCTCATTCATCACGCATTTTCAATGGAGAGACTAGAGAGAGAGAGAATCAATTATTAGATTTGATTCTTAATAATAGTATCAATTACTAAATTCACTATCTTTCTTCCACACAAAATACTTAAAGAAGCTAACAGTGGGGATTTAATTCCCAAGGAAGATCTGCAAAGAAAGTGATGGAAGAAGAAAATAGGAGAGCCATTAAGGCACGAAAGAGAGAGCCGACGGGAGGATTGCCAAGATTATGGAATACAAATATTTAATTAGTTTGAAAAGATATAGAAAAGATATTTGAATTCAAAAAGTCAACTATAACAAAATAAATGTAAGGGTATTTGAGTCTATTAACAATTTTTAATTAATACATTAAATAATCAATTTCTATAAATAATACTCTCTCCGTCCCGCTTAAAATGTCTCATTTCTTTTGGGCACGAGTATTTAGGAGAAATGTATAAAGTAGTTAAAGTGTTAAAAAGTGGATAGAGTCCACACTTTTTGAAGGGATAATTATTTTCTAAAATGGAATGAGACATTTATAATGGGACAACCCAAAAAGGAAAGTGAAACATTTTAAATGGGACAGATGAAGTATATTTTTATATGAATACCCCCTATATCTTAAGACATATATGTCTAAATAGCATTTCCCTTTCTTTATTTCTTTTAAGGTGTATAATTTTGTATTACAAGTGGGAGATGAAACGAGAATTACAATGAATACTTAGATTATTTTCGAAATAAATATGACTAAGTTAATACTGTGTATGCACCAATCATTTTTAAGTCGAACTATCGCACATAATTTGTTTTATTTAATTTATCTCTTCTTGGTAGTTTGTGCATGCAATTATGTAGTTATTTGCGTATGCCTTATCAAAGTCGACAATTTCCATCCGTTGTGGCAATTCAGGTTAGGTGTAAAAGCAACATGCAACATATGATTTCCACCACATCAAAATAAGATGATTTGATCGATTTTGTTAATGATAAGGGCAGGGCAACTATCTCAAAATCGGCTAACGACGCCTCATTTCCATCATGTAAGATAACAATCGGAGTAACGTGATATTAATGTTTTAATTGCAACGATATTTAATAATGAAATATCACTAATATTTGGGCCTTCAGTGATATATTAATGTTTTAATTGCAACGATATTTAATGAAATATTAATGTAGCTTTGTCACTAATGTTTGGGCCTTCGGTGAGCCCACCTTAATGAAATAATTTTTAAAAAATAACTTAACGGGCTGACCTGCATAATTGCATTTATGCCACAGATATTTGGGCCTTCAGTGAGCCCATAAGAGTTTTGCACAAGTACTTTCGTAATAGATTTCCCAATAAATTCTGAAATTAATAGCTTACCATATAAATACTGACACCTCAAAAATTACACATCTTCACAAAATCAAGAAGTTAGTAACTAATGCGCTAATACCAGCATCCAATAAGATTTATTACAAGATTTGGCAAAAGACACATCTCTAGAAGACTAGAGAAAAATAAAATAAAATAAAAAGGCAAGAACATCTTCATTTTTTTCAGATTTTTTATACTTTGTAAGAAGTTATGCAGTCTTTGAGAGAAGAAGACGACGAGGAAAACCAGGAGCGATGAACCTTAGCTTTGTCCTTGTTGAATACTCTATGAACTTCATCCCTGAGCTCCATGAAGCGTGTTCGCTTCATCTTCTGCTCCTCCGGGGTGCCCAGCCATCGGGCGAGTCATCTTTCATCAACTTACCCGAGCACCTGCGAGCAATGGGGATCGATTTTTGAAATGAGTCGTTTCTTCTAAGAAATGGGCGTCTCGTTCAAATCCACGTCCATCAAGTTCCCACTCGAGACTCTTGATGACAAAAAGGCCAGTAAAGTCGGATGTGGTCTCAGCATACGCGATCTCCATAGCTAACTTGGCTTCGGTGGGGAAAAACATCCGAGCAAATGCCACTACAATATATGAACTTCAAATATGGTCATGATGTACATAAATAGTAATGATCACTAATTTTACAAACATCGAAATCACAAGTTACCTCGGTCTTCCAAGTATAAAAATTGCATATTTAGGTCATCTGCCATTGCAAGGGACAAGAAAGACGCGTCGCCTGCAGTTGGATTTCTGCGCATCTCTCTCTCCAATACGTCTATGCATATCCGGTCCTTGCCTCCTGCCGTTTCTCTCGTTTTATCTGATACTCCTTTGGCCTCGTTAGCCTTCTACAAATACTGAGAGTGCTCTGTCCATCACACGTCGGCTCTGCTGCAGACGCTCATTTGGTTAGAAATGACACAATAATCGAGGGCTCCTTCCGCCTAGCAGCAACATGGAGCACCATGTAGCCCCGTGAATTCCTTAAATTGACGTCAGCATGACCTTGACTAAGCACCTCCGAAACTATCTTGGGATCACAAAATGCTACAGCATAATGCAGCGCACAGGCCTCGTATAGGGTTATATCAGACTCGGTCAAAAGAAGTCCAACGAGCTCAATGTATTCTCTTGTGTTTCTCAAGCATAAGATCCATGGGTGGCGTTTGATTTTCTTCTTCTGCCTGAAAATTGAAAATTGAGAATAAAAGGTAAATTCAGTCTCCAAAAGAAGTACTACATTTTTATTTAGCTAACCGAGTGTGAGGGCGCGGTTCGTGCAGTGAGCAAAGTTTGGCTGAGTGCTGACAGGGACGCCCGTGCACAGCTCGAGGCCTCACTGTCTGGAGCAGCAGTGATACAAGGGATACTGGAGGTCCTCTACGTGTCGAGTGATGATGAGATCTTGGAGCTGGCAGTGTCGATTCTGGCAGAAATTGCGGCCGAGAATGAGGCGAACAGCGCTGCATCTTAGCCTCCGATCCGCAGGTTGCTGTGGCAATGAGGCTGCTGAGAAGCAGCAGCCTATTCTTGAAAGCTGCATCTCTGCTCTACTTGGTGATGCCGAAGGCGAAGCAGATTGTTTCGACGGAGTGGATTCCGTTAGTGCTTCGACTTTTGGAATTTGGTGATCAGCTGCAGACGCTTTTCACCGTGAGATGCAGCCCTCGGGAGGTGGCTTATTACTTTTTACACGAGCTGCTAATGGGTTCCGTGTGGACAAGAATTTTGAGAACGCGAAGCAGATCATTTGTTTCGGAGGATTAGGTTTGCTGGTGAGAAGGATGGATATGGGGGACGCGTCTGAGAAGAGCCGGGCTGCATCTGTTCTTCGTCTCTGCATACGAGCAGATTAGGCCTTGAGAATCAAGAAAATTTTCTCGTGAATCATGCTGTGGCTTTGCTGTCTGAGTTGCTATGTGTTAGCAGGTGGCGATTTCTTCTAATGCATTGCTAGGGTTTAATCTTCCTTGATATCGCAGTTTCGTCATTTGTTTGGATTTGTTTTAGGTTAAACAAGAGAATTGAGTTCTTGGGTGGGCTGAAAGAGGGTGGAAGTGGTTGAACACGCTCCACATTCTGCTGCTGCATCTCCAGAAGGCGCAGGCAGAAGAGGCCTGTCGTTGCTGTTGTATTGCTCGAGCTAGACCTTCAGGTCTGGAGTCGATGACCTTCTCCAATTCATTTTGTTAGTTCTCGCAACAAGTAGATGGTGCTGACACGCTTCTCCTTTGCTGTCAGGGCAACGTTTCTGAGTGCAGCGTCTACAGAGAAGATGCAGTGGATGCAATCATCGAAGCACTGGATTGCTGCGTGTTTGATGAAAAGATTCAGCAGCAAGCAGCAAGAGCTCTTTTGATCCTGGGAGGTCACTTTTCCTACACTGGAGAGGAGGAGATAGAGAAATGGCTCTTGAGAAAAGCAGAAATCAGAGAAATCTCGAGCATTACACATACGACATTCATCAAGAGCAGGAGCTCGGTATACGAATTACAGAGAAAGTAGGCCTAATTGGGAGTGAGAATGAGGTGCTCTTCTAACTCCTACATCTCCATCTGTTCCAGCATCATTGGATGTAGTCTTCGTAGTAATTATCGCTTATAACGGAGACGAACCTCTCGAGCCAAGGCAGCTGATGCAGATCCTTCATCGCATCCGCGTACGAGTCCGTACACTGAGGAGGCGCTTGATACAGATTTTGATCGTTCAAACTGAACCCTCCGGCAAGAAACCTCTGGATCAGGGCCAGTTGTGATCGCTCTTGATCCGAATACACTTCCATTGTCATCGGGAGTGACTCGAACGAGTCCCACGCCCACTGTTCCAGCTCCTGGCTAGGATATGCGCCCAGCTCCGACGAATAAAATGCGCACTCACACATCTGCTGTCCATCCCTATACTCCACCCCACACGAGTAACAGAACTCATGACCGCACCTGAGAAAACACACACACGCCTTTTAGCATTTCAACATCAATTATGAGCAAGAATCGTAGCTACAACGGGCAAGTGCACCAAATTCCCAACTCTCAACCAACATATCATGTGCTAATAATATCAATAAGATCAAGAATTTATCTTACCAGCATGTCATGTGGTAGCAGCCATGAGTTAGCTCAATCATCCGCCTGCATTGCACACAGCGTCTCCACCTTTTGTTCTGAGACAGACGATGCAAAGTCAAATCGGAGGCGTCTCTCTCCTCCATCAGGAGATTCTGGTACTCTTCGCAGGTCATGGAGGAATGCCACGGTACCTCACAATCAATGCAGATGAATCTTTGACAGACCAAGCACTCCACGCAGCTGTTGTCCGACTGGCTCGAGGAACTCGCCCTAATAGACAAGCAATTGTGAGGGTCAAGCAGCACCGAGCAACTACGATACGGACAATATATTTTGTTTGCGCTCAACACATTCGCTTCTGCTAGAGCTCGCTCCAGAGATTCGTATGAGGTAACCGGAAGAAACAAACTGCATTCCAAGGCTGAAATACAGTACTTGCATCCCAATTGAGGGCATCGAATTGGAACCTGAGTACATTGCACTTTACCCTCGACATAGGTTTTCATACAGTGAGAACAGAACTTGTGGGAACATTTAAACGAGAGCATCATTGACGAGAGCTTCTCCTCACAACAGATCGAGCAGCTCTCCGTTGACTCCTCCCCGTTACCACGAGAGGAGACTAAACCAACAGCGACTTGAGCTAAACTTAACGCCTTATGTAGGTCACTAGTAGGGACAAGTTTTAGCGCAAATGTTTCCATATTACATGCTTGTTCCATGATCCTTTGTCTCAATGCCACCAAAAGAGGACTCTCAACAACCTTATCATGAACAATCTGAAAGAAATTCGTAAGAGATTCAACATTAAACTAAAAATTAACAAGAAAACATACCATAAAAACAATTGGTCAATTTTAGCAAGAGAAGCAACTTTGAAATATCAACAAAGATTCTGTGTTGTCAAATATCTTATCTAAATACCAACTCTGATAAATGATATACAACAAAAAAAAGATCACAAATTTGAAGAATAAATCTTGCCAGAACATGAATTAGGGGTTAGCTATTGCTCACCTGACCATGCAAGATTTCAGAATCTGTCAAGGCAAAAACACGCCTCGCCTCGTGCTGTATAGCCACGGACAAACCATCCAGCAACGCCAAATACTCTGCAACCAAGTCCTCTACATGGAAATCAAGCTTTTTCTGAACCTGAACCGGAATCGTGCATCCCAGCCTCTCCATAACAACCCCAATTCCAGAAATCCTAGAACCGGAATCACCGGGGCAGGTGATAGACACGCCCTTAAAATACATTTTAACTACATTTTCATCTAACACCTTCACATGCTCTTCCTTCTCCTTTAATTCATCCTCGTCGTCGCAGCAGCTTCTGAAGTCGTCTTCGTCTTCTTCCACCTTCACATTCGATGTTTCACTCTCACCCATGGCAAGAACTCTTTTTTCCTCCTTTGCCATCTACTACTTGTTCCCAATCACCAAGAATCTCTTTATTCGGGGATTTCTCAGATTTAGAAATCTCTCCAAAATAAAAAATATCAAATCTCTATTTTCCAACAAATATAAGGGAAATGAATTGCCAAGAAATCAAGAATATTATTCATCAGATATTAAGCAAAATCTAATCAACGTATGCTTCACAGCAGCATCAGCATTCCAGATTATCTTCAATCTTCATACCGATTCCTGAACGGATATTCAAGAATTAGAAATCAGCTTCAAGATCCAAGATTACGAAATAAAGCAAAAACACACAAAAATATACATACAATATCCAGCATAAATATTTAGCCCACAAAAGAAGCTCCCCCACCAGCCCAGAAAAAGGTATTCAACAAATTCTTTTTCTTTGTTAATAAACCCAACAAAGTAAAAACCCACTTCTCAAGCCAGCAATACCTTGCAATTATGTATGCACAAATAATTAATCCGCAAATGAAAACAATAATAAAGAAGCAATAAGCGGAGAATGGAAGAATTAATCACCTGACACTGTTTCTCAGAGAAAATCCTTTGTTTATTAATAAACATATACAAGTTGTGTATACACAGAAGGGCATCAGAACCCTAATCCGCCAAATCCTGCTTTGTGTCCGCAGAGGGGCCTTCCCATAATTGTTCTTTCTTGGTTGCAGAGAGACAGAAACAGAGAGAGAAATCTGTTAATGTTGGTGTAACTGGCTTTTGGCAGGGCTTAATATTCTGGATCAGATTGATTTGCTTTTTATTTATCAAAGTTATTTTTGCAAAGCAGGAATTTGGAGCTTTTACCTCTCTATAAAAATGGCAAAAAAATCCAAGAATTTAGCCAGAAACTACTATCTTAAATCGAAAGAAATATCAAATAATTATCTTCCTTTAATAGTACTCTCCCACTAGATCCATGTTTGACAGAAAATACGATCTTAAATACGATGAATTTGACAAGAAATAGGCACTGCCGAACTATATTATCTTTATGTTTCATAATATATACTTACAAATTCCGAGTTTGAATCTAATATTATAGGTTAAATACATTGTATAAGTCTTAATTAAGATGATTAAAAACAGCACGTATTTCATGTCAAATTCACCGTATTTGTATTGTCTGCTATGATTTACACCTTCGTATAATTTACTAATTATTGCTCATGATGCAATTAAATAAGTGCATAAATTCTTTTTAAATCCTAACCTTTTATAAACGGTACCAAAAAAAAAAAAAATTTACTAATTATTGCTCATGATGCAATTAAATAAGTGCATAAATTCTTTAAAAATCCTAACCTTTTATAAAAGAGATTTATATATTAATAACACACAATATAATATCAATTGTGTTGGGAAACAAAAAGCCGAAGATTATAAATGATAAAAAGTTTGCAGCCGCATAATCGTTGTTCAATAATGGAAGTGTGACGTGGTGGGGCCACACCTTAATTAAATAAAACGACGTGGCAGCTTGAAAAAGGTGCATGATTTAATTTGGAGGTTAGCGCATGGAATGTGAGCCCCATTATATTCTGTTCACATGTTGTGGAAATGACGCAATTAATTGCCAGAAAACAAAAATAAAAGATTATAATAAAGATTCTGAAAATAAATAAAACAAGAAACAGTAGAAGCACATGTCCTTTGCGTTAGTTTCAAGCCTAATCCGAATTCGCAGTTTGACTTTTAACTCCACCTTGGCCTTTTGTGTTATTCAAGTACCATAAAATATGCTAGTTATTTGTCAATGCGTTTGAGTAAATTTTGTTTTCGTATTTTAAAAGTTAAATTTGTTCGAAAGAATTTATAATAGGATTTAAATTTATATTCACTTGTAGATGATATATACGTTGCAAGCACCGTTTATACATCAGAATTCATAATTGGTGTCATCAAATCAACAAATTATATAAAAAAAATATATCAATTTTTTCTTTCATTTAATTTAAAGGGAAAAGGATTAAATTGAATTTTGAATTTTATATAATTTGATGAGTCTATGTTGATATGATATATGAGAGAGAAATGAATGATAAAAGAAATTATTAATGTAACTATGCGTAAATGGTGTTTACGTAAGTATTTACAATAGTGTGTAAATATACGAATAAGATTTGGTTCCTCGGACAATATAATATAATAAAATAAAACTCCAACAGTTTACAAATTTATAAAATATAAATAAGATTAAAAGTAATGAACCAATTAAAGTCGGAAAATGTAGGCCTATCACATTTGATGGAATACACACAGCAAGCTATTATTACTTTATTTATTTTTTTAAATCCCATAATTCGATTTGGTTATTTAAATATTTGATAATCATGATTATGGCATCCTTAAAGTGGGGCTAACACAGATTTAAGTTAAATTACTGATGAGTGTCAGAAGTCATTACTGTACAGGAATTGTTTGACTGTTTTTCCTCCCACAAAATTAAAGATAATTGATACGTTATGTGCATCCGTCTGTTTAGTATTCTCAAAATAACTTGGATTTTACATCAGAGTTGGTAGTTAGTTGAACGCTTTTGACCAAATTTATTTTTGTTAATTGCAGGATGTAATATTTTATTAAAATAACATTGGCGGTATTTAACATGAATATTAAGATTACGAGGTCCCGTAAAGATCAAATGCATAAAACATTATAAATCAAGATTATCAATTGAACTTTACTAAAGAGGTGTTCGGCTAAGCTTATTTTTTTTTCATTCATTGCATAATTGGCTTTAGATTTACCCAATTGGAGACATAAATTACTTATTTACCGGAAAATAATTTTCAGAGATTTTACTAAAAGTTATGAAAAAATAATTTTATTGAATTTCAAGTATTAAAGCACATATTACCACCTCATACTAGATGCTAACTGAATGTTTTTGTACAAGTTGGTACAACTATTATCAAACCCCAAAAGGAAAAATTTAAGAAATCCGTCTAATCATCGATAATTATTAAATTATTATTGTTATAAAAATGTTGAAACGAAATAGAGAAAAATGTGGATAAATGAGGAAGTGTACATCATCGAACTGTCGCATTCGTACTGCGAAATTTAATAAAGTGAGTCTCAAAATATAATGAAAATAGGTTTAGTAGTGAGTCCACTCAATCATATTTTCTGGTAAAGAGTTGGTAAACAACTTGAATAAGAGAGGATAGGAATTTAGGAGACCACCAAAACAATTGAATTCTCATTATTGGCCTTTTCATATCTGATATAATTGTCTTTATTTACGAATGTAATATAGTAGTACGACATGCATTGACGTGGCATGAAATTTGGCAACACCTTTAACTCCCATCCTCTCCAGAATGGACACTCAATTTCGAAAAGAAAATATAAACTGTTTTAATCAAATAATCATATACAAAAAGCATTTTATGTTTTAAGCAGAACTAAACCAAAACAAAATCTTAATAACTTGAAAATAAATAAAACATGTAATCAAATCACGTTATCATTAACACGTAATACTTGAAAACATGAGCCTCATGACTATCTCTTGATTTTAACTTGAGTCAATGTGGTAGAAAATTGAACCCTATCATAATCGGGGAGAGACTTGAACCCCGTGATTTGTAGAGTATAGATTAGGGATGTTAATGTGTGATTTTATTCGAACCAGAACCAATAAATAAGTAATTATTCTGGTTCTAGAATCGACCCATTAGTTATTGGATTCGGACCGGACCCGGACCATCAACCATTGGTCTTAAGCGGTCCGGATCTGACCAGATCTAGAACCAGAACCGGACCAGAACCAAAACTGGAATCGAAATCGTTGCTTTATAATTTAATGAGCTATGAGTGTTTTCAGATTGGTATGGATAAAACTAGCTCATTGATATAAGCCTACTTAAAATTAGGCTTGTCAATAAACGGGTTTTTTCGGACCAGAAACAATAAATAAGTATTGGTTCTGGTTTTGAAATCGGACCAGACCATCAAATTATGAATCTAAACAGTCCGGGTCTAAAGCGGGTCTGAAACCAAAAACAGAACCGGAACCACTGCTTTAAAATTTAATGGGTTTTGAGAGATTTCGAATCGATCCGGTAAAATCCACCCATTGACATCCCTAGTATAGATAATTTATAAATTCTCCACCTTAACTTTTGATGAATCCTAATCGCATCTCCTTAAATTTCTAAAGCTTTCGAGCGTCCCCCTAGAAATTGAATTTGGCAATGAGTCAAAAACATGAACTATGCTTGATATAAATCTTTAATTTGGATAAGTAAAAAATAATAAAAGTTCAATTTTGAAATTTCAAACTGTGGTTCTTAATTCCATGTTAAATCAAAGTCACATATGTCACATATGTCACCAAGTCCTCCTCTCTGGACCCACAACTTCGATAGGATTCCGCTACATCATATCAAACTTCAAACCAATGCCCTCCTTATTAGGTCGAGCAGCACCCAATTCGGCACTAGAAACCCTCACAGCAAACTTTAGACTACTTATAGTCCCTCAGTAGGACTCTACATTAAGATTGATCTGAACAATTTGTTTTGACACATGTAACTAGAGCTATAAAAAATGGCCCAAAAAACCAGACTAGCTCTGTCCGACTTGACTTTTTGTATATAAAATTATTTTTTGGGCCCGGTTGGGTTGAAAATTAGCGGTCTAAAAGAATTTCAGGCTAGCTTGACCCCACCCGATTTTATCCCTCCTCACGATGGGTTGAGCCCAGGCTGGCTTTGTGGCAAACATGGATTTTTACAGTTTCAAAGGTGTAGTGATGAATTCATTTGAGAAAATTGTATTTGAAATTAATTTATGCTTTGTTTTTCTTACATTTTAATAATTGTTACTTGTTTGCATGTTTGAATGAAATTGCAAAAAAATTGAGTAAAAGTTGAGGAGATTGAACTTTATAAGATGTAAGTATGATTCGATAGGAGTCCATAGACAAATGAGCTCAAACGTTGTAGTATATAACATATCACAACGTGCAATCTGAGCTCAAACACTTATGTGAAAAGGGAGAAAATCATCTACACGGTTATAATCAAACAATTGACATCGGTTATGATCTCCTCTCCCATTGCAAAGATATACGTGATACATATCCTTCAAATTGTTTATCTTTATCAACTATATATAGATATAACAAGAGGATAGAATAGATAATACATTCATGAGATTTGAATGTTGAGAGAATTAGCATAGAAGAAAGAAAGCTATATGAGTGCGAAGCTTCGCATGGCAAACCGGATTGCTTGCACGAAATCTTGTTTTGTCTTCGCAGCTATATCTTGTAATCTTCCTTCGATTCATAGTGAAACACCGGTGGCTCTCCGTGGATGTAGATCTATTGATCGAACCACGTAAATCGTGTGTTTCGCTTTTCTTATCGCTTAAAGGTGATGATAGCAAAAGAGTTTGCGTGTGTATGAATTGAATATATAAGGTTTAATTCATAACAAGTGGCGCCGTCGGGAAGGGAACGATCATCACCGACGCAGCTAATATCAGGAAGATCCGGTTTCTTGGAAGAAGAAACCATGATTAGCGGATGCTTTGAAGAATGAGAAGTCTCTAAAGATCGAAGAAGATCCGAAGAAGCATGAAGAGATGTTACAAAAGCACACAGGTTATAATCCTGTCTAAGTGACAAAGTGCTACGAGAGTAGTAAGAGAAAACACCTCTGCGATGTTTGGGCAAAATTAGAATCGATTTACATGACCAAATCTCTAGCTAATCGACTTTACATGAAGCGAGGCTCTATTCCTATCGGATATTGGAAGGCGAAACATTCTTGATCAATCGGATGAGTTCAACAAGGCGCTTGATGATCTTGAAGATATTGAGGTCAAACCGGAAGATGAGGACAAGGCTATCATGTCGCTCAATGCCTTACCCAAGTCTTATGATCACATGAAGGATGCCATGATATATGGCGAGAGTCTACAATTACTCTTGACGAGTGATAAATGCCGAGATCAAAGGAATTACAAAAGGTCACGAATCAAAGCAAACCTCTGCAAGTGAAAGCCTAAATGTGAAGGAAGATTCACAAAGGAAAAGCAAAGAAATGCCGGAAAGATGGGAAGAAGTCTGGACCACCCAAGATTAAAGAAGAGGATGAGAAAGAGACTAGAGGCATCACTACTGCAAGAAACAAGGCCACTTAAAGAAAGATCACATATGGAAGAAGAAACAAACCCGTAAATCTTCTCCAAATCATAATACTGCTGATATCACAGAACACTTTCAAGAGACAGAAGTTCTGAATATTGTAGAATCTAAGCTTGGAAACGAATGGATTCTTGACTCAGGATGTTCCTTCCATATGTGCTACACCAAGTCTTGGTTTTATGATCTACAAGAAAGTAACCTTGGTTCAGTTATCCTAGGAAATGATCAAGCATGCCTGGTAAAGGGAATTGGCTCGGTAAGACTCAAACTCCATGATGGCAGAATCAGACTTTTATCTGAGGTCAGGTACATTCCCAGTCTTAAGAGAAATCTGATTTCCCTTGGCATGTTACAATCTAAAGGTTATGAATTCAAGTCTGCCCAAGAATATCTACTTGTCTTAAAAGGATCTAAAACTGTAATGAAAGGTATAAGAAAACAAAGCCTATATCACTTGATTGTTTCTACTGTTATTGGTGAAACTGAACATGTTAAAGAAACTGATATATGGCATGCTAGGCTTGGACATATAAGTGAAAGAGGTCTGCATGAACTAAAGAGACAAGGAAAAATAGCATTGGATATTAAACTTGAAAAATGTAATGAGTGTGATCTAGGGAAGAGTAAAAAATTATCTTATCCTAGAGGAAAGCACCTGTCTGTAGTTCCCCTTGAATACATTCACTGTGATCTATGGGGTCCCTCTAAAACCATTACCATAGGAGGAGGAAACTACTTTATGTCTCTAATTGATGACTACTCTAGGAAGGTGTGGGTGTATATCATAAAACATAAATCTGATGCCTTTGACAAGTTTGTTGAGTGGTGTAGAGAAGTGGAAAATGAAAAAGATTGCAGAGTAAAATGCCTACGGACAGATAATGGATTGGAATTCATCTCAGATAAGTTTCAAGAATTCTGTAAACTGAAAGGTATAAAAAGACATAGGACAGTCCCTGGAAATCCTCAGCAAAATGGAGTGGTTGAAAGAATGAATAGAACCTTACTCGAAAGGGTAAGGTGCATGCTGTTAAGTTCAGGATTACCTTCTAGGTTTTGGGGAGAAGCTGTAACTACAGCTGCCTACTTAATAAATAGGTGTCCATCCTCAGCCATTGAGTTTAAGATACCTGAAGAGAGATGGAAAGGTAGGACTATTGACTACCTAAACCTGAGGAGTTTCGGTTGTCTAGCCTTTGCCCATATCAGACAAGACAAGTTAGAACCAAGAGCACTTAAGTGTGTGATGGTTGGGTATCCTCCTGGAGTTAAAGGATACAAGCTCGTGCATCGGCGGCGGAAGAGAAAAATCATCTTGCGAGATGTGATTTTCAGAGAAGGTGAAATGCCATTTTTGAAAAAGGATGATCTGAATTCAAACTCTGATGACAGTGCAGAGGTGCAGATGGAACCATGTAACTCAAACACTGAGAATATACATGAGAGAACTCCTGTGACAGATGATTTGATTAAACAAGAAAACTCTGATATTACTCAAAGTTCTGATACAGATTTGAGCAATTATCATCTTGCAAGAGATAGAGTGAGAAGAAACATAAAACCTCCTGTGAGGTTTGGACATGCTGATCAGATAGCATTTGCTCTTAATGTTGCTGAGCAAATAGCATATCATGAACCGAGAAGCTATGAAGAAGCTACATCTTGTTCAGAGTCTAAATTTTGGATTAAAGCTATGCAAGAGGAAATTGATTCTCTGACAAGCAACCAGACTTGGAGGCTTGTTGAAAAGCCTAAGAATAAGAAATGTGTCAGTTGTAAATGGCTTTACAAGAAGAAGGTGGAGCTTATTAATGACACTAAGATGATTAGGTATAAAGCCAGGTTAGTTGCTAGAGGTTTTACACAGCAAGAAGGGATTGATTTCAATGAGATATTCTCTCCAGTTGTTAAACATTGCTCTATCAGATTGCTGCTTGCATTGGTGACTCAGAATGACATGGAGCTGCATCAATTGGATGTTAAAACAGCTTTCCTAAATGGAGAATTGGAAGAAACCATCTACATGGATCAGCCCGAGGGATTCAAAGTTCCTAAATCTGAAGGGAAAGTCTGCTTACTGCAGAGATCTTTATATGGACTGAAGCAAAGTCCAAGGCAATGGAATAAGAGATTTGATGAGTTTATGATAAGCATTGGATTTCATAGATCTCTCCATGACAGATGCGTATATATAAAAGGGACAGGAGAAAGTGACTTAGTTTACCTATTACTCTATGTAGATGATATGCTAATTGCTAGCAAGTCATTGTCTGAAATCCATAAAGTAAAGTCAGCTTTGAGTAGAGAATTTGACATGAAGGATCTAGGGATAGCAAGAAGGATCCTGGGAATGGATATTCAGAGGAATAGAAAAGCTGGAAAACTAATGTTACTTCAAGGTGATTACATCAGGAAAGTTGTGAGGAAATTTAATATGGATGAAGCTAAGGAAGTCAGCATTCCTTTAGCCCAACATATAAAGTTGTCAGAAGCGCAGCAGCCTCAAACTTCAGATGAAGAATCTGAAATGAGCAGAATACCATATGCAAATGTGGTTGGAAGTATCATGTACTCCATGATATGTACTAGGCCTGACTTAGCTCACTCAATAAGTGTGGCGAGTAGGTTTATGGCAAATCCTGGAAGATCTCACTGGAAAGCTTTAAAAATGATCATGAGATATCTCAAGTCCACTGCTGATTTTGGATTATTGTTCAGAAAAACCTCTAGTAATAACGTCTTACTGGGATATGTTGATTCTGACTATGCAGCCAATATTGATACAAGAAAGTCTCAAAGTGGTTATGTGTTTACTCTTTTTGGAACAGCTGTTAGTTGGAAATCAATGTCGCATCCGTAGTTGCTTTGTCTACGACGTGTTTCAATTCATGGTCAGAATCAAGGCGTGAAAGAGGCATCCGGTTGAAAGGGATGCTGCGCAGAGCTTAACATTGAGCGTAAGGTAGTGACAATCTTATGTGATAGTCAAAGCGCTATACACTTAGTAAAACATCGCCTTTCATGAAAGATCAAAACATATTGATGTTAGATTTCACTTTGTGCGAGATGTTGTGGAAAAGGGAGATGTTGAGGTTGTCAAAGTATCTACAGAAGATAATGCTTCGGATATGCTAACCAAAGCTTTACCAGTATCCAAGTTCAAGTATTGTGTCAGTTTACTAAACTTATGCTCTCTGAAAGAGAGCATGGAAAGAAGACACTGATGAAAGAAACTGAGTGCTTCCAGTATGGTTTTGCTATGCAGTTAAGGTGGAGAATGTTGTAGTATATAACTGCATATCACAGCAGTGCATGCGTTCAGGGTCTGAAGTATAAATAAGAAGGCTCAAAGGACTTATGTGAAAAGGGAGAAAATCATCTACACGGTTATAATCGAAACAATTGACATCGGTTATGATCTCCTCTCCCACCGCAAAGATATACGTGATACATATCCTTCACTTGTTTATCTTTATCAACTATATATAGATATAACAAGAGAGATAGAATAGATAATACATTCATGAGATTTGAATGTTGAGAGAATTAGCATAGAAGAAAGAAAGCTATATGAGAGTGCAGAAGCCTTGCATGGCAAACTGGATTGCTGCACGAAATCTTGTTTCTTGTCTTCGCAGCTATATCTTGTAATCTTCCTTCTTGATTCATAGTGAAACACTGGTGGCTCTCCGTGGATGTAGATCTATTGATCGAACCACGTAAATCGTGTGTTTCAGTTTTCTTATTGCTTAAAGGTGATGATAGCAAAAGAGTTTGCGTGTGTATGAATTGAATATATAAGGTTTAATTCATAACAAGCAAACAATGGAGCCTAGGACGTGTATAGGTTTTATCAGACTTAGACAAGCTTAGTAGTAATCAGGAGAATGTTGCAACTGAAGAATGTTCGGCAGCATGAAGAAACAAGAGGAGCACAAAAATAAAAACAAACTGCCAAATTTGGTCCAAAATAAAAACTGCTTCAAAAACTGTCTTTTCTATATATAGATAGATTAAGTTTGGAGGATCTTTGTTGGGCTAATTTCCCTCAACATTTTAGCTGTAGAGGACTAGTCAGTTATTAGGCCTTCCAAATACAAAAAAGCCCAAATCAAAAATATTCACGGTGACGGCCATAGAAGACTTCGTAGTAAATTGGTGAGATGGGTATACAGCTCCAAAATTATATTTAGGAATTTTATTGTAAAAATAAAGATGTATGTCCCAGTGCAATAAGATTATAATGATCAGGAAATAACATCATCACAGCAAATCAGTTATTTTGTGCAATAAATTGGGATTCGGTAGTACATACAAAACTTAGATTTTGCTCTTCGAAAAGTTTGATCCAAAAATTACTCGATGGGCAAAGTGATTGGTCTTATAGGCCTGTTAGGTAATCCAATACAGAGGCCGAATAGTTGAGGGCCCATCTATCAGGGGATTTTAATTCACTTACTGGGCTTCATTTCGTAATGCTACTTTGAGTTTGAAGCACAGCGCAGGGAAGAAAAACAAATGAGCAAGTGGAGAAAACATCCAATTAACTTTAATCGCTTTGCGGCTAAAAATAAATAAAAATTGAAAAAGAAAAAGTTGGTCTGGCCAGATACCCAAGTCTCTCACTTGTGAACTTTATTTTACAAGTAAAAATGGCACTATCTTGGATTCATATTCCTCCACAAAGTAGAAAGAAAAATGAAAAGTGATATTGAAATTATGCATGATGCTACTGGGAGTCCACTACTCTCTCCTTTTTCCTATTAGAATATCTTTTTATTTGCCTTTGGGTGCATCATTATCTCTTTTGGTTAAAACAAAAGAATGTGGAAAAATAACAATTCCACTAAGACAAATTGATATTGTTATGATGTTGGTGTAACAGGATTTGTGTAGTACTTTGTACTATGAAAAGGTAGGCATAATCATGGTACCAAACATAGACCAGGAGTTGGGTTTCCACTATGTACATATACATACACGTATATATATATATATATATATGAGGGTTGGATTAATGATAATTCATCTTTTTTTTTTAGAATTTATGAACTATATATAAATATATAAAGTTGACGAACAAAATCTATAAAATTGTGTATAATAAAAATATTTTAAAATTATTGCACAATAAAAAAAAATAGAAAGTTTTTGTTATGCACAAGTTTATACTATTATGTGCATCATCTTTACACGTTTTATGTATAGTTCGCAGAGTTCTCAAAAAAGATGTATTTGTCATTTGATTTACTCCATATATATATATATATATATATATATATATATATATATTCAAATGAGAACTATTTTTATCTTAAAAATTAATAACCAAATAAATTTGCTATGAAAATTAATGAATCTGTTGGGAAAGTTATTGAATCAAAAAATTTGAAAATTTTCACCCAGTTTCGAATCACATGAGGGTCAAAATTTCTATTTTTTTTATTTAGTAACTTTCATGATTGATTCATCAACTTTCATAGCGAATTCATCATTTTTTTGTTCTCACACTTTTATCATGATAAAAATTTAACGTGAGAACTAAGAACTACGAAAAACAAAATGAATATGCTATGAAAGTTAATGAATACGCTGCGAAAGTTAATGAATACGCTGATTCGGAATTTTCACCAGGGTTCGAATCCCATGAGAGGCGAAAATTCTATTTTTTTTTATTCATTAACTTTCGCAGCGTATTCATTTACTTTCATAGCATATTCATTTCTCATGTTCTCACAATAAAAATGGTTCTCACGTTAACCCTTCCCTATATATATATATAAGCGCCTCTGTATATGTGTGGCTTTGTGGTGGAATATGATGTGTGGACCAACCAGAGTGCTATGGATTTGAGGAGTAGGATTTGTTTGAAGCATTTCTTTTCAAGATATTGCTTTTTCCCAATCATTCTTCTTAGTTGGGGTTTTGGATTCCCACTTTGAATGGGTAAACTAAAAATGCCTTTGCCTTTACCTCCAATCCACTTTTGATCCTCATTGTTAAAGCCCTCAAGGCACAATTCTTGGAGGGTCCATTCATTTAATTTTCTTCCCTTAAAAGAATACGTAAGCTCAAGAACCTACTTTTATCACTCTAAAACAATGCAATTTCATTAAAACACAACTACATCAATCAATAGTTACATCACTATCACAATCCAACGGAAGCAAACAACAACCAAAAAAAAC
Organism: Salvia rosmarinus; assembly: GCA_036937905.1. Lineage (NCBI taxonomy): Eukaryota > Viridiplantae > Streptophyta > Magnoliopsida > Lamiales > Lamiaceae > Salvia > Salvia rosmarinus. The sequence continues at coordinate 87,622,031 of CM072818.1, forward strand.
CATCTCAAAGAAAGAGAATTGGCTAAGATTTGTATGTGTCCCCAAAACCATAAAAGGTTGGAGCACCCACCACCCTACCCCTCCACCCCCTACCCCTATAATAGGGGTCAATTTATTCATTGCCTGGTTTTGTCCACTTTCACATATGATCTACCGAAGCAAATGGGAATAAATGTGCAAAGTGGACAACTTTTTGTGCAATCACTTTCTTGTGGGCCCACAAAAGTCTCATCACAAATCTGTACAGAAACAAACATGGGCCAACAATACTGGGATTCTTTGCTTGGGTCAATTCTAGGGGGAGTGGGAATAGGTATAATTGAGCAATAAATTCTTGAGCTTTCGGTTGTCAATACCTAGGGCTGTACACGGCAGAATTTCGGAGATAAAACTGTGGGGTTTTTGTTAGGTTGGCATTTTCATGATGATGTCTTGGTTTCGGATCAACCCCACCCATTATAACTGTGCCATCTAATTCTCAATTATTTGTCTTCTTCTTTTCTCTTTCTCATCACTTCATATTAATGTATTCGACTGTTTTTTTGGGTGTAATTTAACCTTTCTCTCTCCACTTCTATCTCGAGTATTTTAATTTGAGTATGTTAGGGAAGCATGCATTTGTTCATTACACGCAATTTTCTCATGCTATGGTCTATTTTTAATTTAGAAATATTCGCGGAATAATGTGTTTTGAAAGTTATAAGTTGTTTGATAAGATGCAAGTGTGATTCTAATTCTTTTCGGTTTTGATTATGTTGGCCTTGTTAATTTTGAGAATAGTCTCTTTATAAATAAATAAAAAAGATCGATTAGGTTTGTTAATCTTCATTTCAACTTTGGTCATTGCTGTTCCTCTCTCTCATATATATACTGAGTCAAACTATATTTTTTTTCATTGTTACTTAAAAAAGGAAGACAAAAACTTTGGTACGCGCGCCCTCACTGTGCGCGCATAAGAGTTTTGTGGTTATTCCAATCACAAGGTCAAAATTTCCACCACCTACTCCCCCTCTCGCCAGTAATCCGTACCTTATAAAGAAAGATGTTGCTTTCTCATCCACAAAATTAATTATATATATATATATATATATATAAATGTATATATTACGTGCTGTTGTCTTTCAGATTATAAGTGTCATTTTTATTTTATTGCCTTTATCTTTGTTTTTAGTGTGTTATTTTATTATTTGTATTTTGTTTATTAATTCATGATTAGGGTTTATTAATTTATAATTAGGGTTTATTAATTCAAAGTTAGGGTTTATTAATTCACAATTAGGGTTTATTATTCAAAATTAGGGTTTATTATTTCACAATTATGGTTTATTAATTCAAAATTAGGGTTTATTAATTCACAAGTAGGGTTTATTATTCAAAATTGGGGTTTATTATTTCCAATTAGGGTTTATTAATTCAAAATTAGGGTTTATTAATTCAAAATTAGGGTTTATTAATTCACAATTAGGGTTTATTATTCAAAATTAGGGTTTATTATTTTCAATTAGGGTTTATTAATTCAAAATTAGGGTTTATTAATTCACGATTAGGATTTATTATTTCACAATTAGAGTTTACTAATTCAAAATTAAGATATATTAATTCAAAATTATGATTTATTAATTTATAATTAAATTTTATTAAACTAATTAATTTTAATTAAAATTAATTAATTAATTAATTAGAATTAAGGATTAATTAGTTAATTAAAGTTAATTAATTAAAGGGTGGTCTCACTGTGCGCGCGCGCGCACAGGAGACCATCCCAAAAAGGAATTTCAAGACCATGTTAACATTACTTAATGGAAGCATGTGTCAATCCTCTTTTCCCATTATCAATTGGGCAATAGAAATGAAGGAAAATTTGAGTGGAAGACTTTGAAAATTGTTTAAAAGAAGAATCAAAATTGAAAGTGCTAGTCGATTAGAAGAAATATGTAAGGATCAAAATATTACATAAAAAAATTGTGAGCGAGTTACGACTAATCTTTAATTAACAACTTTACAAACTAAAGCGAATATAGTAATAATATAAATTCTTAACATGCTTTCCACAAAGGATAGCATATGCAAGACTTCAAAGCAATGGAAATTTGCTTCCTCACTTCAATCATATCAATTTATTACTTTTATTTTAATTAATCTTTACTTTTTGGTGAAATGTTCGTTTGATATTAGATATAAAGTAGCAAATTTAAATCAAATAAGCTAATAGGCACCCTATTTGGATTTTATACTAAATCAATATTACTTCACTCGTAATTGCAATGAATCATTTTTCATGAATTGTTAAATTCTTTTAATAAAAAGGTTCGGATTATCTCAAGTGAAAATAAAATGGAGTGATTATTCGTAGCATGCACGCGTAAAAGGTGAGAATAAAATTGGGACAAAGTAATTAAAGAGCATATCTTTTATGCTCTAGAATGGAATCCTTCTTACCGGAGACTACATAAAAAAGTTTATCTTTTATTTTCTTCATTACGTTAATAAAAAAGTAAATTAAAAATATATTTAACACTTTTTAGTCTTTTGAAAATTTAAAGAACTATTCGAGTGATAGTAACGTGAGATATGAACGTTGAACTTTGACCAAAAAAATTGCTGTAAAATTGAGCGTTGGAATGGTAGTACGTCTCTAGTTTCATTTATATAATTTTAACTCAAATGAATTTCTATAAAATGTTGTTATATAGTTATATATGGAATTTTGCAAAATTTATAAGACGATGAAGTATTGACTTACATCGCATAATACTATAGTCATAAATCATAATCACGCATTACCATCCGTCACTTTCACAATGACAGTAGAATACGGAAATTGGAAATCAAATCGTTGAGATAAACCGCTAACTTAGTCAAAGTAATTAGGCCACCCAACCTTAATTATTGATAGTCCAACTTTTTCACTAAATAATAAATTATACACTTAATAACTAGAAGTGTCGTGCCAGGAACCTTCATTTCGTCAACCAGACTCTAATTTAAAACACTATTTCGATTTTCTAGTGATAAATTGTACAAATTTATGGTAATTTATATGGTACAATTCATTAATGCTTCATAACGGACTGCTATGCCAGACACCATTTATAATCACATAACGTACACGTCGTTAGCATGTAGTCCTAGTATTTTTCTTTTTATTTTCTCTCATATATCTCAAAGTTTGATTTGTTCATCACCCTTTACACTAAAGATATTAATATAATTATGAAATTAAAATTTTATTTTATTTGATTTATAAATTTAATCATATGATCATAATCATAATTTATGAAATATAAGAGGAATTAAATAGTTAAATGCTAAGCTATACTACATGTTCGCGATGCTTACGATAGATATTAGTGCTCGTGCTTACTAAACTTAAATTAATATAGTTTGTTACTTCTTTATAAGTGATAGTTTGTTACATCAAAATCATTTCCTTATAAATACAAATTAAACTATAGATATAAAGTAAAATATCAAAATATAATAATAATACAATCAATTCTCTACTGTACATATAAATATTTTTCAGTGAAAATTTAGTATACATGATTTGATTATTTTTATTCATTAAAATAAAATAGAATTAGTAATTTGTGCTGGACATAGAGGGACAAAACCTGTCCCATTATGTGGGATCCACATTTAAGATTTCCACATCAATTCAGCCATCATCGACCAGACGATGTGGACCCAATCACTATGCTTTTTAGTGAATTCATTATTTATATATGAATACATTTGCATTATAGTCATAATCTATTAAATAAGATTATGTTGACAGATCAGTTAGAGTAATAGGTGAGGAAAAGCAATAATAATGGTGCACATGAGCATGAGGCAACACTAATTGTGAAAAGGATTTTAAACTAATTGCCATTACTTCACTCCAAAACAAACCAAAATGTGATAAAGATATGATTTGAATTTATGAAACGTGATTACTCCAAAAGCACTAAAGACAAACCATAATAAATTTTCCAACCTCTTACCATTACTAGTGGGCCGTCACCTTGTCATTTAGGTTGCTAATTTGTCTCAAAATTATTAATTTTCATTTTACTTTATTTACGTTTTATCGTTGTGTAAATAAGTATTTAACTTAAATTTAGAAAATACACATATTTAAACACTTTCTCCAATTTCAATCAATTTGGAAGATTCTCTGATATTCTCACAATACTTCCTCACGCGACCTAACAGAATCTTATGATTTTTTATTTTTTCTGTCACAAAATATAAATATGTTGTCGTTGTGCATCATTATTTTTTTTTCTAAATTGAGTGGAGAACATATTTGTTGGCTCCACGAGTTTATATCGACTAAAAACCAGAAATATATTACAAAAAAATAATTAAATTTAATAGGCTGAGAGTTCATTTGCACCGCGGAAAATAAATAAATTGGTGGTATAACTAAATGAGAAAAACAATAATTTATAGACTAATTTGATACTTCCTGCAAAGAAAGTGACTAATTTATGCCTTTTGTCTGTTTTATTTCATCATGTCGGCAAAAGTGTGAAACATATCTTTTAATTTACAAAAATAATTATTGATTGTATCACCGTTAATTCAAACTCGAGACATTTGATTCCAAATATTAAGCATTTTATTATTAGAACTACACACATACACGTTTGTGTAAATTCAACAGAGTAAAATACTAATTATATATTTATATTAATTGTCACAATTAAAATCTTATTAAGTAATCGAAAAACAATGTCCAAATATTAATGATATTGCCCCGCATTGATCGATGAGTCAAGTTGGGTCTGATATATTATTTTTATATGAATTCCATTATATTTGATTTATTAAAAAAGTTTTAACGACTACCTCAACAGTCATATTATATAATCATCGTAAAATATTGTTACGGATTTCATTTTATAATTATATTTAATATAATTTTTTGATTTTTCATATTTGATTTTAATATAAAATAATAATAGTATCTACTTCTTCTGTATGCTAATTTTCTATGGTCTTTTATTTAGAGGTGGATGAGTAATCTTTAAAACTACATATAATCAATAATCATTAAGATTTATTTGAATCGTCACGCATTTATAAGCATATTTGACAAATTTATAAATAGGGAAAAGTTGTGCTTTAAACAAAATAAAGTAGTGTGTGTTGGCCTAGTGGTAGAGTGGTTAATGTCCGAGGCCAAAAGTCTCCTGTTCGAGTTCACCGTGATGCAGTCTTTAAAATTTCTGTATTAAATAAAAAAAAAAAAGTAGATTAGTAGAGGAAGATTCGTGAAGATTAGAATAAAAATATTTGACAAATAATGATGAAAGGAAATCGGAAACAGATGCATCGAGTACAACGTCCTGACAGGACCACTAACGTACGCCTAGTGGGGTCTCTCCTTTCTGTAGCAGCACCGGCGCTGTTTAAGGGTTATTTCCCTACTCGGTGCCCGTGTGGTCCCCACGACAACTGCTACACCCAACTTAATTAAGTTTATTTCACGATGGCGTTGATTTTAATACGACATCTAAAATGCGCCCTGCGGACAGCAGATATCAAGTGATGTTCGCTTCACACGTTGTGGGCTCAGTGAACCATCAAAGCAGGAAGAATACTTTTCTTTTTATTTTTTCTATTTTTTTTATTTCTGAAAGTGGAGTGTCAGAATCTTGGCAGCCACATGGCACGTGCTCATCAGTTCGGCATTTATGGATATATAAAAATATACTTGTGTAAATAATGGTCCCTAAATGGAATTCTAGTTCATGTATGTTTCTGGATTAAGTAATAAAATAAAGTAGGAGTTATTACAATATCAATGTTTTCTTGATAAAAAAAAATAATCTGAAAATACACATTTTTATATAATATTCTGCTAAATAATGGAGTTTAACGTTTATTGTACATAAGATTAATCTGTCCGTACATGCAACTATCGAGTATGAACGTCAATCGTGCCAGACTACATCATGTAATTTTCATTATGCATTAATCTACTTTTACCGACATAAACATGAAGATAAAGATATAAGTGGAAAGACCTAATCCCACTCAAGTTCGAGGAAATTACAGTAATTTTTTCTACACAAATATTTTTAGATTTCTCGATGAGCTTATTCTATAAACTTATTGGTGGTAAATAAACAGTGAAAATGTATTCCATAATATAAAATTCACTGACAGTCTTGTTAAAAAAAAAAAACAAAAAAACTCTACCAAGGTAAAGAAGATAGTAACTACTGGTATTACCTAAGATATGAAAAATTATTTATACCTAAAAATATTAAAGATCACATTGATCTTTAAATAAAATATCAACGATTATATCGACTCCTTTTTCCAACTAATAATCGAGGATTCTAGCTTCCAAGAACAGTTAATAATGGCGTCCAGATTTTTCGTGGTCCATACAAAATAAAACCAGCATTAGATGTCTGGTCCACGTTCAAATTTGGAGTATGATTAATTAATTCGTTTTTTAAAAGGCAAACGCAATATAATAAGATTACAGCGATATATAGAATAAAAATACTATTTTAAAAATAAATCATATTACCTTACTGTAATGATGTCTTAATGTCACAAAACAAATAATAATTGATTACGACAATCAACATATAACAAATTGTCATGATTGTCTTCGTTGAATAAGGATTAAAAAAATTGAATTTGAAAAATGAAGAAGCCAGAGACTAAGGATATGATGATTCCTGGACATGACTCCAATTCTTGTAGTCATAATAAGCACTAAAAATCTTTCAAAAACAAAAAGGTAATGAATTATTTCATTATTTATTTGGAGATGTGAGATGTGGAAGGATAATAGGAGAGAGGAAATTGCAAGAAGAAATTGTCTTTTTCTTGGTGGATTTTATGGGAAATTACATGGAAAAAAAAGTGGAAGCCACCAGAACTGAAGGAAACAATAATAGAGAATGTAAAAGTGCTTAAATTTCCACTGACATGTTTGTCTTCATCGCACCTGTATTTGTGCCCCATAAAGGAAAACTCCAACAACAAATTATAGTGAAATTAATGCCAAAATTTACGGTCCATGTACGTTACACATTTATTTATATAAATTCGGCAACAAATATTGAATGCAAGATTCACCTATTTACCTTTCAATTTTTCACACAAATATGTCAGTTATGTCTACTATTTACCTAATTTAAGTTACATATGAAATCATGACTTAAAATCAATCAATAAATACACTATTGTGCCAGACTTATAAAATTCAAACGAGATAAATGCAACATTAAGAAAGCTACTCTAAACCCCACTAATTTCAGCCTAACTAGATTTCGTATAAAATATTATTCACTGTATCTTTAAATTATATCGAAATCGTGAAGAGAAATCATATACATACTAATATTTATTCAACAGACAATTAAGTTGTGTTAGAATTCAAACGCCCTGATTTACTCCCTCAAGAATTAATATAAATGTATTCACACCATATAAATGTAGTTGAAACGAGATAATAAATTCGATGTATGTTAAAATTGACTAAACATAGCATGAAATTTGGCCATAAATATCTGAGGTGTGACAAGGACAATAAATGACATATATAGTAATAAATAATCACCTAAACAGTTGACATAACCCAATGCCTAGAGATGATTTGACTATACCACTTCTTTCACGGGTAGATTGGATGACTGATAACCAATTATCATAACCCACAAAAACTCATGACCAAACATTATTATTATTATTATTATTATTATTATTATTATTAGCCAATCAATCAATCAATAACTCCCTTTGAAAAATACAAAGCAAAAAGTTAATTTCCCCTTTAATGTAAGCTAAAGCCCCAGGACAGGTTTGGGACATGAATTTTCAAATTGCTGCTCTATCAATAATCAATCCAACAAGTTGCTTTCACATTTAGCGGAACAAATAAAAGACGGAAAATAATTACAATTGGTCCATCCCCTTTTATTGCAATATATATCTCCCCAAAAAATAAAACCACTACACGATCGACATGATTTTGTCTTATTCGTCTCGACTATATTCGATTCTTTGAATTAAAGAATACTCTCAGATAATAAAAATTGGTGAAATTTTTAACTAACTTCACTCAACCCATATAATTAAAAAACAACTCTATCGAAAATACTTTGGCTGGCTCAGTTTGACTTGACACGGACCCTTAAAATTTTAACAAACAATCTCAATTGAAAATAATTTGGACTCATTTGTTATTAACTAGGTTGAATTGATTAAATTTTAATAAACACCTTTAAAATTAACAAACAATCTAAATTCAAAATAAATTGGATAGGTCAACTCAACTCGAGTCATTCGTTATTTAAGAGGCTGAATTAATAAAATTTAATCGACTCGTTTAATTAATGAGGGAACATTGGATGGCACCACTCTTTAATCCTTTGAATTTGTAAGAAGTGGTGGAATTCTTGTGTCAAAATTCATGTATACGACAGCCCCATTAATGAGCACAAACGCTTATGCTATTGTGCTTGCAATCAATGCCCACTACACCTTAACCACCTAATAAAATTTCAAACATAAAAAACTTAGCCGGTTAAAAAGTGGGATTCTCAACATAACTTGTCACGATCTAAATCATGATTTTATTTTTATATTCAATTCGAAAAATAGAAAAAGAAGATAGAAAGATTCATTTTACTGATTGACAATTGACGTGTTTTTGCCAACAAAAGGAAAAGGTATCTTTTAAAAGCTTAAAGTATGGCACAAGATTGTCCACATTTCACCCTTAAAGACTATTCCAATCAATCACAAAATAAAAATCGGATTATATATTATATGGAAATAAATCCTTGGAATAAAAAGAATAAAAGATTTCAACTGTTAATTTCTAAAACATTTACAGATGGCTAATTTACAAACAAAATGTATAATCCGGATTTTTTTTCCTGGGATTAATTTTTCACCTATTCCTTGCCGGAAAATCAAGACATGTTGACGTGCAATGTGGCGGTCATGCTAGAGTTACAGACGGGGCACGACTGCAGCTGCTGCGACCCACTCCCGCAAACGGAACAGAGGCCGAGATGTCGGCACGGCAGCAACAAAACGCATGATTCCCTCTCACCACACAACCTGCACCGCCTGTCACCGTAGCAATTGCTGCTGCCTTCATCCTTATCCTGCGCCTCGGCGTCCCTGCCGCCGTCGCTGCTGCCGCAGCACGACTCCACGTCGTCCTCCACCGCCACCGCGCCGGCGGAGAGACGCTCCTCGCCGCCGACATGCTGCAGAACTTGCTCGAGATTGGTGCGCAGCGAATTGGCGGTGGCTTCATTTGTTTGCGCTAAATCTCTCCACAGTTGGTTTTCGACGTAGAGACTTTTCACTCTCTCTTGAAGAACTAAATTCAATTTTCCCATTCTTTGAATCTGCTCGTCTTTTTCCTTCAATTTCTTCATCACGCCTTCTCCGATCGCCGCAGCCAGCAATCTCGCTTGCTGTTTCTGCCGCTCTTCTAATTCCATTCTTATCCTCTTTGTCTGCAAAATTGATGAATTTTATTGAGATAAGATACGATTCAAGAATGTGCATGCTGAAAATCAGAGTGTTGAAAAGCGATGAGACACGTACATGTTGAGAGATAATGGCGTCGATCTCAAGCTGATACTGCTGGATTTGCGGCATAATATCGTCGCCGGCGAGCGTCGGCAGGTGGTCAAGGCTACTGCTCTTCTGCTGCTGTGGCGACGCCGCGAAATTCTGGACGGCGTGGAATTGATTGAAGGCGTCTCTGGAGCGCTTCCTCGGGGCGGAGATGTTGTACGTGAGGCCGCTGTCGGTGTTGACGGAGGTCTTCGCCTCGCACACCGGCGCCGCCAGGTGGTAGAACTGATTTTCCGGCAATGCCGCGGTGGAGGGGATCCCGAGGTACCGCATCTGCTGCGCGTTGTAGGCGGCGGTGGCGCCGTTGCCCTGAGTAATCGCGTTCATCAACTCTCTGCAAATCGACAAAATCGATATCAGAAATCAGATCAGAAAAATTGAAAACGAAAGGAAAAGAAAATCAGATCAAGGAAAGGAAAGGCACCTGTCTTGGATGAGTTGGGGAGGGAAGAGATTGAGATGCCTTGCTTCAACTGCCATTGAATCGGCGCGGAGTTGATGCGTTTTCTTCGTAATCTGGATTGGTTGGATTTGTAGAGAGAAACGTGAGAGGAGCATGCAGTGGCGACTAGAGGAATGGGATGGGTTTATGGGATTTATTTAAAGCGTTTGGTGTGGGATGAGAGAGTCAATTAATCAAGAGGGAGAAACGGGGTTTGTCTTTTACTATATCTTTAACATTTAATTCAGCAAACAGGTATGGCCGATTATGCAGATTAAAATATTTTAATAAAATAAAGAAGAAATTGTACGAGACCATAACCAGTCTCAGCCTACCCATTATATATTCCCTATTCCCTAAGTCAGCAATATTAAACCCCCTTTCTCGGTTTCCCTAATCTGTATATTAAATATTTTTTATATGATTTGGATTTAGCTCTATTTCAAATATATTTTTCATTTCTTTATTCTTATTACATAACTTGTTACAATATATGCGGTAGTAATCCATAGGATTGGAACATTTTTGTCGATTTTTTTCTCGATGGAGAATTCGTAATCACTACTTTCGATACATTTTAGATAAATCTTATATTCGTATACAATAATCTTCAAACTACACATAATGGATAAACCACAATTGAAAAACTAAATACAACAAACAAACGCATAGAAGCATTATATATTATATTAAGAATGTATTTAGGATTTGTATTTAACCCCAATAAAGTAAATTGCTAATTAAATTGCAAAATAATGAAAGGCGGTGATTTTGATTTGTATTTAACCCCAATAAAGTAAATTAACCTGGTGTGTTTGGTGTGTTTAGAGGACCAAACAAATCATTCAGAAAATGAGGGAAACAACAAATTTTGTTGTATCATTAGTTTGCTTGAATATTAGTTATTAAATGATGACCATGGATTAAATTAAATCTCAACAAGAATCGACATGATTTTCATGTTAACTGAGCACGACATAATATTGGAAACTAAATATGTTTTCAATTATATAAAAATTGTCAGTCCAATCAAATAGCTTTTCTTTAGTCAAGATTCAATCATAGCTATGTAGAACCAATCACCACCTAAAGATGTCTCGCTGTTCTACTAGAAATCGTACTTATAGTAGCAACTAGGATCCAATCCTAACATACGTTTAAATGTTGTAAGATAAAGCTTTCCTCCAACATAATCAATAATTTTATAAAATAATGATCCCCAACATTAAATCCATGTGTGATGTTGTAAAAAGAAGATTGAAAACACACTCACCACCAACATTTATGATTAAAGAATCCAGAATAAAAAAAAATATGCACAAGATGAACAAAATTAAAATCGTAATATTAATTGTGATAACTGCTAAATAATATATAAAGACAATCACATGACAAGATAACTGCAACATTCAAATCCCTAAAAATCAGCAATATGCGTATGGAATAAATATATAAAAGACAACCTACCTTAATAAAAAAAAATTAGTAAATAAAATGCTTTAAATGGATGAATTATTTTCGTCCATGAATCTAATAAGTCAAAGACTATTATGATTTTCTAGTTAATATATATACAGACACGCACATCTTCCAAATAATTAGTAGTTAAAAATTTTATATTAATTACATGATGAAACACACTGCACTACTTATATTAAATATCAAATTCAGGAAAAAAAATTACACTCTATCACATTCAAAAAAGGTGGATAATTTACTTTATTACACCCTTAATTTTATTATATCGAAAACAAAAGTTAAAAATAGTAATGATATAAATACAAAATAAGGAGTTTTGTATTATTTAAGACACTAGGAAATAAAATTCATTTTAATTACGAGATTTATGAGGAAATGGGCGAGTATTTTACTTATGGATACAGTAATATATTAGTAAAATTAAAATATGATAAAGAAGTCTAAGCGGTCAATAAAAGCATGAAAAGTTGAGGTGGCTGTGAGGTTTGATTATGATACGGTACAGGACCCCACGCCCACGCCCACGCCATCGTACGCCACAGTTTCTGGTTTCTTTATTTATTTAATTTAATTGATTTTAAAAAGAGATACGGTTGCAGAAACGTGAGGGGTGGCCATAGAAACGGAGCACGTGTGTATGCGGACAGACACAGTTGATTCTCTTCTTTTCTTTTTCTTTTTTTAATATTTGTTTTGTTTTTATCTGCAGTTGATACATAGCTTGTCCCCATTTCCTTAACTTGGCCAGGACAACCTCAACCCCTTGGGTTTCTACTGTCTGCCGCGCTGGTGCACCTGCACCGCCACTCATGCATATGCTGCTTTCTTTTCTTAATTCTACGTGGGGATTTTTATTCTGATTTCATAGTTGGTTGATATAGAAAGAAATTAAGTGAATATCTAACCGTGAGATCTTGTTAAGGCAAACTAATCGGAAGTTAATTACTTATACTCCCACGTCTTAATTATATAGGTTAATTGAAGTTTTCATAATTATTAGGAAATACAATTATACAAGTAATTTTCTAATATGTTATTCTTTGACTATTAATTAATATATAAGTAAATCAAAAAATTAAATAAAAATATATTAATAAATAAGTTTAAAAAATATTATTATTTATAGAAATAAGTCTATATATTTTGGACATTAAAAAAAACATATATAATTAGGACAGAGGAATATGTATTAATCAAAAATTAATAACAGACTCGTACATCCTTGTATCTATTTTTATAATAGTTGATTTTTTGAATTCAAATATTTCCAAATGAATTAAATAATTATAATCTATAATTTTAGTGAATTAATCATGACAAAATATCTCCAACATGATCATTCAACATAATACAGGAATTAAATATAGAGAATAATCATTCATAAATTACGAGGTAAATTAATTTGTTTTTTGTTTAGATTTTGAACTTTATTATCAACTCCTAACAACATTACTGTTTTTGAAGTTTAATATTGTTAATGACATCATTTTATTTATTGTTATATAATGCCTAATAAATTATAAGATTAATTATTCAATATTGAACAATGGATTTGTGGGAGTCAATGCTAAGTAAACGATAAAAATTGTATAATTTCGTGAGTCAACAAAAAAATAGAATAAAAAATAGATAGTGATATAGAACCAATGTATAATTGATAGAATTTGAAACACACTCAACTTCAATAGAATATTATAAAAACCAAAATAAAAAATCAAATAAAATAATTTATTTGGTCTTATAACACAAAACTAAACAAACGAAATGGGTGAATTATGAGTTGAAGATGGTGAGATGAAATGATTTGGCTTATGATTTGATATTAACTAATTAATTTTTTATATAAATTTTGTATATTTAAATACCTAAATGATTAATTTTTCACATATTAAAATACATAAATTAAGGAAAATCACTTCAATCAATTATAATTCATACAAATAGATTTAATTATATTATAAGAATATTATGTGTAGATATATATGTCTAAGACTCGAAATAGTACTAGCCAGTCGGAACCAGAAAGAAGGGGGGAAAGTTGGTCAAAAATGAAGGAGAAAAATTGGGTTTGAAGTAAAAGCCAAAAAAGATGATGCTACTCTTCGCCGTGTCAAATTTAGCACGCTATGGCCCTTGTGATGCCTCGTCTCACTTTCTGTCATAATTTTCGCAACAAACAAAAGACTTTGCTCGAAATCATGCATCTTATACTCGCAAAAGAATAAAGAATCCGTCAAATCTTGGAAAACCACTTCTTGAAACTCTCCACCTTATCTTGCACAGACGTCCATATCCCGTTGTCGTATTAGGATTCACAAAAGAATTTAATTTTTGATGAGTCTACTTTGGTTTCAATAATTATTTTTCTGCTGGATTTTGGTACACATGCATTTCGTCGTAACTCGATTTCAGTCCTCCATTTCGATCAACTTACTCTCTATTCATTGCAGGTCAAGTACATTTGTTCATGCAATTTTCCACCTCCTACTTTTATGTCTCTCAATTTAAATTTGCATATTCATCATTTTATTAATTTTTAGAATATAATATATTTACTTCAATTTATTTTTTATAGCAAATAAAGTTTATTATAGTACGTATGACTAAATAAAATATAAAAATTGTGAATTATACTACTTTAAAAATTATAAAATTTCAATCTGAATCACATAATCAGATTGTAAGGGATTGAGTAGTGTCAAACTTAAGCTTACTTTATTTAACTAAGTGGATCTATCATCTTAGACGTAATATGAAGTTGAATATAAAATGTTATAATGCACGTGAACTACAGGTGGTTTAGACTATGTTACTTAAAGTGTTAAATGTTATATCATCAAATAAAAATCAAATTTGGTTTAAATTACCCGGAAACATTTTTGGGTTGCCAAATTGATGCTACAAAATTACTGATGATATATATGGAAACAAAACTGCAAAGTTTAATTACTAGTATAATTCTATATATATGTCCCTTGAAATATCACCTGCCCAAATATTTTTATTTTATTTTGTTTATATTGATGATAAGAACGTCACATGCAATTATACGCATTGACTAAATATCGATTCATTAACTTGTACTTGAGGGATTTGTTTAATTGTTTTGAGATTCCCTGTCACGTACATACGTTAACTAATCCAATTTGAGAAGTGATCTAATAATTTTATGCAGTTCAACAACTCTAATTGACTGTATCATCAACTCCTAATTTCTTATTAAGGGATGACTCATGAGTACAGATCAAGAATATCTTTAATTATATCGAGAATAATATAATATATTCACAATCTTGTGAATTTCATCCAATAATTAATTAGGATCATTTTACATTTATGGGAATAATTGTTAAAGTTATCGTTACCAATTTAAATATCTTTTTTAAGGACCAATGCTCAAAATATTGCAGCTTCTTCTTCAATTCTTTTTGGTTAAAAAAAGTCATAAGTATGCAGGGACCATCACATGTAAATGTACTAATTTTGTGCTGGCCGTCCAAAGTTTAATCAACAAATTAACTTTTGTGATAATCAAGATTTGTGTCATTATTGAATTATTATGGTCTATAACAAGTTGTAGGAATCATCCACGACGTCTCCACCACTAATGTCTCTTATTGTACCAATAAGCTTCATTAATTAAAAGTGAAAAATAGAATAAATTACAACTGATCAACACCATTTCTAATGTGATCACAACAAATCACACTAGAGATATAAACCGTACCCAATTCTGTTAAACATACTACTCCATCACAAAGTTCTTTTGAGAATGAATATTATTTTATTCTTTTTATTATAGATTGTCGTATTTTATAATTCAGATATATTCAAAGGTGGAGATATGAAATTGGAGAATAGCCCCCACCAATCAAATAGATATATTTTTCATTCTAATTATAAAATCTTGAAAATTATCAATATTTTGTGTCAATTATTGTCCAAAAGCTCTCATCACCAAACCGATTATAGAAAAATTGATTTATTGAACTTTAGTAAATCCAACTCCTGCGAGTGATTTTTTCTGCCTAGGCCACTAGATATGTTACAATTTCTTTAGAATATCATCACTATATATATAAATGAGTCATTAGGAATTCGAATTATTGTGTTTTATCGTTAATTAATCACCGGAATTAAACAATAATATCCATCGAGTGGTTTTGCCTAAAGATTAGGATTAAAGGGAAAGGCACATAACCATATAGACAAGATTGTTAATTTTGAGTCCCTGGGATGACCCAAAGTTAAGGTGGGTTCTTGTGGTAGAGGTCACGGGTTCAACCCCACCAAACGCCTCTATGGGTTTGAGTCTGTCACACACCTGGTTTTCCAATGTGGTTTATATGTCTGTGTGGTTTGCGCGCTATTGCAGGAGAGTGGGGTTTACCCAATCAAGCACCTAAGGTAGCGGCACATGGTTCCCATGATACCAAAAAAAAAAAAAAAGATTGTTAATTTTGTTGTATTTTTTTTATTTGTTGGCCAATCAAATCAAATGTAACATGAGATTAAGGTTGGTGGGACCCTTCTGAAATTCTCCACATATAAAAATAGAGTGCGCATCTTCACACGTTCACGGACATCATTACTAATTTAGAAATAATTAGACAAAAATATAAAATTATTTATATTACTTTATTTTGAATTTGGTCACTACATTCGACAACGACTCAAATTGATTCTAATGTGGTTGGCAATCTTGAAGTAGATCCCGATCCCTCAATTGGTAATTAATTATTGCAAACCAACTTAATTAATATAATAATTACTGGATAACTATGTCATCCCTCCTTATATTAAAATCTCTTTTGCATTTTTTAATATAAACAGTTCGATGTATGAATCTTGTATTTTTCTAATTGCATTCTCATATTTATTGGAAATCCACAAATAGCGAATATAATTTCAAAATAATTATATAATTACTTGTATATATGTAATTAAATATAGCAACCCTTCAAACTAATGTTGCTGACAATTACAGTTCATCCTTTTAAGAACTTATAATGGGCAAATCCTTCAATTTTTTATAGATGAGGTGCAACAGCCTTATTGAGTTTGATTTTTACGATTAAAACATTTGAATGACATCAATGAAATCGTTGACCATCTTTTAGAATTTTTTTTTTTGCCGACTTATATTTCTCCGAATCTCAATGTTTTGTGCGTTTGGAATAAATATTAAGTGGTTAATCTGTCACCTCCTTTGGAGTTATATAAAATTTTGCCACCGCCTAAACATATATATAGGAAAGGTAGGATTGGGATATGGTAAATATCATTCATATTTAGAAACTGTGAACCAAACATGATTGTAATACTTCAAAAGTATTATTTATACATAAAAAAAACGTAATAATATTGAAAACATTATTTTATACCCAACAAAATATATGTAGATAAAATATTGTTTTAAAAAAATCAATCTTAATCATCTATCAATCAAAATCTACAAACTAAAATATTATCTAATTTATAGAATGAGGAAAGTTTCTATTTGATCCTTGTTCAGAAAATGTATATATATGCAGCAGAGAAATTATTTGCAAGATTATGGTCGTCTGGTTCTTTTGGATTTTATTTTTTGATTATTGCTTAAAATAAGATGTCATTTTCTACCTGGTGATGCAATTATTACTTATTTAGTCAATTTTATTTACCTAAATCACGTTCTACATAGCTTAACTACTTAGCCAAGAAAGTTGGCTCGAAATTTCTTTTACTTTACTTTTCTGTGCCTCTCTCTTTCTCTGTGCGTCTAAGCTTTGACAATTGATACGAATGAAACAAAAGCAGCCGAAACGTTAACGTTGCGTTAATTATATTATTCATCAAATGACTAATCTTCTAGTTGTTTCTTCACAACATCTCATTCAAATTTTAATTAATTAAATCTCTGAATACAGATGTACCCACTAGAGTTCGACTGCTACGAAACATTCCCACTTTGAATATATTACTCTATCTGTAATGTTTTTTATAATTTGATTATACAAGTCAAGTAACATGTTTATGAGTCACGCATTCGATCTGATAATATATCTTAAATTATTGGATCATGTCTTCCTTCCCAAGTTTTAATATAAACACGTATAAATTTTTAAATCTCAACCCAATAACTTCAAACATTCAAATATCAATTAAAAGTTACTATGATTTATCCCATCGAGATGACATTAAATTTCATTTGTTTATTTTCTTCTGATGGGGACCCCTCCCATCCATCTCACATTTTCATATCTGTAAAATGTAACGATAATTTTAATAATTTGTATTTATGTGAGCGATGGGGTGTGCCATAATAGACGAAGGAACCTTTTTGGTTTTGGCTTAGTGTGAAAAAACAATACTCGTGTTGTTCAATCAATTAAAGCTTACTATAAAGGAACAAAATTATACGGGTCGGGGCCCGCCCGCGCCCGTATCTTGGACCACGACTACTTGATGATAAAACAACATACGTATTTTTCTGTTTCACGGCATGCACGTTGTTTTGCCCCATTTTCATCTATTCATTTGTCGCATTCGCGACACCATCTAATTTCTTGCGAGCCAAATGTGTATTGAAATAAATGGTGCATTTAATATGATTTTTCGACCGATGATGTGATATTTTACCTTATTGTTTTGGAATGTTGAGAAGATTGGATCGTTCATTTCTGCAATCAATTTTTATATTTTGTCGATTGGATTAGTGATATGCATTATCCTTGGTCGACATTTCACAGCTCATAAGATATTTTTTTAGGGACGGAAAGCGTATATCTTAACTTGTTTGGTATCTACAATTTTCTGGAAGTGAAATACTTGGATAATTTATACAATAACGAAACTACTAAAAACATATATAATGAGAAACTAGTCTGTTCTTTTAAATTTTTAAATTTAGTTATAAAAATATTCTCAATGGCTCTTATATGAATTCATAGAATTTTTTCAATTTAGAATGTAGCATAAGTTCGTCTAGAAGTTGATAGGTCACAACCAATTTCAATTCTACATCAAGTATGAAGGCTTGACCTCATATATTTACGTGCGAAATTACGTTCAAATCCCTCCTGTCCGTACCATCACATCTACTTGGATTGTAAATTCTCATAAATATGAAGCTGAAAATATTTAATTAATATGAACTAGTTGTGAATCATGGCAGATAGAATCAATGGAATGGTTTTCTTGTCAACTTAAGATTAAGAAAATTTGTCAACCGGGGCTAAGACATCATGAACTCTTTCATATTTTATTTTTATATTTTTCTTCTAAGAAAACTCATATAAATATTTCAAATTTTGTATTTGGCAATGAGACTATAGTATAATTAATTTTGATAGAAGTTAAATCATGAATAGTCCGACGTCATTGATGATAAAGTGTGAGCCTTCGTTACGTGAGAAAGCACTAAAAATGCTATTTATATGAATTAGGCAAGCAATTGTCCTTTACATAAACAGTTGCAGCCCTTCCGAATAATTGATGTCACTCACTCCTACAAATGATACATTTTTGACTTTAGGAAAACATTTAAACAACTTACTTTAAAGTTGCATACAGATATTGAATTGCAAGAACGAGTCTCATTTGAATTGGTCTTATTCCATATAAACAATGCAAAATTCAAAGTAATTATAAATTAATTTTTACTATCGCATTTATTTCTTGCAGAGCGCATAAGATGTCGATTTATTTTTTTTTTTAATTTTGAGTAAATTATTTTGTACGGACCGTCGTTTATTTTGTGTCAGTTTTCATATTATTGACTTAAATACCGCCAACTCTACACATATCCAAAAAGCAGCCCTCAAAAACTATGACTGCAACAAAATGTTAGTGAGAAACGTGGAATCAAATAACCCCAAAATCTTGAATTAAAGTTTTTTTATAATAAAAGGAAACCAAACTTGATTGCGACTCTGTGCTACTATTTTGTTTTATGTTTATCTGTTTGGGGCTGCTGATTAAATAAATAAAAAATATGATGTAGAGCCTCATGTTTGGGCGCCTAGGTCTGGTCAGCAATCACCCACCTATAATAAATCCAATCCTACTTTTTGTGGGCCAACCTAGGAAAAAAATTGATGTTGAAACTTTTGTTTAGATTTTATGTGATTTATTCAAATCTTGAACTCTTCATAATGAGAACGAGTTGAAGGTGATTAGATATGTATAGGTTGAATTAATGTAAGGGCTGCTTGCAATGTATTATTCTTATCAGCCGTAGGCCTTTGTGACCTTTTAATTATGAATAGAGTATCGAAGCATCGAGCCGAGTTAGGGCGTAAAAGGATGACCCAAAGTCGATTTGGCTTGGGCCACTTGCGGGCTATAAATAGAGTATTTCACTTCGACCCGAGTTTTTATTGAGTGCCAGATTGATATAAAATTGGAAGCAAAGAGAATGAATGGTGGTAATCAGTTTTGTTAAGTTGAGGACTATTGGCATTAAGAGTAATAGTACCTACATATGCTCTTAATTGAACTAACATTTTGTACTCAGGTTGTAATGAATGCTTGAAAGCTTTAACAACTGTATTTACATAGTGGGTTACTAGTAGTCAGTAGAGCCTGCTACAAACTAATTGTGCTTGCTCAATGCTGACCCACTTTTTCTCACATTTGATTGGGCTCAAATTAAATAAGACTAGAAGGGAGTTTTCCATCTGCACCTGCCCCAATAGATTTGGACTCTTTACTCAAGACCCAATCTTTGGGCTGAATTTGGCTGTATCGTATTACAATTAAGTCGTTCCATTCATTCAGTTTAAATTATGCATTCTCTTTCTTATTCTCTTTGAATGGTATATTAAACCATGTAGCATAATAAGTAATTCGACATCCCACAAGGTGAATTGGAGAAGAACGAACCCAATTTCAATATCTTTTTATTATATAGATGTACAAAAATCTTTGCATTAACGAATAATAATGGTCGTATTTTTTACATCCGAAAATCAAAGTCATGAAGTTTTATGCATCTGATTTTTTGGGCTCTATATCATATACTTCTTTCTACTAGAAATGCTTGCAGACCCAAGAAAGCAACACCCTGAGCAGGAAAACTTTTATTACTACGAATTTTTCTACAACGTGTTGTACCTCTGAGTATGATGAATACTTGGGAAAGAATTTGCATGAAGAAGTTTATTTTGACTGTGAAATAAATCATACAAAGTTCTTATAGTCGTAACACTCATGCTGCACTTTTATTCAATCATAATTATACTCAATGCTACATTCTTTAATTTTCTCATGAATATATAAATATATATATTAGGTGGTCATGTCCATGGCCTTAATAACCTGTCATATGGCGTGGATTTGAATATGGATGTACAGATTGCGAGTATGTATATGTCAAAACATCTCCGATATATTCAAATGAGTAAACGAACAATTTTCAACACTTAAACCCCTTGCAGACAGAGAGGACTATTATGAGGATCAGCGCAACGATGATAGCTAGAACGATCAGTTTGATCTTCATGTTTTGCAGCCACATTTTTCTCCTGATTTGTGTTCCAGTTGTTCTAAAGTCCTGGGCCTGATCCAAAAACATAGTGAATAATACATAGACGAGACGATCTTCGCAAAACAATGCAGTAAAGAAAATTCATATTGCAGCCCAAACAATAGATGAGGTGTAAGTAAATGCAACCACGAGGCAGTCATTTAGGTGGGTTTCGTGATTTGGGGAAAATCAGGAGTTCTTTAGTTGGAAGAGAGTGGTTACTGGCTGAAATGAATTTTTAAGGTAAAAAATTATTGTTGAGATTAAAATTGTAGAAATTTTTTTATGGTAGGAAGTGTGTGGAAGAAAAATCGAGGCAAAGAAACAGACAATGTGTTGAACGGATAGGAGATTGGAGTCGCAATATGAATTTTGAAGCAATCAGTATCACATCCGAAATCAAGACAAAGTGGCATAAACATTGATACACTAGATAAAAAGCACTTGCTGATACACAGATATACCTGATGTTGAAGATTTTCAGTCTTATCCACCAGAAGCTCTATCTTCTCACCACGATCTAGAACCTAAATTAGACAATTACATGAGAGAGTATCCCACTTTCATGATACAGCCATCGATCGTTGGTCAACTCAAACAGGTAAAACTAGAAAACATATATGATACTCATAATTCAGCAGCCTGATAATCAAACTTAAAGCTATAAATAAAAAATCAATCAACTGATAAGCAATCAAAACATATGAACTAGTAGTATCTTTTTGTGTGTGTGTGTGTGAAGGAAGACGTATTATCCTACTTCCAGCATGCAGTTAAATGTCGATTTAATGAACACACCAAACAGAACACAAATAGTCCCACCTGCATATAAGCTAAGTGATGTTTCAATCAGAGAGACTGGCCAAAACGAATTAATTGAACACACAACACCTTGAATTCAGGTTTCCTGAACATAGTTAACAACACATCAACCATAGAAGTCCTTATACAAGATGTGACTGGTATCTATACCTTCTCGATATTTTCCATCATAACACCTTTCACTTCTGACACCTGAGCCTTGACCTTTGCAAATTTGCTAATCTCCTCAGGGTGCTCGATGCAGTATTGCATTTGTTCCTTCAACTTTGGTCTGCAGTACATGTTTTCCCAATTTAAAAGATGTATATTCAATAAGAGAAAAAATAGAATTCGTGAAAATATATTGTTACTGTAACTAGATTTTTAAGCACCCAAATTCTTTGTTAAGACCATTCGCAGGAGCTGTCGCAGCCTTCCCACCACCATATTTTGCTACGAAGTCATCCTTTATGCGTTCTAGAAAAGCCATAGGAACCTGTCTTCCAGCTGATTCTTCAGCAACAACACAGTAAGCTGCATATAAAGTAGAAACTAGCAAGTTAGTGCTACAATTTAACTTGATTGCTTGATAAGCACTTGTTTCTTCCCGAATAAATCAGGTGCCAATTTGGAACTAATAGCAAAATACAACAAAGATACTTCATGATTCATTATGAACCAGAGCACTGTACGCATAAAATTACATTTTGTCTCATGGATCATAGTCATTAATTCAGCAAGACCTAAATGCTTCCGATTGACCATACATCTACCTAAAAGTATTGAAGATTCCAATATAATCAATAAAACATATAAATCAGTGTATGAATCAACAGCTAAAAATCCACATGACCATATCACTAGTAAATAATCGAGCAAATAGCAATTCCAACAAAACAAATAAAACCCAGCATCTTCCTATTCACCCGATCAAAACGACAAACCGCAACAAAGTAACAAAGCTATAAGATAACAACGATGGAGGAATTCTACAAACCGCATCAAAGTAACTAAGCTACACGATAATAACGATGAACGACAACTGTAAACTGCATCAATCAACTAAGTTAGACAATAAGAATTATGAAAGTTATGTTATCAAAAAAGAATTACGAAACTTACTGAATCCGTCGTGAACGAGATAATTGAAGGTGTGATTGTCGCAGTTGTAGGTGAACTTGTTGTTGGAGGCTGGAAGCTTCTGGAGGCACTGATAGGCTATAGAATTGAAGTTCCCGCTGAACTCCGTGTAATCCGCCAGCACCACAGGCGGTGTTCCACGCGCCACCAACGCGTAGATCAGCGTCTTCCGGCTGTTTTGCCCCATTTTCAACTGAACTCAGAGTTGTAATTGAATTGGCACCGCAGCGTTAGGATTCTTCTCGACCGTACAGATTTCTCCCTTGCCAGATCTCTAGCTGGATAACTTTAGTTGAATTTTAAGAGAGCGGAACCCCTTTTCCTGCTTCTCTCTCTACGGCTTTCGTTTGCTTTTGTATATGGGAAAGTAGAGAGAGAGAGAGAGACGGAGAGAAGAGCCTCTCGACGCGGGGATGGAAATTAATGATTTTGCTCAACTTTGACAAATATAATAATACAGTATTAATATATAATCCCCCTGCTTAAATACATTTAGATAATCTTGAATTGGCAAATATGTTGAAAATGTTTTGAACTATATATCAAAAATTCAGTTTTGGAATTTATTGCTTCTCTCTTGACGAAGACCTAACCATCGGGTCTGGTTTAAATATGGATTCAAGCACGTGACTTTGATTTTAAAAATAATTTATTTATAATTATTAAGTTATTAGATAATAACTTAAATTTTTTTATTTGTTGTAGTTATATATCTTTATATATAAACATCATATATAGGTTGATCTCTAAGTAAATACTAAAATTCAAACTTTATATATCCCTATAAACATTTGATCATCACAATATTAATACTCATTATTTCCTTTTGTTCTTCTCTTATCTTCTCTCTAGTTTACAATAGGTCATCATTATGATTGTTCTACATTCATGGACCCAATGAAAGAATCATATTTTTTCAATAAAGTAACATTTTTATTACGAAATATGAAACCTAGGAAAAAATCATATCTTTCTAATAAGGTAACATTCTCATAATAAAATATTAGCCTTTGTCATTGATGATATACCCTATGAAAGAATCATATTCATATCTTTCCGATGAGGTAACATTCTTATCACTAAATATGAAATTGTGATTGAATAATTAAATTTTGACGAATAATATGTAATTCAAGAGATGACATGAGTTTTTCGTAGTTCGATTTTTTTAGCAAATTTCTATGAGTTGTCGCATTTAATCTCATCTATTTGGTTATTAGTATACATATATGATTTTGGAATTATTTATATTTATTATATGATGATTTAAGAAAATAGTCAAATCGTCATAATAATTTTAGAATAAAGCATAGCAAAATTATCATCACTTGATATTATATAGATTGTGTTGCAATAAGTGTCATCGACCACTTCAATTTTGGTATGAAAAAAATGTAAATTTGATGTAAGATGCATAGGTAGGATAATTAATTCATTTTCGTTATTGAATTGTTTTATTTATTAATTGATACTCTCAAAATAACACAATTAATATTTTCTAAAAACATGACATGATCTTGAATAACACATCATAATTTAAATGATACATGTTTATCCTTGAAGTGAAAAAAATATAACTTTGTGTCATATTTACATCGGTTTCCTCAATTCATACTTGTAGATGATATTGAAATTGATTTGCAATATCTTATTAAAAACAATACGAAAGATCGCTATGATTTAAAATGACAATAAATTTATTTTCGGCTTTAGAATAGCTTCATTGATCATCAACGAGAGAATCAAATTAATTATACACGATATATTATTGCATCTAATAATCACATTGCGTTGAATTTCAAATTCAAGCATCCAAACTATTATTAAGGCGTGAATATTTGGATCGTTCCCCTTTATAACTAGTGTGTGATTTAAATACCTTATGAAGATGATTTTCTATATGCTAATTCTTTTATGACCACTCAAACATACCTATACGTGTTATGCGAAATATTTTATGTATACTTCGTCGATAGTACATATATAGAGTCAATAAATAGGAAGTAATTAATCAATCGATATGTTGAGTTTATAAACCAATTCAAATTATTTTTGACATTATGGGGAGATATGAAATATGAATGAGATAATGCCGAATATTTTTTATTAGATTAATTATTTAAATTCACGCACTATGAACTAGTCAACATATATTCACTAACAAATGAGTTACTAAATCTTATATACTTATTGTAAATGCACAAAGAAGTAATTGAAATCACTAATAGATTAAATAAATCACTTGATGCTAATTGATGCCAGAAGCATATGAGACTTATTGGTAAAGATAAATTTTTTGCAAAATGTAAAAATTAAATTAAGAAATTAAGTCAGTTCAAATAATAAAAAAAATATTCTCCTATTACGAATGTCATTACGTTCCATGATTTAAATATATCTGGCTACAATCATAAATATAAATATCTAACTATTAGATATTGTGCCCGCATTTTTGAATGCATATGGACACAAATATCTATTTGAAAGTCGAAGAAGGACTCAAGATTACTAAATACAAGAAAAAATAAATTCACAATATGTATTCTATTAATTTATAAGTAGTCAGGTAATATAATCGACCAAATGAAATTATTTGATGAGGCAATGCTAATAATAACTCATGCCTAAATATGAAGTTTGAAATAATTAGGCAGAACTTAAGTTTTGTCTTGGTCTGTAGGTCGATCTTTTCCTCAAATGAGTATTTTAAATCAGATGATATACCTGAAGAAGGTTTCGAATAGATTTTATGTGATTATATCGCATTCACTTAGCCATCTTGAAGTGAATACTTCATGTCTAAAGACGGAGTTTGAAATAATTAGGCAAAAACTTAAGTATGCCTTGACCAGTAGGTTGAACTTATCCTCGAATGAATATTTTAAACCATATGGTCTACTTGAGGAAGGTTTTGAAGAGATTTTATATGATTATATCGCATTCCCTTAGCTACTTAATGGTTGTCCCCTCACTTGAAGTGAATAAAGATCATTTAAACCAAAATAAGATGTTTTAGGACTAAAAATACATTAACTTGTGTGTCATTAGAGTACTAATTTATAAAGATTAATATTAACTAAATGTATATATGAAATTTGCCCATTACAATTGATACATTAGAATATATAATAGAAGCATATTTTTTTTTTGCCAATCATGATTTTCATTTTGTTAAGCATGATAAATAAAACATTATTTTATATTCTTCGGTCCTTGATAATTGTTATTTGATTTTGATGGCATGAATTTTAATAAATGCAACGACTGTAAAGCATGTGGAAAATGTAAGCCACATTGTAAGATATATTATGTGAGTAGAAAAGATGAGTCATTGATTACTTTTTTGTAAATAAATGAGTTGATTGTTCGAAGTTATGAGTTTTATGTAGGGGTCATATCCGAAAATAAAAAATGAACGTTTTTTGTAGACGAACAAAAACAAAATTAATTGAACTTTTCAAGTCCAAAAAGAGTATTTTATAATTATTTTAAGATAAAGTTAAACAATCCAGACATAATAAACAGCACAATGAAAACATTGTTTATAAATACAATCAATATCTAAAACGTTGCATTTTAGAAAATTAACTTTTAATAATTGAAGGGATAATTACTTGTACACAAACAAGAATTAGATTAAAATTTGGAAAAGCACCTGAGCTAAGACGGCTTACGTTACGTCCCAAGCGATAATCACTATATTAGTTAATTTGGTTTTGTAATTTGTAATGATTGAAAAAATAAACCACAACGGAAATCACGAAGAAGTAACGAGTCTAACGACGCCGTCGAAACTACGTAAACAAAAACACATTATTATTACGGAATAAAGCGCCGTCTGTGGGAATCGAACCCACGACCACGTGGTTAAAAGCCACGCGCTCTACCGGCTGAGCTAAGACGGCTTGTCTATTAATCAGTGTAATTAATATTCAACATCTAAGTTCTGAAAATAAAAATAATGTAAAAATGTTTATGCAACGCCGTCTGTGGGACTCGAACCCACGACCACGTGGTTAAAAGCCACGCGCTCTACCAATTGAGAGAAGGCTACATGCTAAATAATTAAATCATATTAACGGAATCATAAAATATAATTAGGAAAGCGAAAATCAGCCTTCTCACACTTTCTAGATTCTCACTCCTTTCAAAAATTCCCGTTGTTTCTTCAACTCTCCGCCTCCCTCCCCGCCTCTCTCCGTGGATCCAACAACGGCCGAAGCGAGAACAGCATAAAAGATTTCAAGAAGCAATTATCAAGAGTTAACCTAAATTATCGTACTTTTCAATGGAGACAAACCCAATAGCGCAGAACGCGCCCCAAATCGTGGACGTCGGTTCTGTGGTGGAGGCTATTTCCGCCGATGATTTCGACGCCCCTCTTTACGAAGTTGAGAGCCTCTGTATGCGCTGCCGAGAGAACGTATGCTCTTTTTGATTTTTATCAGAATGTTTGTGTTTTAGTGCATCGGCGTGTTAAAAAACACCGTTTTTGGAATTCTTATGTTATTTTTTGTTTATGGTATTGGTGCCCTGTGTTGCTATATAAATTTGCTACAACTTTTGAGCTTGAAAGTGGTATTCTTGAGTATATATCATCCGGGTTTTTCTCGTTAGAGTGGTAATAGGTGTTTCAAAATTGCAAGGTTGGATTTTTTCTTTATATTTCAATTTATTCTATCTAGTTGTTTACGTAGTGGGGAATAGTGTACAGACATATGGTATGGTTGCTGTTTTAGATTTCTGAACTTCGCAAATTTTTGTCAACGAGTTGTGTAGGTGTAATGGTCAAGACTATAACTTTTGAGGGGAGTCGTGATTTTGGTGATTTGTCTTGCTTGCTATGTCTTTTTTCTTTTTGTAGGTCGTTAGTGTAGATTTGATAGATTCAAGATCTCTTCTTGCTGTTCTTAGAGTTCTTACGTTTCTTTTGATTACTTTTGGAAACTTACGGCTACAAATCAAGCTTGGAGCACAAGTCTTGTAAGTACTGTCATTAGGAACATAGTTGGTTTTTAGTTCCTTATTTGTCTGAGGCTCCTAACTTTTATGAGTTAGATTGCCTTTCTATTTGCCCTCCCTTCTCTGTCGCTTTCGTTGTGTTTGTAATGTGTGCAGTAAAACAGTTGACTGAATAAGTAATCCTTAGGCAATGTGGCTGTTTACCTTTTCATGTTTTCTTTCTCCTGATGAAGTACTTTCCTACAGGGTACAACTAGGTTCTTGCTAACTGTAATTCCGCATTTCAGAAAGGTAACTCCCTTTATTCATTGAGCTATCATGGTCAGATTTTTTATATCACAGATTTGTCTTTTCAAAATTCAAACTAAGTAGCGAATTTCGTAAAAAACCTAAATTCGGTGTAAATTGGAGCAACAAGTGCTCCCGTGGCATACATTATGTTCGGAGGACTATTATCTTATATTTTAAGCTTCTTCTTTCCCTTTTCATTTTTTGTATATCTTTTTTTACAGATATTGCTGTCAGCCTTTGAATGTCCACATTGTGGTGAGAGGTAATTTAATGTAGAAGTGTACCAGCTGATATTATTTCTTCTGAGTTCGTACGTCGTTGATTCTTATTACTTTTTGTGCCTTCTTTCTCAAGGAATAATTATGTGCAATTTGCTGGTGAAATCCAACCTAAAGGCTGCCACTACGTATTGGACGTTCCATCAGGTGATAAAAAGGTTGTAATTAAGAAGCTGGATGTTGTAAGTTATGCTTTTTGAATGATAGAATGGGGCCATTTGAAATGCTCCGAGTTCATAAAGTTTGTTATGCATTTCCTGGTGTTTGGTCATTGTTTTAGGTTTGATATTAACCACAAAGTCACTGACCTTAAACTCTAAAATGATAATGTTGATATCTTTACATGCAGATGTTCAATCGTCAAGTGGTGAAATCAGAGACTGCCACAATCATGGTACTTATCTCTACCACTTTGCTGTCTCTCGCCAGATGCATGAAGACGCTCTCCTGTATATAGTTATTGAATGTGTGTCATGCATTTGGTTTCTATTCCTTATTTATTATCTTTTTCTGCCATATCAAGATATAGCATCAACGACCTCTTCTTTTTTCCTTTAGTTCTTCCAAATGCAGATGCTTTTCTGTTTTATCTCATTCTGACGTTGATTCTGCAGATCCCTGAATTGGAGTTTGAGATTCCTCCAGAGGCTCAGCGTGGTTCTTTGTCAACGGTATGATTTTGGTATCTCTTTCACATGGCAATGCACTCTAAAAGTTACTTCTCTTTTGGTATCCGGTATATTTGTGTTATTCAAATTAATTATGGTTCTCTACTTCTCCCATATTTCGAAGTGAACCTGCATCATCTTTGCTTATTTAGTAATATTCCCTGATGTACTTTTAGGTAGAAGGGATACTGGTCAGAGCTGTCGAGGGATTGGAGACCCTTCAAGAAGAGCGAAAGGTAAAATTTTGCTCACTTGTGCTTGCTGACTGTCAGATAACATCATCCCGATAATGATAAATGCCATTTGTTTCAGAGAGTAGATCCTCAGACAGCTGAAGCAATAGATAAGTTCTTGATGAAACTGAGAGCTTGTGCATCTGGCGAGTCACATTTTACCTTCACGCTTGATGATCCTGCTGGAAATAGCTTCATAGAGAACCCGTAAGAGATCCTCTAGTTCAACATATAATTTATGAAAATGATATATAAATTTCCTTGAAATTAATCTCAAATGCCATTATGTGTGGCAAATATATACATATCTTATGATCACTTAACAACAAATTGCTGAATAGCCATTAAGTTTTTTTAAATTGTAACGATCAATCTCAAATAGGTATGCTCCGTCTTCTGATCCATCATTGACTATCAAGTTCTATGAACGAACGCCTGAACAACAAGCGGCCTTAGGGTATGTTCAAGACCCATCACAAGGGGAACCCGGAGTTGAAAATAACTTAGATGGCTCAAACAATGTTTCTCTAACACCAGAGGAACCACATGGCTCGGTCGGAGCAAGAGCTGGCCGTCGAGCTATTGCACAGGGTAATAGTGCAGAAATAGCAGATGCTTTATTTCGGTATTCTGCTCCGGAAGAGGTACGCTTGCCCATTAGCAAATCTAACTCTATTTCATATGCTATACTATGTTTTGAAGTAATCATCGTAACACTTTTGTCATGACAGGTCATGACATTTCCAACAACCTGTGGTGCTTGTGCTGCAAAATGCGAGTGTCGCATGTTTATGACAAGTATCCTTTGCATGTGAAGTGCTGCATTTAGACATTAAATCAACCTTTTTTTCATATCAAACTTGTTAGCTTAACTGTAGACAGATATCCCTTACTTCCAGGAAGTGATCGTTATGGCTTCAACTTGTGATGGCTGTGGTTATCGTAACTCAGAGGTTTGCATCAGTATATTCTGTAACTGGTTTTGGCCTATGAATGAACTTAGTTCCTTCTTTGCCCTCATATCGACTTGTTCCGATGATTTGATCGTCTACTTTGCAGGTCAAGCCTGGTGGCGCTATTCCTGATAAAGGGAAAAAGATAGTTGTTCGTGTGAAGAACGTCAGAGATCTTAGCCGTGATGTGATAAAGGTACCATTTGTTTATGCCATTAATGGCTATTTAATGATTGTGAATTTTTGATGAATGCATGTGAGCTGTGATTCAACGAGTTCGTCGGATGCGTTTATGTGGGTCATATATCTTGGAATGCGGGTCCACTTAAGACATTAATTTTGCAATAGGTGTTCACTTTAATGTGCACGATACCATTTTTATCAGAATCTTTTTGGGATTTTAAAGAATTGCATATTCATGATATTATCATTTAATTGGGATTTTTATGTTTCATGACTTTGAATCTACTGTTTTCATGTTAGCTTGCTCTTGTTGCCTTGTTGGTTTATGACCTTTTTGCTAATCGTAATTATGTTGTTGATAATTTTAGTCGGATACAGCCTCTGTGGCAATACCAGAACTCGAGTTGGAGCTGTCTAGTGGCACATTAGGCGGACTTGTCACAACTGTTGAAGGCTTGATATCAAAGATTGGTGAAAGTTAGTTTTCTGATACCTCTTTAGCAGACTATGATGTCTTGTCTTGTGCATCATCTGCTCTCTAACTTCCTCGCTTATCTTCAACTCACAATTGCAGGCCTTGAGAGAGTACACGGGTTCACTTTTGGCGATAGTATGGATGATGCCAAAAGGAACAAGTGGAAAGAATTCAGGGCAAAAATCGAGCAGGTGCAGATTCTGAAGACGACAACTTCATCTTTAGCACATTTGAGTTTAGTTGATTTTATCGATTAATTAATTAATTTGTAATTTACACAGCTTAAAAGGTTGGAAGAACCTTGGACTCTGATTCTTGATGATGCTCTGTCCAATTCTTTCGTCGCCCCTGTGACCGAAGAAATGAAGGATGACGCCCAGTTATCATGTAAGTTTGTCCTCGTTTTCTTTTGAGTTTTAGCTCTAGTAACTTTCATCTCCGTGTGTTGTGGTTTCCTGATTTCGGCGACTTGAAAATCGTGGATGTGTTTAGTCGAGGAATACGAGAGGTCGTGGGAGCAGAACGAGGAACTGGGTCTCAACGACATGGATACGTCTGCCAGTGACGCAGCTTACTATTCTGCTAATGTTGAGCCAGATGAGAAGACCTGATGATGCATGATTGTTCTTTGCTTGCGAGTTGTGGCTTTCATCTTCTAACAATTGATAGTTTTATTTAAGTTTTGATTTGGTATATTGCGGTTGTAAATCGTCACGTTGTAACATTAAAGTTTATCTTCACTATAGTTATGTCCCATTTTTTCGTATTTCACTTTTGTTCTTTGCTTTCATTTTTTTTGTGGATTGGAAATTTTGTATTCAGCTTTTCTCCATTGTAGCATCCGAATACAGATTATTTTACTAGTTATTATCTGCGTACTATTTGAATGTGGAGTTGCTATTCATTACACGGAGCCGTCAAAGATTAGACCAATATGGAAAATAAATTTTCAAAAAAATCTAGTAATGTTATGTGAACAAAAGTTATCACTTTTCTTCGAATTAGGTCGAAATGCTATTTCATGATTAAATATAAATCTTAAACATAGTCTAATGATTCTATATTTTCATATTATTATGTGCACGTATGCAAAGATTGTTGGGCAGAAAAAGCACATAATTATATAGCAGAACTTGAAATTATTATGGATTTGAATCTGACCATGTAAAGCTTACATTAATTTCAAGATACGAAAAAATGATTTTATCAATTCCAACTTTACCAACAATTTCTAAATCGACAAAGAAATTTTATTAATTTTAGTTACACCATTACTTTTCATTAGATGGAAAAAACTCGTAGACTAGCTAATATAAATATATAACTCTACAAGGCTTGTTGGGCGGCATAAAGCCCCAATATTTGAAACTAATTACTTAGTAGAGCATGATAAAAATGGCAAGAAATTAGACGAAGGAAAATAAAACAAAAATTCTCCGCTCTTTCAAACCAAAATCTCTGCTTAAGCAAAAACCAGAACCTTGCTGTCGGGTGCTCGATTTCTCCACTTACGTTTTCGGCATTGCTCCGATTCTTGCTGTATCGAAAGTGGCTTCAGTTGTCTATAACTCCGCGGGAAAAGCAGAGGAAATAGAGAATGAAAATGGTGGAAAGCAGCGAAGAGGAAGATGATTTCCCCTCCATGGAAAGCGTCACGCCTCAGTCCAAGATCGACACCGTTTATCAGTCCAAAACGGAAAAGGTTAAAGGGATAAAATCTCGGAATTTCGAAAGCTAAACTTGAATCTCCTTCCGTTCATGTTTCAGCAAGTTGCTCTAATATTTTTCTTTGCTAAATCTATTTGACTTGAGCTGATGATGTAGGGTAAAATGAGATTTTGGGTTTCTTTTTTGTTCTGGAAGCGAATTGCTTGAACCAACGGTAATCTCGAGGATTCGGGTAGTATATATATATATTTCTTGTTTTTGTGTTTGCCTAATTTCTTGTTCTAGCTGCTGGATTGAATTGTCTAGAAACTGATTTCTGGTTGTTTCTTTGCTGTCGAGTTTCTTCCTTTCTTTTTTCCTTTTTCTTTCTAAAACTGATTTCTGGATCAATTTGTGTTGGAAATGTCTTATTTCTTCTCTAGCTCTCTGATATGGGGATGGATGGATTCCATTTAGATGCACTTAGATTAGAATTTGGTCAGGAAAATTATTTTGCTACTGATTTTTTTTTCTCCCCGTTTTAGTTAGTAATTAATTTACTTGTAATATCGTTTGTGTTTTATGCTCACGCTCTTCTGAGTCTGCTTGAGAGTGATATGACTACTTACTCTATCTCATTTTTCTATTACAATTTGTAATCTGAATTGATGCAGGGAATCAGGAAGATCTGTTTTGAGCTTTTGGATTTGAAAGATGCAGTCGAAAACTTGTGCAGTAACACTCGCACAAAGTATTTGGCCTTTTTAAGGTGTGAGCAAAACGGCTTGATTTCTGCTTGTAGAAAGGCTATATCTTGATTCTTGAATGATGTTAGATAAAAGATGCTCATGTTATTTGCAGTTGCATGCACTCTAGGTTTCTTATGTGAACATATACTGGATATCCGCCAGTGCTACCAAAACAACACTTGATGACAAACATATACATGTTTTAGGATTTATAAAAAAGAGTTAATCGCATGTTGAGAGATATTCCGTGTGTTGAGCTACAGAATGTATTTAATTTGAGCTTTTTAATAGTGATAACTTCCTTATTTGTGCCTTTCTTTAAATTGCTTTTGGTAAATGTAGGTTATCTGATGAAGTGGTTGAAATGAAACACGAGTTAAATGAGCTTCAAAAGCATATATCTTCCCATGGGATTCTTATCCAGGATCTAATGAGTGGTGTCTCTCATGAATTGGAAGAATGGAGTCGAGCTGGTGGAGATACCTTGGAGGCTGATGACAACTCTCTAGCTAATGAAACTGACGGTATATTCTCAACTGAAGTGGAAGATCAACGGATGCTATTTTTGGAGCATGTTGATGTTCTACTGGCAGAGCATAAAATAGACGAAGCTATAGATGCAATTGATACAGAAGAGCGAAATTACCCCGAGCTGAAAGGATCAGGGGATAGCACAACTGACGAAAGCTCCTCTTTCAAGTCTGCTCTGTTGAAGAGAAAAACCATGCTTGAAAACCAACTCGTTGAGATTAGCCGACAGCCCTCAGTTGGTATTCGAGAACTGAGGAAGGTGTTATCCGGTTTATTGAAGCTTGGGAAGGGTCCCATGGCACATCAGATATTTTTGAAATCTTACGGCTCTCGCCTCCAGAGAAGCATAGAAGATTTTCTTGCACTGTGCCCTTGCTATCCAGAAACGTATTCTGCGACGCTATCTAATCTTGTCTTCTCTATGATTTCATTGGCAACTAAAGATTCTGGTCAAATGTTCGGTGATAATCCTCTTTATAGTAATAAAATTGTTCAATGGGCGGAATGGGAAATAGAGTCGTTGGTCCGATTGGTCAAGGAAAATGCGCCTCCTTCCGAGACGTCGTCAGCTCTGCGTGCAGCTAGTGTATTTGTTCAGGCTAGTCTTAATCACTGCTCCGCCTTGGAAATGCAGGATCTGAAGCTAACGAAACTACTTCTTGTGCTTTTGCAACCTTATGTTGAAGAAGTCCTTGAACTAAACTTCCGAAGGGCCAGAAAAATGGCTCTTGATTTGGTTGGAAGTGATGAAAGCATGCCTCTATCGCCCCGTTTGGCATCTCCTCTTTCTACTTTCGCAACTTCGTCTGATCGTATGCTTGTTGATTGTGGGATGAGGTTCATTTTTGCTGTCAAGGTGAGTTGTAAGACGATGAATGTCCTAACATTTATTACCATTAGCATCTAATTTTCATTTTCACCGATTGAGGACATAGTTTATATGTATATATGTGAAATTCATAAGATCTTATCGAACCATTTACTTGTCTATCCAGGAAATAGCCGAGCAGCTAACTCGCTTGGTCATCCTGCACTTTGGAGGAAACTTGCTGACACGTATTTCACAGCTTTTTGATAAGTACGTTGAAGTCTTGATTAAGTCCTTATCCGGCACCACCGAAGATGACAATTTGACTGACCTAAAGGAGCATGTACCTTTCAAAGCTGAGACAGACTCTCAGCAACTTGCGTTATTGGGAACTGCCTTTACAATTGCTGAAGAATTATTGCCTATGGTAGTGTCAAGAATCTGGAATGTGTTGACTGAAATCAAAGAAGCGGGAGCTGGTCTAACTGAGAATGCAGTGACTCCTATTAACAATAGTATCGATCCTAAAGAATGGAGACGTCAGCTTCAACAATCTCTGGACAAACTAAGAGATCATTTCTGTCGACAATATGTTTTAAGTTTCATTTATTCTAGAGATGGCGAGACTAGATTAGACGCAGAGATTTATATTGGTGGAAAAGGAAAAGATTTGCTCTGGAACTCTGATCCTCTTCCTTCTTTGCCATTCCAGGTAACCATTTTTCTCCAATTTTAAAGATATCCGATCTGCCTGATTTTTAAGTTGTTCATATATATATATATATATATATATATATGCTTCATCATCGACTGGTTCGTTTCGTCCTCGATCGTTCATTCCTTAGTTATTTTATGCAGGCATTATTCGGGAAGCTGCAGCAACTGGCTGCGGTGGCTGGAGATGTTCTGTTAGGAAAAGAGAAAATACAGAAGGTCTTACTGGCTAGGTTGACAGAAACAGTGGTGATGTGGTTGTTGAACGAGGAGGAATTCTGGGGAGTTCTGGAGCACGATTCAGCTCCTCTCCGCCCAGTCGGGTTGCAGCAGGTTTCTAAACATTTAGTAATGACAAAATCTCGTGGTTTCTAAGTATCTTTGCTGTGCTTGTTGAAGTGAAATTACATGCTATTTCATCTCTGCTGCAGTTGATGCTCGACATGCACTTCACTGTTGAAATAGCACGGTTTGCTGGCTATCCATCCCGACACCTCAATAAGATATCGTCGGACATAATCGCTCGTGCTGTCAAGGCATTTGCTGCTAGGGGTGTAGATCCACAGAGGTAATGGTTTTTTCCCCTTGTAACATTTCTCGGTAATTAATATTTCTGGTTCCGACAAATGTTTGCTTCCCGCAGCTCCGTCCCGGAGGATGAATGGTTCGTGGAAACTGCAAAAGGCGCGATAAACAAGCTTCTTATGGGATGTTCTGGTTCAGATGTTTCGGAGGTTGATGAGGAGGAGGACGAGCATATCATCATGGACGACGAAGTCGTCTCGGACTCAGACGACTCGCCCTCGTCACTGTCATCAGTGGAGAGTGAAGAGTCCTTTGCTTCTGCGCAAATGGAAGAATTGGAAAGCCCGGTGTTGACTGATTCCGAGAATTGATACTTCTGAAATGTCTTGTAGAGACGGTGGTATTTTTCTATAGTGCAGATTAATTTTGTAACCTTAGTATTTATCGTCTTAGACAGTCGAGTATTTTCGGACAAGCAGTCAATGTTGTCACTTGTAACTCTATATATAATATATGTATACAATTGTAACATTTGCTATTTAGGCTCTTTTAGATTATTGAATCTGTTTTGATGATTTTCTATCAAGTGTCCTATTTTAAATGTTGATATCATGGATATAGAGCAACAATCATGAATATTTGTTGGAAATATTTGGTTTGGTGCGCTTGAGCAGACGGTTTGATAACTCTAGGTAGACTTTTAAGTGTTAAAAATTGTGATGCATTATTTTAGAAATACATGGAGAAATATGAGTACTACAGTAGAAACTCCTTATAAGAAATTTTAAATAATTCATCTAATTACGACATAATTCGAGCAAAATAGAATGAGCAACTGAAAAGCGCGGGAAACGAAAGGGGCGGTAGAAAAAATTAGGGTTTCCGCGAAATAGTCGAGAGTGGCAGCCGATCGTTGTTTTTTGCTCTTCGATGGACGGTAAAGATGAAGGATCATCAGAGTCGGCCGCGCCGGTCACCGTTGATCTTAGCAGAGGTAGCGCCGCCGCGGACCTGACGGGGAAGGTGCATCAGTTGCCGTGCTGCATCAAGCACGATGGGCCCACCCCTGTTTCTCACTACTTCAAGCCCAAACCCACTGGTAAAATTCTGTGAATATATAGCCCGTGTATTCACTGAGCACAATCTTGTCAAGGTACATGTGACTTATGAACTGAGCTCAACACTTGATTGCTTCAATTGTGTAGAAATGGAGGTAGATGGGCTCAAAGTGGAGGAAGCGCACTTCAGAGGGAGGAAATTGCATGGAACCACTGTTACTCTTCCACGTGGCTACTCTGGTAATTGTCATTGCCTTCTTTTAGCCTCAAATTTCCGCCATTTTTATTGAAATATTGTGTGGATCAAGTATTGAAAGATAAACCTAGTTTCTAAGCCAACAGTTCGGCGCACAAATTGTTCGATCGATCTTTGTTATGTCATTTCTTTATGTATATATTTAGCAATGATTTCCTACTTTTGGCTTTGTGCTTTGATTCTTATTTCCGACTTCGTATTGGAACAAAATCTGTCTTTGAACTGATTTCTAGTGATATCGAATCTGTAGTAGGCCAAGTAGTACAGCCAAAAAACTCAATGGGATTCTGCCGCAATCAAATTTGATCATTAAAATCACATTTAACTTCAAACGATTGTGCTACAACTTTCTAGGTTTCATCCTAGGAAAGAGAGGTTACGATCAAGGAAAAAATGGCACCAATTCGCACTACTGGGATACAGCTGCGACTTTTCAAGATATCACGGTCTGGAATCATGATGCAATCCCCTCAAAAGATGACGCATTCTTGCGCACCTTTCATTGGTTTACTGCTGCCAATGCTGTAAGTTTTCGTTTGATTATGTAGTTCTTGAAGCAGTAGGTACTACGTGAGGCAAATATTTTAAGCTCAACATAAACCTTACTCTGTTTGAAAAAGATCATAATTCTTGGCTTCCATGGTTAAAAGATTCTATTTGCAAATTGCAGCTGCATCAAACTGTTACTGCTGAAGATCTGGAATCCGCATGCATTGATTAGGAGATGCTTTGATTTTACAGTGATCGGTTCCTAGCTAATATATTGACAACTTGACTAGGCAGGAATGTGCTTTGAATTTGTCTCTGCCTTATAATTTGATAGTATGAAATATATTCTCCATCTATAATTTCTTGCTGTTAAATATCGGTAGGAATATTATTCTTCTATAGTTGATTCCCTTTCTTTTTCTTTGCTTAAGTTGAATTAGTGTTTAAATTCTGCTTTCCATGGGAAGACAAGTGGACCTACTTGTGAGAAAATTTTAATTAAAAGTAGTTGAAGCCCATGGTTCATAGCTCTCGGAGAAAGAGTGGTTGGCTCTTTAGTATAGATGCATTAAGCTTGTTGCTCCACTATGTTTATTTATTCTCAATTATATTGAAGGATATCTTAAATTGTTTATCTTGTTTAGTTCTCAGGAACTACTTGTCACTTGATGCAGTGGATGAAGCTACTTTGATGCAATTATTATAATCAATTTATATAAGCAGATTACATTCTCTTACTTTCTGAAATCCTATATTCGATTTACATGCAGTGTGTGTGTGTGTGCGTATAGGGATTTGTTGGAGTGGGGATTGAGACGACGAGATCCTCTGTTTCAAATTCTTATTCCATCTCCTATTCCAACTATGTGTCTTAAAAAAATCCTTATATTTTGTTAGTAATTTCTGGAAGGCCGACAGTAGGAATAGGAGATTGTATATTGTTTTGAAACAAAGGATCTCGTCTGGGAATCCATGCAGTACGCGGATGGCTGACTGGAATCCATTTATATGGTTCAGCACTAATACATTTTTATATATTAGACACATTATTGCCCTAAAAAAATCATGCCATAATTGGGAATGGATGTAGTGGGATTCGTTCATCTGTAAAGTATATTCACGATAACGAATTCTCTCATTTTATTCTTATTAATACAGCTTTTAAGTGCCTGGCTAGCAATTTCGTTTGTATCCAGAAGCTTGCTTGTAGATTGTAATTTTATTACGGGCTCAATGCGCTTACGATCTCTTGGTAATTTCTTAGCGATAGAAGTCTGTTGTATAATGCCAATTACACAAATATTAGAATATCAAGAACACAGTAACTACTAACTAATCTCCCTTATTGAATCTTTTTATTTTATTTTTTAATTTTCATTGTAAAATAAATGTATCATAAAGACAATTTCGGATTTAAAAAAAAAAATCAAATGGCAAATTGGTAAGTTTGTTTCAGAAAACTAAGCAACAAATTGTATGTAATGAGAGAATTTGTTGTTTCTTGTACTGGTATCATATACGACGCATTTATAGTTGTTCTTTTAATAAATAAATAAAAGTACTACGCTCAAGTTTTTCTGCTCAAATCTTTCAGGCTGACAAAATTCTGAATTTCAAAATTTAATTACTTTATTATTTCGTATCACTTATATTAAGCTTATATGATAAGATAGTAAAATATACAAGTAAACATTACTTCCCCCCGTTCTATCTAAGATAGTTTGTATTCATTTTTTGGTTGTCCCATCCAAAATGACCAGTTTTCTTTTTATGAAATAATTATCTCTTTAAAAGTTGTACAATTTACTTATTTTTTTATCAATTTAATCATTTTATACTCTTCTCGTAAATAACCGTATCGGAAAAAAATGAGCATTCTTGGGTGAGACGGAGAGAGTATTTGATTATGAAACGGAGATGAAATATCTAAAACGATTCCGTGTCACTAGACAATTATACACAGTATATGACATCCAAGTTTACGCACGTAATATTTTCAAAAAGAAAAAGGTTTAAGTACGTAATGACATGTTTGTAGTCGGTCGAAGTTGGAGGCCACTTTTCCTATAAGATAATTATCAAATCACCCGCACATTATATTCGGTACTATCACAACTTTCTCATAAGCATTTATTCGTTTTTCATTAATTTTCTTCGTTTTCCCACTAAATTCAGAAAAAGGAAAAGATGTTATTTTTCGATCGAGTTTCCGTCATGTATAAATATGAGGGACAAGAAGCAACGACCAAACCATCAAATTAGAATTTACAACTCATAAACTCACATTTTTGTGATAATTAATTTGTGTGAAATTTAGAAATGGCCTCCAACTCGAGCGCGCACCATTCTGGAAATTCGTCAGTAAGATTCAGCAAGGTACATGGTTATTTTTGAGTGTGTGTGCATCTACGATATGGTATCTAAAATGTTGATGCATGGGTGCAGGATGCGCATGGAATGATGGAGATTCCAGCTAAAGACCTCGACATTGTATGGGGCAACGACACACGCTACTGGAACGTACCCAAAAATAGGTGAGTTAATTTGTTTGGCGATTAAATCATTTGATGAAGCTATATTATATTAATTATGGATGTGTGCAGTGATTCGGGTGCGGAACTGTATCAAGTGAGCTGGCTGGATGTGAGCGGCGGCGTGGAGGGAACCACCGCGAAGAAGAGCTACGAAGTGGGGTTTCGGGTGTCGTTGAATCCGGATGCGTTTGGGTGGGGAAATTATCCGATTTATATTATGATTAAGAGAGGCAAGGAAGAGACGACTAGGTGGACCAAGATTTCGATAAACCCCAATCAGAAAGGGCAGTTTGAGATTAAAGGGAGGTTCATCAAATCTGATCAGATCGAACAAGGATCCAATGATACCAAGCTCAGCTTCGGATTGTACGAGGTTTGGAGTGGCAAGTGGAAGGGAGGTCTCAACATTCACTCTGCATATGTCAAGGAGTTTTGATCACCAATTAATAATGCTCATTCCTTTTAATTGCCACTAAAGTATATTACATGTATATCGTCACATTAATTTGTTTCATTGATGTTTGTATCTGATCGCTGGTTATGTAATTTTATAATATCTAATAAAAAGGTTTGAGTATGATTGTTCATTTGACAATGTTTATGTGATTCTGTAGTTACTTGCAATGGCTATAGTACGTATACATGCACGCGATATAAATACAACACATAATCTATTAACGGTTACAAAGCTAACAAGAATCTCTTCTTCACATATAATTCAATGAAATACTCATTCTATCCACCAAAAGCTTGCTTTTGGTGTCACGAATTTTAGTAAATTATGGTACGTTTAAAGTGATTAGAGAAAGGATCTAACACTGTAAATGCAATGTGGTGATTTTTATTTTTTTAAATATGTAGATGAAAAAATTGGGATTTATGAGGGAGTCGTTCAAAAGAGAAAAATGCAAATTTTTGATAGACGAACCAAAAAGAAATTAAATGTAGGTTTTTGGTCGACAAAAGTAATATAATACAAGTGGTAAAAAGATAAAAAAGAAGCAATATGCTTCAGGCGATTAGTGAAAGTTTCTACGCTTCAAGTGGTACGGAATACGGATTGGTTTTCTCTAATTGACGAAAGGAATATTTGTACACTTAGTTTTTAATCTTTTTAGGAGATAAGAAAGCATAAGTTAAGATGGGCTCTTTACTCAAAACCTTATCCAATTTGACAAGAAACTTGTTAGTTGTTATCACACACACGTATAAAGATCCCAAAAGTGAATAAATTGTTCAACCATTTCATTTTAATTCGGTTGTTAATAGGGATATTGCTTCATGAATTCAAATTGTACGGATTGAAAATAAAATAAAATAAGAATATGGGTTTGAAATGTACTTTTCAAATTTATTCAAATTCAAACTTGACAAGGACTATGTATGCATTTAGACCCTATGATGCATATATTATAAAAGAAGAGATTTTTGAATGTTTCATTTATTAGTATATTTTAGCAATTACTTATGTGTGTGACAATTCGTCAATTTAATTAAATTATCAAGATATTTCAATTAAAATATTAATAATTTAGGATTGAGAATATAATTTACACTCGATCATAAAGAAAACTAAAGGTGTTTTTGAATTTAATTCTCCACGCTTGTCTAGTAACGTGTATTATTTTATTATAGTGAACATGTACATTGCATGCAAGTAGTTACTCTTGTTTTGAAAAGATATGCTTTTGGATACGACTTCCCTCGTTGAACTGTTGAAATTAAGCACAAACATTTGGAGATATATAACTGGAAATAATAATTAAATCCTTTCATTTCTATTTTTTAAAAGGATTTTCATTTCTATTAATTGTGGGTTGTAATATTTCATTGCAGAACATACTTTTTATAATTTACTTGTACAAACATAGTCATCGGCGTACATATAATTTCCCAAAACTCTAGATATGCTCTAAGTTTCGTTAAAGATAAATACTCCAATTTCTTTCTTAAAGCAGTGTTCAATACGTAACGACTTTATATATAGGCCTATCAGGAATAAGATCAAATACAAATCAATCTTAAAGTATAAAATGAGAACCATTTTCAACATTTGATTCGTGAAGATCTACGGTGAATTCATCACATTACTTGATGGATTCAAACGCATGGGTTCGAATCCCATGAAAAACGAATTTTTAATTTTCTGA
Organism: Salvia rosmarinus; assembly: GCA_036937905.1. Lineage (NCBI taxonomy): Eukaryota > Viridiplantae > Streptophyta > Magnoliopsida > Lamiales > Lamiaceae > Salvia > Salvia rosmarinus. The sequence continues at coordinate 87,664,517 of CM072818.1, forward strand.
ATTCATACACTTACACGACCAATTCAGACGTTTTCACGACGAATTCAGACGATCGTAGTTTATAGGTTAAGGTGGTTTTTACAATAATCACTCTCGGCCTATCCATATCCATACGCCTATCGATCTCTCGATATTCCAAAATAACTTTTTAATTTATTTTTGCATTTCTTTATTTACCTTTAGTCCATTAAAGGCCGGAATTAAAGGTATTCCCTATCTTCGTCAACCAATATATTATTCTATATCCTACAAACATATTACAATTGTCACAAGAATTAGTAAAATAAAATAAAAATATGTCGACGATCCCATTTTTGAAATTTCGTCTTCTTACATGCGTTTGCTACTTTGCTATAAATATACAACCAGCTGCAAATAACGAAAGGAAAAAACTAATTAGACATATGTCTTAAGACATAGAGGATATTTATGTAAAAATACACTAAGTATGGAAATTATTTTTTATATGTATTAACCAAAAAATACTAATAGACTTATATATCTTTAAATCTATTTTTGTAATAGTTGACTTTTTGAATTTAAATCTCTTTTTTATATCTTTCCAAATTAGCTAAATATTCATATTCCATAATTTTAGTGGGTTAATCATGTTGCTATCCTTATGAGATACTAATCAATTATCCTTACGATCTACATCGCATGAGAAATATTTTTATATTTAAAAAAAAATAAGTTTTATATGTGAATAGTTTTATAATTATGAATTGTGGTAAAAATAATAAATTTTTATTACTTTATTATTAAACTTTTTAATTGTAGTAATATACTGAACCAGTATATATTTTATAATTTTTAACTCGAGTAAATATTTTAACTGTTACATAAGATTTAAATAAATGCAAATAGGATTAGATTCACATTCCTTAAATTGTTCAAATATTGTAATAAACTAAAAATTATGTCGGTGCAAGAAGTAGAAACGAAGTTGTAATTTAGTAAAATTTCTTAAATCTACAAATACGTGGGCGTGTATTTTACCAAAATTCATTCAAATAATATATACAGATATGCAATTTATATTTTATTTTATATAAAGTAGTTTTAACACTTTATATAATAATAATTAATTAATTATCATACAAAAAATAAAATCGGCCAATTTAAAATATATCAAACATTAGGTAATAATCCAATATCTATATATGATGCATAAACCAATATATCGCATGGGTCCTTTTAATGATGAACACATCTATTTTTTTATTTATGCGGTGATTTGATGAATTATTTGATATTCATTAATTTATTAATTCCTTTATATAGATTTTGTATGTAATTTCTATATAAAATACATAAAGGATTAATTAGTCCAAACATTAAAATGCATAAATTAAGGAAAACCGGTTCAATTAATTATGATTTGTGTAATCCGATTTAATCAAAATATAAATATATTATGTCTAGATGTATATGTTTAAATAGCACTACCCATAACGAAAATATCAACAAAAACTCGTTCTGTCTTAAACTTTCAATTTCGAAGTGTCTTTAACAGTCTTAAACTCATTCTGTATTATGTAAACTCGTTGAATTGTTGAAATTAAGCACAAACATTTGGAGATATAGACTTCGTGGCCGCACGTAGAGATATTGTAAAAAGTTCCCTACTAAGTAATTTCAATTGATTCTCTGGAATGTGATTTGATTGGATGCACATAGGTGTCACCCGCTGTGATCGAGAATCTATATCATGATAAGGGTCAGATATAAAATATTTTTTTATCTCGCATTTTAAGAAACATTTCATATGATAAAATATTTCAAGATGATTTAATGGATGTCGGCCGATAATTGGTAAATACTGAAGGAGAATTTTGTGTGAAATAATATTAGTTTGTAAGTAATGGTTATTCAGAGATGTGACGAATAATTACATAAACATAAACTTAGCAAATATTTTTTATCATAACTAGTATGTCAGCAGCATTGTTTGATTTTAAAGTCATACATATTAAAATACAAAATAAATTTTTATATTTGGTTTGAAAAGAAAGAAAAGTTTCAATTTGACTTAGCTATAGAAGAAATATTTATCCCCCCACCACACACACACATATATATATATATATATAGGGGGGTTAACGTGAGAACCATTTTTATCGTGAGAACGTGAGAACCAAAAAATGATGAATTCATTGTGAAAATTGATGAATCCGCTGAGAAAGTTAATGAATCCAAAAAAATAATATTTTCGCTCCTCATGGGATTCGAACCCGGGTGAAAAATTTTGAATTTTGGATTCGGTAATTTTCTCAATGGATTCATGGTTCTCATTTGAACCTAACTCTATATATATATATATATATATGAGAGATTAAATAGTACCCTAGTCACCCGAATATGAGGCAGTATATAGTACTCAATCTCACCCACTCATCTCATAGATCCTATGGTGGAGATTTTTTCGGATTTTGCAAACTTAATTTCATTGATTTCGCTATAGTAATGATAGATTAGTAATTTGATTTTTAATATGATTGCAAAAAGCAAACCATGCATTTAGTTGAACTAACTTATGCATTTAATTGAATAGAAAAATATATACAGTTGAACACAATAATGCATTTATGTTGGAAGCGTGCGTTGGGAGATACTGTATTTTTACGTTTTGTTAAATGCATAAACATGTTTTATTAAATGCATGAACGCATTTTGTTAAATGCATGTTTGTGTTTCATGCCAACGTACAGTTTTATGTTTTGTTAGATGCAGTTTTATATTTTGTTAAATGCAGTTTTATATTTTGTTAAATACAGTTTTATATTTTGTTAAATGCAATTTTATGATTTTCGATAACAAATCTATCATTCATCATTCTTCGTCAATTTAATCGTCTCTTTCTCCGATTACAAATGAATTTCGCCGTGAACCACCGTCATAGTCACCATCTCTCTTGATTATTTAATCCTCTATCAAATTCATCTTCTATTTTTTTTCTCAAAATACATCAATTTTGTTTTCAAATTTTCTCCTTTTTATTTCTTTCAAAATCAATTGTTTGTTGTTGTTCGTATATGTTGCTGCTGTTGTCCGTTGTCCGCCGTCCGCTGCCGCCAAGGAAAAGAAGAAGACTGATTTATTTTCTTTCCATTTTGCCCCTTGCGAAAAAAAAATTTAAAAAAAAGGAAAAGAAACTACTACGTGTCGGGTTGTGGTACGACCACATATTCAAAATGTATGATCTAGATTGAGGGTTAACGTGAGAACCATTTTTATCGTGAGAACCAAAAAATGATGAATTCATTGTGAAAATTGATGAATCCGATGAGAAAGTTACTTAATCAAAAAAAAAATTCTCCCCTTATGGGATTCGAACCCGGGTGAATTTTTTTGAATTTTGGAATTCAGTAACTTTCTCAACAGATTCATTTGGTTCTTAATTTTTAGAATAAAAGTGGTTCTCATTTGAACCTAACTCTATATATATATATATATATAATCAAATTTAGTAGTGGAGGGAAACATGTGATCTAAAATCATGAGTTTCATAACTAGTAGTTTCAGGTTTCTTTTGCCTGTATTCCAAAAATTGATCACAGTTCTCCAAATTCAGACGTTCTATAAATAAATATATTCTACACCAAACAAATATTATGGAACTGGCGCCCCTTGTCCACATTCAGACAACATCAATGGCATCAAATTCCAGAAGATAAAAAAAATAAAATTAAAGCATGGTGTTCTGGTGTTCGTCCACACCACAGCACCACCACTTCCATCACAGATAAGAATATAACGAGCGGTGCGGGCACCAAAGAGATTATAGCATGCATGATCTAAGTAGGATCAGATTGCCAACCATTTAAATATCTAAAGATCAAGAATCAGAATAGATGCTGACAACTATCAAATGCAGCAAAGTTGAGCTACAAATGCCACTTTTATAGTGTGAACGCTGAAAAGAAGAATAAGTGTTTGATGTAACGCAAGATAGAGGGCATCAATCCTAGTAAGCAGCAATTTTACTATATAAGCAGCAACTCATAGCCAAATTAACAGTAAGCTGGTGTTGTTCTGTCGTCTACCTTAATGGGTGCCGGCTTATCACAAGATCAGGCTTTGGAGCCAAATGGTGAAGAAACGAGCAAGAGTGGGCAAAGCAGGAATGGTGAAGCCAAAGCAAATCAGAGTAGCAAACGAGTTTCGTTACCTCATAACTGTGGAGATATTCTGAAGCACGCCGATTCGCCAGTGGATATATCCGCGACAAACATCCATGAAGTACTTTATACGGGTGTTTTCTTGAACCAGAAGAGGAAGGCAAGTACACGGCTTTTTCTTTAGTTTTGCTAACAGTAAAGTATTTATTCAGTCTAAACTTTATTGCAAATAAATCACAATATTGGGTATTGAACATTTTATCATTTGAGAATGGAAAAAAAGAAGAAGAAACATCGTTTGTACCATGCTACTGCTACCTTTTATTATTTTTCTTATAGAAAACTTCGACTCTGCAGAAGTACTGGGTTGACAAGCAGTCAAACTGCAACTGCTTCATGATTTTTGCACAAAGTCTTTTGATAACTTGGGCGGAAGATCAAAGCTTCTGGCATTGGCCCTTGTTGAAAGAATCAAGGTAATGACTAAAAGCATTATTTAAGGAATGGATGCTTGCACCTGCAAACATAATGGTTTTTATTTTAGAAATATAATTAATATACAACTCACCAAACATTGGCATCTCAGATTACAAAGCAACAAAAAATGCTACTGAAAAATCAATGAAAATCATGTAAACTTAGATTGTGAGTAATATTTGTATCTTTGCAGTGATGAAAATCTTGTAGTTGCTGAACTGCTCAATGTTTGCTGGCTAGAGGTGCACGGGAGATTTGAGATAGCAAACCTCTCACCAGGACAACTGTACGAAGTTGTATTCGTTGTGATGCTGAAGGACCTTGCTTACGGATGGGAAGTTCCTGTGAATCTGAGACTCACTTCACCAGATGGATCTAGACAAGAACGTAAAGAAAATTTGATGGAAAAGCCAAGAGGAAGATGGATAGACATCCCGGCAGGAGAAATCAAAAGCTCAACTGAGAAGACTGGAGAGATGGAGTTCTCTTTATACGAATACGAGGGAGGAAATTGGAAGAGAGGTCTATTTATAAAAGGAGTTAAGATTCAGCCAAAATCTTGAGTTCAGAAACATCGGGCTCTCTCTCAACATGGAACCTTTGCTTCCATGTAACAAGGATCTATAAGTTTCTACTTTAGTAGGATTAGTGAACAAGTATCTAATAATTGCATCTGCTATCATAATTTCACTTCTGACCAACTTGTGGAGAAGTGGTCAGAATCACATACTCTGAAGGCAAATATGGCAATTTATAACTTTAGTTCAACAGCAGCAAATTCAACTTGTCCCTAATTCATGTGTGCTCAAGGAGCAAAATAGGATCGTTCATTTTCAGTTTGTTTTTCTGGTATTTGGTACCGATTACTATGTAGAACTAAAACTGCTAAATTAAATCTGCTGATCGAGACCACTTTGACACGCTCAAAATTCTGAAGAATAGTTCCAAGAAGTACCAAAACAATATTAATGACATAAAGTAAGAAGTAGGAATCATAAACAATTATTTACAGATTGATAGGCAGGAAAAAAGAAGGGACCATCATATTTTCTGAGACGAAGGAATTTCATGCAAGGTAAAGCACGTGTAGGTGTCACGTTAGGAGATCTCCAAAAGAAAGATGTCAGAAATTGACCTGATCTCCACAGTAAGCCTTGTGCAAAACCATCAAAGTAGGGCCATCTCAAAGTTCCGTGTGATAATTTTCAGGCTTGTACCATAGCGAAAAATCGATTCCTTTGTCCTTCAATTTCTCTGTTGCTGGTCCAATCCGCTCAAGAAGCTGCAACCAATCATGTAAAAACTATGAGTAATTATCAAAAGAGAAAATTACTGGAGGAGGGTCGAAGACAAAAAGAAAAAAAGGAAAATAACCATAAGAACCATTTATTCACATAGGAAAGAGAACAGTAAAATTTCTGCGACCATGAGCTTGATTGATAATCTACTCCTATTAACAAATAAAAAGTAAATTTACATATCAGAGTGTGACAGGGTCACAAACCTTAGAATGAAGAACTCCATTGGATACCAAACAGGATCTATCAAACACGGAAAATTTTCCACCATCCATGCAGGAAACTTTTCCCCCAGCCTCTTCAACTATCTACTTGAAAAACGAAAAGAGACAGAAGTAGTTACAAAACCAAGAGATGTCTAACCAGTAATCACAACGAAAACAAGAGGAACAGTTGTGTGAAACCGGATTGTCAATGAGGGAGGAGAAACTACCAAAACACCAGCGGCCATATCCCACGGTTTTAGACGATACTCCCAGTAGGCTTCCACAATCCCTAGGGCTACATGAGACATGTCAACTGCTGCTGCACCAAGCCTCCTCACACCCTGCATATTGGGAGTCAAAAGGAGATTTGTAATTTGTAAGCAGAGGTTCGAACCATTCTTAAGCGAACAAGTGAGTTATAAATATAAAAATACAATATTGAGGTGTAACTTGTCATGTAATCATAGATATAGAGAACAGTGTTTACCCGACTAACATCAGTGAATTCCTTGAATAGCTCCATATTGGTTGCCCATGGATCATCGTGTTCATATCCAAACCCAGTAACCAAAAGAGATCTCTCAACCTAGTAATGAATAATGATTACAGTAATTGATGATCGGAATATAAGAGAATATGCAGAGATGCAAATTGCAATGGGATATACTAGAGGTTGGTGTAGAAAGATATTGTTAGATCAAGCCAGTCTTGTCCTTACTATACGATAACTCACCTTATCAGTTTGGCTCACATGAATTCTCTCTCCATTGCAGAATGCACCTTTACCTGGAATTTCATGAATTCTGAGTCAACCCGAAAAAGTACAAATATACTTGAAATTTTAAAGAGCTTGACAAGAATATTCTACCAGCAGCTGCAGTAAAAATCCGAGTATTCCAACACTTAGGCCCACCAACAAATTCTACCTACATAAGAAGGTAACATTTTGTTAACCTCTGATCTCTGTCAGCATCCCGTTATACTAGTAAAACCTCAAGTCATTTATAAAATCAGTCATAAAGAATGAACCAAGATACCACAGAGGCAGCAGCTGGCTTTCCTTTGTAAAGTACACCAATGGAAACCGCAAAGCTGGGGTAGCAATGAGCAAAATTTGTGGTACCATCTGCATTAATTTGAAATAAGATCAGAAAGGCAGAAAGGGAAACCGTGGTTAAAATTTGAGGTATTTACTTTCTCTGGAAACCGTGGTTAAAATTTCAGGTATTTACTTTCCAAGTCAAGTTGGATTTTGACAACTCCAAAAGAATCACTACTACTGTAGGTTACAATTTTCACCAACTATAATCAATCATAATATCATAATGATAATAGCATCTAAAATTCACAATTTCAAGAAATAAAAGGTCGGGCATGCTACGCAACAGTAGTTATTCCCATGACTTGGGGCTTGATGAGCAATACCTAGGGGGTCGATACACCAAAGATAATCAGAAGATGAATTCCCAATGATTCCTCCTTCCTCCCCAAGAATGAGGTGGTCTTGGAAATTCTTCTTTACCACATCCAGAATAGCAGCCTCACTCATTTTATCTGTGCTGCAGAACATTCGTTTTGTGGGTATGTTAAAATTATAACGAAGTAAAAGACGATAGTAAGACAACACAAGAGAAATTTATGAACAGATGATTACCTAAAACGCACAAAATATATTTGATTTGAAGTTGCTCTTATCTAATATCTAATGTATACAGGCACTGTTGACGAAAGATAACATTCCCATTAAAAAACGGGGAAAAGAGAAAAAATAGCATGGAAAACAGATGGCCTTTCTGTAGATGAAAGGAGCACCATCAGTGGTCAAAGTTGCAACAAATCCAAATCCGAATACTACAATGAACCTTCAGTCACAGAATTTCTCAGCAGAGCTACTCTCTCCTAACAATTAAACTTTAAAAGACACTACCATCTGCCGGTTTTTAGCAGTTATAACAACAAAAACAATTGTTAATCTTCACTGACAAACTAACACCATAACATAGCCTCGTCAACTAGTTTATACGTCCATCAAAAAGTAGGAAAAATTCAGAGTGGCAACAAGTCTTACTCAGTCACTAGATCAGTCAATCCCTTGTATGTTATATTTCGAGGCTTATTCACTGCATCCATTATCACCTGAAAAAAAAAGTAGAAATTTACAGCATTCGCTTATAACATTTTCTAAATAAGTACCTCAGTTTTATAACTAACACAGACCCATATGCTAATTTATCTAATGGTATCCGTATCACCAAAACAAAACTTGCACTATAATAATTAAGTGTACTAATTCCCAAATTACCAATTAATCTCCACCACAAATTTATTATAAATACAAAGAATAAAAGGCTGAAAGTAAAGAGACCTGAGCGCCAGTTTTGGCGGCAATTTCGATCACATCGAGAAGCTGATCAGAAGGAATGGGACCCGTTGATTCGGCGCCGACTTTGAAATACTGTTTTTCCTCAGAGACATCTGATAGAACAGCTTTCGTGCAAAACCCCCCTCTTCTACAGCTGAAAGCAGTTGGCAGGGTTGGATAAAATTCACGTTGCAGAGGCCGCGGATTTGCACTCGAGCTCCTAGAAAACGATAATCTCGGGAGCTCAGCAGGAAGAATTGAAATGGGTTTACGACAAAATCGGGTGAGATTGAGTGTTGATGACGAAGCAATTATGCACCGTCCCATACTTGGGAGAGATTGAGGATTTACTTCCGGTTTTTCTGTTTTCTGTTTTTTCTTCTCTCTGCTTTGGTGGAGCGAGAGAGAGAGAGAGAAAGAGGTGTCTGTTTCTGACTAGTTGTTCAAATGGAAATGATCGATAAATTGTAGTAAAGCGATTTTGGTTCAAATTGGAAGATACTGCAGGGAAGGCCCCTCCAGTACCGTGCTTGTTAGGGAATAAATTTTTTATTTTCGACCGAATCTTGAACACTGGAATTATTTAATGTTTATGTAAAAGAAAAATATTCACCAAATAATACTTCTAAATGAGTGTTTAGATATTAATTTAAACGAGATCAAGTAATTAACGAGTATTGTTACATACAAGTTTTAAATGAGAATGGGTAATAAAATCATTTTTAATCGGGTTTGAAATGATTATGGATATAGGTTTATAAATTCTTAACGTGATTTTATTTTTAATATTTTGTTTATTTATATTATTTACTATACTAATAATTGTTACAAGTTATATTTAACCATCTAGATTTTTATAAATTTAAACGGGTGCAACATATTAGCATATATTATCAAATGGGTTTGCCGAAACAGGTAGTAAAACATTTATTAATCGAGGTTGGGACATGTACAAGTAATAATTTCTAAACTGGTTCGGATCGATAAACATATAGTTAGCGGGTGTTACTAAATAGGTTTAGGATGAGAACGAATAATAAAACATCTTTTGTTATTTAAATTATTTACTATACCAATAATTATCACAACTTATATTTGATTGTCTATGATTTTATAAATTTTAAACCGGTATGACTTATTAACATATATTATCGAATGGGTTTGACGGAAACATGTAGTAAAAATCACTTGTCAATTGAGATTTGGACATGTACAAGTATAATTTCTAAACACGTTCAAATAAATAAATATATAATTTGCAGATATTAGTATACGAGTTTGAAACTAGAACGAATAATAAAAATACTTTTTGATCGGTTAGAGTCTTGGAGATGTACGCATGCATATAAAAATTCTTAACATGTGGATTTTTTTGGAAGTTTTTATTTTTATTTATCTAAAGTCTGCTATCCCACATCGAACTTTTAGTAGTCTTGATCGACTAGTGAGCCTATATAAAGGATACACATAATGCTATTTCCTGACATTATTTCAATTTCAATTTCAATTTCAATATTTTTTGTTGTCTTCAACAATGGGAGAAATTATATAAAAAAGATTAGAATACGAGTATATTTTTTAATACTAATTTATTTATTTTTGGCCAAATAATTGTCTTATGTACAATGGATTTATTGTGTATTTCAAACCAAAAAATAGTTTTAGCCGATGCAATTAATAACCAAGTGGAGTCTTAGTCGATTTATCAATCTTAGATATGGTGACTATAACAAAAATTTGGAAGACTTACACAGTTTACATGTTTTTTTTTTTTATGAAAATGAGTTGTTAAGAACCTAAACGCTGTGATTTTTAGTGAACAATTTCTTCGTTAATGTGCATCTAACAGTTTTCTTAATATTATTAAATAATTATTTTTCCATTGATTTTCGAGGGACTACACACTAATATTTATTATGTTTGGAAAAAGGGTGCGTATAGCCTCTATGCCCCAAACTATCATCACAGGACCATCTAAATTAGTAAATAAATAACATCAAGTTTGATCTTTCATGAATCTGAGATATAGGATAAGATTAGATGTAAGGAAAAAAATATTAAAAAATTCAATAATAGTAAACGCGCGAGTTATTCTATTTCTACCCCTAAAGAAAAGAAATGGTTATTATGAACCCCGAATCAAAATCTCCATTATTGTGGCCAAATATCTAAAATTTGAATCTCATTAATGTGTTCCAAATTGAATTTGTCATATCTAATTTGTTTAAGTGTGATTTGCATATTATTACACCATAATTTTTATCCAATATATACCTCAAACAGCTACTGTGGTTTTTTATCGTCACTAAAAATATCTAGTATAGTTTATACCCCATTCTTAACTGTCAAAGTTAAAATTTTAAGTTTTGACTTTTTCTTTACTTTAATAGTTGGTGGATAGACTAGCTACTCGATACGCCCTATTATGGCTTCAACTAAATACAAATACTAGATCTTCATATTTCTCTTACCTCTATGGTGTATCTTTACGCATCTTGTGTGTATATTGGTATAATGGTAAATTGACGGTTAATTCCATGGTGGAGGGGGGTGCAGTGCATCCCCTCTCACTATTCATTTAAATATTAATATTACTGTTCACATGAATAGTGAGAGGGGGATGCACTGCACCCTCCACCATGGAATTAACCGTAAATTGACTAATGTTTGATGTCACTTGATTTTTAGAATATACTACCTCCGTCCCACCATTCTTGGCTCGTTTTTCTTTTTGGACTGTCCCAATAAGTTGGCACGTTTCCAAAAAAGGAAACAATTTTACACTAAAAAGTATCTCGAATTTCGTGCCACCTACTTTTTACACACAAAACACAACTCTCCTTAATCTACGTACAAAAAGAAATGAGCCAAGAATGGTGGGACGGAGGGAGTATTATTTTACTATAAATATAACCATTATTATTAACCGAAAGTCCAATCCCAAGATGAAAATTTAAATCGACATTACATCAGGATTATCCTTAACAGCAGGCGTTGATTAACAATTCCCAATACAATGATGGAGGCTGCCATGATTTACGTGAGAGAAAATGACTTAATCATGACATAATTTCAGCTGACAAGTCAAAATTGTCTCTCCTTCTTGGAATAATAAAGTTTATTAATACATTAAACTATTGAACTCCAAGTGCCATGTGGTAGGTATTGATTTGTTACCAAAGACAAGACTTGTTTTTTATTTGTGTTATCTAAAACAAGTTATCTTCATCGCTATGCTTTGCTATGTTTCGAGTTTCATATTTGATCGATAGCAGAGTTGGATCTTTTAATGAAGGTTTCGAGCAAACATAAGAAGAAGATGGTCTTTTAATTAATTAAATCGATATCAGATGTTCCTTTTTGTCATGAATATGCCTTAAGTGTACATGAATAATATCTATGAATATATAAGATGAAGATAATTTATGTAAGTTAAATGCGCATGTGCAATTTATGATGTTGTGCCCTAGCTAGCTGTTCAGCTGTTGTAAATGCTTAATTATGTAAGTGATTAATGATTTTGATTTTTTCTAGTAATTAATCTGATACAGCTAATTACAATAGTCTTGTTTGCATTGGAATGTATATTATACATATTTGGTATCGAATAAAAAGAAACAAAATGAGGGAGGGACAGTATTAATGAACATTTATTTGTAATGACCCACAAACACTCAACATAATATTATTTATTTCGATTACACATTGAAAACATATGCTATATTAATGTAATAATAAAACATATTTATTTCATTTGTACACCATTCTTGAGGAGGTAGTTAGTAGTAGAATGTGCTTCTGTAGACAAATTCATCTTCAACAAGTATTGTTTCAACAGTATTTTCGACTAGATTTTAGTAGTGCAAATCATACATCAGGCAAGAACATATATAAGAAAATAAATGAGAGCAAGACAAACCTATTAAAAGTTTATAAGAAAAGCAACTAGTGAATTAATTCCACAACTATAAAACGTTCTCTAATAACTGCACCAGACCATCGCGAATTCAAAAAACACCATTATTTTTGAAATATCTATGGCTGAACAATGTAGATGGTTTTATTTTTTCGTTTTTTTAATAATTGAAATTTCTTCATGTTTGAGACCTAGGTATATGGCTTTACACAAGGGTCCAAATGTGAGACTGTTGATTTAAGATCAAGTGTGAGGCCTAGAAAGTCGTGTTTGGAAAGCCGTATCTCCGGCGGACTAATTCATGAATCTGGACTCGTTTTCACAAAAACCAAATGCACGCAGACAAACACGCCACAGTCACTCACTCTTTTAAATGAAAAACCTGGATTTATATGGCTGCATGTACACTCATATCTGTATGCTTTAAACTTACACAAAAATTAAAATACACACACACACACACACACAGAGAGAGAGAGAGAGAGAGAGAGAGAGATGTTTTCATAATTCTTTATATATATAAAAGAAAAATCAAAATCACAACTCACCGTAGAGATGACCAATCGGCCATGTATATATAGAGAGAGAATCTGGCGTTGTTGGTGAGTGATTGAAGCTGCTAGAATGATCTGATGCGCCCAATTTTTTTTAAAAGATCTATTTCAAAACACTCGATTAATTGATCCAAGAACTAAAACAGATAAAAAAGAAATATTTCTTTTGCAAAATATGAAAAGAAAATGGAAATGAAGAAATTGATTTTTTGAAAACTTGGATAAGGTGCGAGAGCAGATCATGCTGGCAGCTTCAGCCTCTCAGACCAACACACAAATTAACGTTGTAGAAGAAGATGGATTAGTTTTGGGCGAAATTAGGAAGAGCAAGAAGAGATGTATCTGAAGAGGGTTAGGTGAAGAGGAGGATGAGCGAAATAGCAACAAGAGCCATGCATATATATATATAGGATGAATCATGTGATAATGCAAATATTGATGAGAAATAAAAATATTGTAGTGAACGTATAAAGTTGTTGTATTAAACTTATAAATATGTTGCACAAAATTCAACATATAAAGTATAACATTGAAAATAGAATTGTTGCACCGAATTTGATGTAATAAATTTATATATTTAATGCAACAACTTTATATGTTTAGTGCAATATTTTTATTTCTCCATCAATATTTGCATTCTTAGTTGAATCCAATATATATATATATATATATATGCCTTGATTGGACAAAAATTGGTGAACAAATTAAGTTGGAAACTGTGCAGCGTTGAGAGCTTTAATGCTGTGTTTTTTTGTGGGCTTTTCTTACCAACAGCTATTGACACCGATTTGTTGCCTGCAGTCCAAACCATTCGAATTGGATCCCTCTCTCTCTCGTGTGTCAGTGTGTACGAGAGAGAGAGAGAGAGAGAGAGAGAGTTTGCATAGGACCACTTCCCATGTTCTCAACTATTTTACTAAATATTAAGGTGATTGGCCCATATATGTTAATTAGGTGTGTAATAAGTGCATTTAATTACTCTCTCTCTATATATAATCTACTTAGCTGTCTTCCGTAAATTAACAATTATTTGAAAAAATAAAGAGAAAATATCTAGACAAAAACTAAACATAATTGTACCTCAGAGCGGAATGCGGACTATATATGAACTAAAAAACTTGTATTAAAATTGATTGTGGGACACACTAAAATTGGGAGAGGATGGTGTTTAAGTTAATTATTCCTTACCGGTTCGGTATCCAATATTATCTTTCCTAATCCTGCGCTCACTAATTATAATTAATGATCGTTCTTACTACAAATATGCTGTGGCATTATATTTCTTTCACTATATTTTATCTATACTACTTCCGTTTTCTATAAGTGTTCTATTTTGCTTATTTTTTCTTGTTTTCTCCATTGCAATATTTGAAAGTAAATTAATGACATTTCTCATTTTACTCATCTTTAATACTTTTGTAATTAGTTATAAATATGCATTTATCATGATAATTAAATATAAAATTCTTTATTTATTTATTCTGTGTAATTTGAGGGGACACTTTTAAAAAATGAGGAGAGCATATTATATCAAGAATCAACTTGTCCCCCTCATGAAACAGTCAATTTGATACCAATAAAAAAAGAGGATGGGCTGAGGTTGTAGATTTATGATCTGAAGAGTTGACATATGAAAAATAATTGAAGCTGTAACTGTTAAAATAATTGGGGGCTAAACATATATAGGTAGGACATAAATTAAAGGTATCGGAATTAAAATATTAGTACTAGATAAAAAAAACATTTTATCTATTAAAAAATAAAATAAAATAAATACAAAGGGCGCATGGTGGGACTGTCACATGGGCTAGCTACCTATGTCCTTGGCCCAGACAGATTGCATGGTCCCTTTATTCTTTGTAACTTCTCCCCATATATTGCCTTTTAAGTTGTAAAAAATTGTTTCCAATATTAGGGATTTTTATGAAATCCCTACATCTTGTCCTATAACGTATTCATTCATGTTATAGCAAACCTCTCAAGATAGTTATCAAATTTTTTTAACTTTCTTTTTTATTTATGAATACCAAGGTAAATCAATAGTTGCAATCATAAAAGTCTGTTCCTGAGTTTCTAATTCTTTACAGTAGCGGCCTTTAAACTATACTAAAAAGCTTGATCGAAAAGACAAATTCATCACCACATAGAGGAAATTCTATAGAATATGTAGGTATAGTATATTCATTCTCACATGATAATATTTTTACGAATGTGATGTGAGGTCCAAATTCTTTCTCTTTCTTATTTTTTTTCCATATTATTAAAGGGCTTGAATCTTATATAGTTTGTGGGATCATGTAACTTTTTTTCCTAATAGCAACTTTGAGTTTATGTGGATATTGATCTTTACGGTCTATCATTGTCATAAAAAAACATCACTATAATATTCAAAACATATTAGTATAAAAGAATAGCATTGTATATATAAAACAAAACATTCTTTTAGATTTCTCTATTGTGAATAATATATTTTTGTTGGGATCGGACGAAAAACGCAGCGGAAATTAATTTTTTTTGAAAGAATAAATGAAATAACAATTATTTTATTTCAACGATATTAATCCGTAGTTTTGCCAAGTCTAGCTATAAAGTTGGTCAAGGGTTGAAATTCTTCACATGTGAAAGAGTTTTTAACTTTTTTCTCTAAAAGAAAGGTCAATGTTTGTTTTTCTACACATAAATGTAGTATGTATGAAATGTTCACGTTCAATTATTTCTTTATTTGGTTTTATGGAAAGGCTGTTATTCTTATTCATCATCGGTTAATAAAGTTTTTTCTTGGATTGGATGAAGGGTAAGCCGATGGTAAATTGACTATTTTCAGTAAAATGATACTCCATCAAATATGTGACACGTATTGATAGTATATCATCATTGTTTACAAAACGTGTACTTTAGTAAAAGATTATCATGAATTCATCATGGCTGGCCACATATAACACCTCCATGTTTTAATTTAACCTTCACAAATTTCCGATGAGCGCTTCCTCATGGTGCAACTGCAAACGTGTCGGGTTATGATTGGGTCTAGTTCGAATGTCCGATTCATGATTTATTATACATAAAAATAACAATTTTTATGAATAAAGTGATAATTGTTTTGAATAAAAGTTATACTGTTTGTGGTAAAAGAAATTGTTTTTATGATTAAAAATGATATTTGTTCATAAATAAAAGTGATGATTGATTAAGAAAAGTGACAATAATTTTTCTTACAATTTTTTCTATCTTTTATCAAAAATTACAATTCAGTGAAGTAACAATTATTTTAATGAAAGTGATAATATTTATAAATAAAAATAACAATGTTTATATATAAAAGTGAATGGATTAAATCCGCACACTGTTCATGGAGTGCACATGAGTACGCCTCTGGGAAGGGGTACAAGTAATATGTTAGTTATTGGGCCATATTTTTGTCTTTAGGTTTGTTGTTGGTGACCATGATTGACCAACAATGACATAAAAGACAAAGCTCCCCCTCTCTTCTCTCTCTCACACAAGATTTGTATACTAAATTTTGATATGCACATCCGCTTCAATAATGGATAAGAATCACAAACTTAATTCAGTTGGTTAAGAGTTAATAGATTTTGAACAATAAATTTTATGATTTTGGTGTCTAATTTTGCTTAAAAAGCCTTGAAATCTTTATATGATTAAGGTTCGTAATCCATTACGTTTGCTGTCGATAAAGTTGGCCCCTCATTATATTTTCTCTGCTTCTCTTCTCCCCCACTTAAATTAACCTTTTTATTTAGGAAACAATATCTCCTCAATTTTATTGTGGTGCCGTTTCTTGATTTTTTTATATTTTTTTTCTGAGTTGTGTTTGTTTTATTTTTCATTTGTATATACTAGCGTGTTATTATATCACTATGACTCTTCTCCGAGTTTGTGAGACCCGTGGAAAGATTGAAGTAATCATTCTGAATATGAATACTAATATTTGTGAAAACAAAAATAAAACTACTTGTGAAATGTTATTTTTATATTGAAAACACTGCCTTTACGAAACATATATTGTCTCACATTTTTTTATTGTGGCATAATCACAATTCTTTTTAAGTCTAAAATGGAGAGAATAATTTATGCAAAGCGGCAACCGTCCAAGATCCTCCTTTTTTCTCATATATATATAGGAGAAGGATATATAGATATTGTGCTTAAACATTAGTGTCAGTTATTAGGAATGATAAATAAATTAGTTAGACTTTTGGTTTCGTGGGAATATTAATTTAATATAATAAAATTTCATATTTCCGATAGAGGTATTCCATAACAAATTATGATGTTGGATTACAATCAGCGAGTCACTGATGGCTGATTGTATACCATTTTGGTCGGTCCCTAATTTTAACGTAAAATATAAAAAAAAATTGTATGTGTATATTTGTGGATTTCAAAAAAATGAATTAAACCATATTTTTTTATTAAAAGAACATTTTTAGTCATCAGAATGTTGTAGGCCAAAACATTTTAAACGACACTTATGAGGTTTAAACTTTTTCCGATGCCTTTACTTATTTCCTTTTAAAGATATTTTCATTTTCTTTAATAATTTCTGGGATTGACAAACAACATTCCTCAAACAACATAAAATATTGAAAACATGGGATACTAGTTATAGTAGAAAACGAAATGAAACGAGTAATCATCTCGTTGGGCCAACAATTTAATCTCATCTTCGCAAATGTCTTAAAACACAGCCACAAACGATAAACAACAAATGCGGAATCAATATTGTTTGGCTAATTTTCCCGACCCGTATGAACCTTTGAGAAGCGATACAAATAGGGTATTCTAGATGCGATAATAAGAGACACAAATTTTAGCGTGGAAAACCTCTCAAAACGAAGAGAGGAAAAACCACGGGACTACTAGAGCCGCTTAAATCCACTATCACCAATAATTGAGCAATACACAATCTTCTCTAGATTATACTAGAGGCATACAAATCATCATATACTTGAAATAAACACATCAAGATATATGGAATCGAAAGCAGAGCAAGATCAAGAAGAATATCACCAAATCTTCTCCTCTGTGCAGACTGACGGAATCCGACCTCCGGACCTCAAAACCGATCTCCACCGTCCAAAATGTTGGCCCAGATGCGATGAAGCTGCTGTCCAAAAATCACGACGATCTAACGGTGCAATCTCCGGGAAACGAGATTTTACTGCGACTGCGCTCTGAAAAACTGAAGGAGAAAAAGCTGCGCGATTTTTCTCTATTTTTCTTCTACTTCTTTTTCTGCTCATCTTCCATGGCCTCTGCATAACACTCAGGCTCTCCCCCATCAGTGAGTAAGACATACTCATCAGCAAAACACGGGTGGAAGGATGACGATCTCTCGTAGACCGCCTAAGTGGGATAAATGATGGCATATCTGGTACCGGTAATTCTGGATGAAAGTCTTCATCCACCTCTGGCTGTTCTGGAGCATCAATATCTTCAGTACCATGTTGTTCATCATTCTGAACATCATCTTCAACCGGTGGTTCAATATACTGAGGATGGACCAGATCCAAATCAGTAACATCATCATTATTATGTTGAGGAACTGTCTCTTTCTTCTCAACATCTTTCAAGGTCTGATCTTCCATGAAAATAATATCTCGGCTTCGAATGAGTTTCTTGTGGACTGATCATATAATCTGTAGCTAAACTCATCTTGGCCATAGCCCATGAGATTTTCATGACTGACAGCCTATTTGCTGCGACTATCACTCACAGGCTGTATTATGTTTCCTCCAGCATCGTGGCACTCGATGCAACATGGGTGAAACAAGGACACTCTCTGCATTATAAGAGAAGAAACATCAATTATGGACTAGAGGAGAAACAACTCAGATCTCCAGTTTTCTCATATGATCATGGAAACATGCATCTTGAATCTA
Source organism: Salvia rosmarinus (assembly GCA_036937905.1). Taxonomy (NCBI): domain Eukaryota; kingdom Viridiplantae; phylum Streptophyta; class Magnoliopsida; order Lamiales; family Lamiaceae; genus Salvia; species Salvia rosmarinus. The sequence continues at coordinate 87,683,354 of CM072818.1, forward strand.
TCCAATTATTCACAACTTCATCGAGGATGGGAGATAAGGATAAGGTTTGCTTTTTCTTAATGAAGATCTGAATTTGGAGAGATTAAGGATAAGGTTTGCTTTTTCTTAGCCAGGGGGTTGGAGATGGGAGATAAGGCTACAACTGCAGCCACAAGTGGTGGGGCCAAAAATCTCAACAGCTTCACCTTATCATGTTTGTGAGGGTTGCCATTTGCTTCATGCTCCCCCCAAAATCTTGATTTTCTTCCGCTGCAAAACCTTGAAAATTTTCTCCAAATTTCTTCAAGCATTATCAACACCACTGATGCTAGCTGCATATTTTCCTGTCTATCTATGCACTTCTGTGAAATTTTAAGCAGTAATAGTGTTGGAATTTCTCTGTTGAAATTGAATCACACGCACATAGCAGTAATACTAATTAAGATATTTGAACTTGTGACACGTTCATAAATATGTTCACCTCTCTTTGTGGCATGCAACTATAAAGAGGAACATGAGATCTTATTGGGCTGGACCTGATGCAGGCTCGACCCTAAATGAGGCCACGGGCCTGTTCATCCTCCATTGACTACAGGAGATTCTTGTGAATTATGTTCCATAATGTGTCAAGTGTTATGACAATGAATTGAGCTTATTTACATAACAATGGCATACATGAAACAAATTTCGTAGATTATTGCTTTATCATATACAACTTTGTGGAATACCGCTTACATAATTTCATCTGTTTGAGTCCGTTACAATTACAAACATAACGACTACAAGTAACTTCTACCATTAGCCTCTCACATTTATATAACTCGCATAAATATCAAAAGTTTCAACCTTCACAAAAAACAGGGGTGAAAAATAGTGATAATTCCCCGTGTAAGACTCAGTTCCACCTGCCAAATGGCTACTACATATTTAATGTACCTCCCATTCAAGGATCGTTGAGGTACGTGTTTTATATTTCTCCGACTAACAGACAAGGAAAGGCTCAAGATGATCATGCTGCGAGGTTGGTTGGAGCCGTCTCAGAACCATATTGGGCGAGAAACTCAACAGGATGGAGAGTAGGATTACATTCTTCTCTTTGTTCCACATTCGCCTAACTGTAAAGAAACAGCAAGATCTGCTTCAGATTCATCTCTTAACCGTGATAGGTTTTTCACGTCTGTCATTTCCCCTTGTTCGGTGTTTAAGAGAGATTTGTATGAAAAGCTCGGGATGAACTGGTGTTCTACACTGGGAACCACCTCACAGCCAACTTCAATGCGAAACTCGTCACCAATTGATGGAGGCGTTAAGCCATGATGAGAATCATCATTGGTCAAAACTTGCATAATCCTCAAAGGAAGTGGTTCGGAGTTATCTTCATGCTTTGTGTTGGTCGTCCCAAGGGTTCCAACAATAGAGTCAAGTCTTGATGCTGTTGCATCACAATGTTCTAGTAGTGCAGCTATTTTGTAATACAGGGAGGAAGCAAAAAGAGAGAGAAAGAAGTGCAGTCAGGAGAAGAAATATAAGGGCAATTGTACACATCCAGTAAAGGTAAATATGATATTCTACCCTATCATCAGACTAAAAGAATACAATAACAAGTTAAAACCTTTATCCCATTATGAGGGCTCAGATTATATGGATCATAGCTCGTCATCATTTCCTGTTTAAAATGCATTAAATTATTTATACTGAAGTACAAGAAATCTTTTCTAACCGTGTCTTCCCAAGTCTTCATGTGTTTTCCCCTTCCCTTTTTAATTTGAGTTGGATAGAATGGTTAATCGATATGTCCGTTCATGGAGGAATGAGGAAGGGTAAAAGATGAAGAAGATCGCTATTGGTGCGAGTTGTAAGGAGTCTTGGTGAACTTATTGGTGATGCTATCAAAATCATTGATTAGATGTTTTTTTGTTAGCATTATTTGACCTTGCAGAAATCAAATCAGAAAATCTGATTGCAGTGAGAAGTCCATAGTAGTTGGAGACTCAAACCTTGAAGCCCTTCGGGGGATGTGACAAGATCGAGTTCGAGGAGATCAAGAAGACGCCCTAAATCAACTCCACTGGTCCAATTCTCTGGAGGCTGACCAACTTTCAGTTTCAACCGACCCCGATTTGCTGTCCCACCCCAAATGATGCCGACGGGCTGGGGTTCTGACCATTTTGATTTGTCAATAGGATAAGGCTTCCACTGTCACCTTCAAGGTCAAAAGTCCGTTGATTCTCTCCAACAACAAGAAAATCGGTAAGGAAACATACCCCTTTCTCATCATTGTATTCCAGAGAATAGGCCATTATTGTCCCAGTTGTCAATCCAGAGCTCCTTCCCACTTTTACGACTTGCCTTCCAACAAGACTACCAATAGGAGACTGCAAGTCTATTACATGAACATCGCCAATTTCACCAACATCCTTCACTACGGTGGTCACATTGGCCATGTTAAATTCTTCGGCAAAAGGAATGAAGGCACCATCAGCACGAACAAAAGTCTCTGCATGACAAAAGGATTGTAATTAATATGTTAAAGAGTGTCAGATGGACACAATCAAGAAACAGGAACACCTTTCACATGCACGAACATGGGAACTATTGATAGCTATCAAAAGAAAATTATATCAGAAAGATTATACAGAGGAGAACAACTTACCATCTTAAGGAAATAATTAAAGTAATTCTGAATGCTAAAAACCACTAGATAATTTTTAATATATCCATGATAATCTTTGCTTCTGATGTCTTCAGTTAACTTAATTTCTTTATCTCTGGAGAGAGCTTCATCATAACTAATCTCTTATTTCTTAGGAATTATATAAAAATATGACAATCAAGTAAAGGACTTTTTGAGCAATTATCTACAACCTTGGGGTAGGTTACCTGGGTTTGTTCCAGCAAAAATGCCATACCAAAGATTATCTTTGACGAATGATGTAGCCCTTTCAACAGCACCCAAATATACCCCTGGTCCAAGACTAGGGGGCAATGGATGAAACATCTTCTGACTTGGGAAGTCAAGATCAACTGCAACATGCCGATTAGTTAAGAAACCAACTTGCTTATCTCCTGTCCTGCTTTTGACAATGGCACCCAACGTTCCATAAGTTCCCTGGCTAGCAACCTCAAACATGCAGGCGAGTTATTGAATACTTATGCCACAAGAATATCATTCAAACAACTTGTAGTAACATCTCTCGTAATTTGAAGCTAGATGGACTCAACATAATGCCAAAGTATTTTATTCCCTTTAAGAAAAAATGTAATTATTACCTGGGAACCTGATCCAATGCATGGATCACTTCCACCAAAGTCATCTACAAGTTCTGTGTAGAGTTGTTCTGTTGGGGTGGCTGCAGGAGCTCCAAAGTAAGAGAATTCGACAACATCAACTTCACACCAAACACCTCCAGGTCCCTGCAAAATAAATGAAAAAGAACTCAAAATGCAAGGATGTACTCTAACAATATCATTCCATGAATAAGATTCAAGAATCTATTGCAAATTTGGGATACATCTTGTACTTGATTGGATAAAGTGGCTTCTGAGAAGGTCGAAATAACTGTATCAAACTAAAGAAATAAGCACCAGTGATTAGAACCTCAAGAGCCTGAGGCAGGCAGTAGGCAGGGCGTAGCCAATTCCTGTGAATTTTCCTAGCAACAAAGACAAGTATAGCCGGTATATCTGTCAACAAGCCCCTCCTAATCCTAAAACCAACTGCAGTGCCCAGACTAATGCGCCGCAAAATCTTGCTGTGAAATGCCCTGATAATCATCAGTTCAAGCAACGTAGTAGCCTGCAACCCTTTCGGACAACCAAGGATTTCAGGTAATACCCCTTTCTGAAGATTCGCAAAGTAATGATGCCTATCTTCTGCACAAGGTGCTATCCTGCAAGCAGGCCATGAAAAGTAAGCAGCATTGCTCTCAGAGATCTGGCCACCGGATGCAAAGGCTTGTGAAGGCGGAGGACTTGATCCAGGTAGATTATGATTGTTGCAGTAATTCCTCTCCAAATCAAGTGCTGATTCATCAGACTGAAACGATCCACACTTATGGGCTCTTAAGTCCATTTTAGCCGTATTTACATCCATGAGTCAGCTTCACTGCAAGTAATGAACTGACATCATCTAGCAGGAGATTATAAACAGTTTTCAAATCATATTAAACCAATAAAACCAATTCAGGAGTCAAATAAGAAACTGAAGATATTTAGTTTCTCCAGTGACAGCTGTAGCAGCCATCACTCAAGTAAAGGCTATGGACGAAATTTGTGTTGGAAAGATGGCCAAGGAAATAAAGCAACATTTCGACATCAGAAGTTGGGTCCTAATCCTGTTCCTAAATGAATCATACAATTGTAACACATTAAGGTGGGGTTCCTACGGCATCCGTATTAGATATATTCATGATACTGTTTTAAGTCGAGCAATCAAACAGGATCCCTGAAAATATCGTCCAATATAAGCAACATATTACTGCTTGCAATTTCTGAAGAAGCAATTTTACGACTAACGTGATAAGTACCAGTCATAGGTATTAATCATCACTTCATCACAGAAGAGAAAAATAATCTGATTATTGTCTGCTCAAGCAACCTTCAATCTCAAGGGAAGTTAAACTTATCAGCGAAAAAAGATTGATCGGGTTTCAGAATAGCAACAGTAATATATTATGATAAATATACTGAACGGTTTAAGAAATGGGAGAGAAGATGAGTCGTAAGCCCATAGGTAAATATCCACAATGAGCATTAGCTATCCATGTGAACAGTCGAACCTTTGAAGAAAGACTCCTAAAATCCCAAAACCTAAGATGCAAAGCCAGAGCAGGAAATGCAGAAAACAAAAAATTGAATCTTGAACGCAGCTTCAAACAAAAGTAAACCTGTGAACAACCCAGAAGTTTTGATACCCTAAAACAGATATGCTTACCGACAACCACCTTCCAGCTCAATCAACTTATCGGATTGAAATCTCAATCAGAAAGTGCCCGGCCATTCCACTATGAAATCATACAGAGAAGCTTACTGAATTTGTTTTTGAGAGTCCACTCTTTCAGTGTGCTAGAGTGAATGAACTGTTTTTAGAAAGAAATTACTGGCGATTCTATATTACAATACACAATACTAATATAAAGATTAACTACTCAATAACAGATACTGATATACAGATAGTTTATTAATAGTCTTTTTAAAACTCCTTTTTAACCTTAACCCTTTGCCCCTTTATGCTGTCCCTATAACTGAATAATCTTCCTTTTGGCCAGTCATCATTTGAGTGATCAGATTATTGATGGAGCAAGAGAAAATTTCAATGGTTGAAAAGGAGGGCGAGGCTAAAAAGACACAATTTTTATTTGGATTCCAATGAGATTATATGTTTTTGGTGGGGATTATGGGCCCATACATATTTGCTCCCCAAAAGTTGCACATTTTGCTCCTCAAATAATTCATTCCCCAGCTAGCATAAGCTTACTCTACATTTCTTGTCCAGCAACTTCTCTCTGCTAATTTTACTATGATTGTAGCGTATCTGCAATATTTCTGATCCTAAAAGTTCATTCAATATATTCATCAGTATCTCTATTTCATGGAGGAGAATAAAATGAAACGGGAAGCAAAAACCATGTCCCATACTTATCGACACCGAGAGCACAACGGCGATTCTGAGTTGCCGGTGTATTCTATTTCTAGGGTTAAACCTAGGGGGAAAGTGTTATACCAATAATTCTGCTCTAGATGACAGTGAGCTTACTGGTGAAAAAATACCAAAGATTTTTTCTCCAGAAAAGTTGAAATCTGGCAAAAGCACCTTATCTTGGCATTCGCGTGCTCCATTGACGATGCTCGTAGCTCATTATGGCTTGTAGGGCTATCTCCACGGCCAGCACACGCGCCTATACGACGAGCTCCAGAAGGACCCCTACCTCGACCAATTTCGTCATTTCGTGGGAGGACTTCTGCCTGTCATTATCTTTTCATTATCTTCTCCGCTTTTGTAATCGTCTTTGATCGTTCTGTCAATTATCATATCATCATCGTTTTGAAAATTCTTCGATTTAATTCCAATTCTATTATTTATTTACGCGTTAGCTATTTTTCAATTAAATAAGTGGCCTCGTGATTGAGATCAAATTACGTAAAAAATATCTTTCTGAGTCGAGGCCGTGACACATCCATTTCTATTTTCTCCACAGTAAAATAATTCGTGAATGAATTGGCACTATATATATCTAGAGATATATGTAGATTTTTTGTCTCTGTGTTTGAAAGAATATACGAATAGATAAATCCTCTACTATATTAGCACTTACTCATAATATTACTTTGTCCCACCAATATTGGCTTGTATACTAGTTTGTATTATCTCATTATTGTTGGCTCGTACAAAAAAAAAAAAATTTTACATTAAAAAATGTCTCGATATTTTATATATAAAACACAACTCTCCATAATCCATATGCCAAAAGTAATGGACCAATATTTGTGAAACAGGGGAGTATTACTATTAATTTTATTAAGAAAACAAGAAGTTAACGAACTCTTAACAAAGAAATGATACTATTCTGTGGGAATCGACAACCGGACCAAGGGGCTAAAATTTCTATTGGAATTGAGTATTGTTTATAGTTATATAGTTTACCATATCCGTCTTCTTCGAATAAGTTTTCTATTTGAAAATGAATTTTATTCATGAATAAGTGCACAACTTCACAATTTAATGGTAAAAGTTGGATAAGTTTTATTCTTATCATCAGTGCAATTTAATTTTATTCTTTACTTTTTTAGTTTTCAATGTATAACCAATAATAGTAAAATAAAATTGCTTCTTAGTATGTGTGTTTGAACCATAGAAAATACTTATTTAAAATCGAATTCCATCAAAATTCTCAAATAATAGTAATAAAATAATAGAAAATACTTATTGTAATAACAATAATAATAATAATAATAAGAATTCTGAAAATCAAATTCCATCAACAACTTATTTAAGCATTGAAGGTATTGAAGAATGTGTAATTGGAGGGTAAGATTGGAAAAGCATCCTAAAGAGATTTGGTAGAGATGGTGTCTATTAACCATTTGCAAAATGTGATGTCAATTTGTATATAATAAGCAGGTCGATTAATTATTAGCTAGCCTTGTGAGGGTATATTATATGAGGTTGGTGCCCACCCCTTTGCTCTTCTTTACATTGGCCCACCCGATGAGCTAAGGTCCATTGGCCCACCATTTTTGGACGTTTATTCGACCAATAAGGTAACAACACCTAATCCATAAAATCCGGAATTTGCATGTTATGGTTGTGGATTATATTTGTCGTTTTCCAATCCACTGTTAAATTATCATTATAAAAATTGTGAGCGACAATCTCATGATTCAAATCTAAATTTATATTTAACTATACAATTTAATTGTAGGTATGTAGTTAATGTTATCAACAAAACCACACAAAATTACATTTATACGTATTTAGAAAGGGGTTCAGTCAGTCTCACAATCGAGAATTGTCTTACACAAGACTCTCCTAATTATTTTGGAGTTCCATAAATTTTGTAGCCGGGATATGTCTCATTTTGGTTGGAGTGTGATTCGCAACATACCCTTTCATATAGGAGGAGAATTACAAGGGTTGCAATGAGAAATATAATTAATACTGGAAACGATCATTTAGAAGCTAAAAATTCACGTGGTTCGATTCTTTCTTGTTTTTAATAAAAATAAAATATGTTGTTTTTAACATAAAGTACAAGTTGAGCTCCCAAACAGATAATATTCATCCTGCGTGACAAATTATCTATTTTTCCGTGTCCAACACTATCCTCGGGTCGGGTCGATTATATTCGTAGAGCGTGACGTCATAATTGTTATGGGCCGGCCTGATAACAACAATTGGGCCGACAAATGAATATTGTTATTAAAAGCCCTTTGGAGTTGAGTTGAGCAGAAATGGAGAAGCAAATGAGTGAAAGTTGCATTAGTGTTATTCCAAAGTGGTAGGGTAGGGAAGCTGTCTCGATATTGATGGTCGTAGAAATGTACAATTCTTATGCTCGTTGGAGAGTGATAGATCAAACAAAATTAGTGATCTTCAAGTACGTCCACTCCCGGCGGCAGGCACCATAACCCCACGGAGAAACTTGCAACTGCTAGCTCTATAAAAAGATGTCATCAGGAACAAATACAATCACACCAACTATACATACGTAGATTGACCACTAAATTCTGAACAACATCCGTTAGTCATGCCATAACTACATCATATCACAATTAAACTTCACTTCTTTAACAAATCAAACATCATTACCTCTTTATAACTCTTTACTCTTTGCTTTCGGACATCCTAAGATTTTCCACCCTTACAAACACTAACGGAAACTCATTTAAATCTGTAAAATCACTAACTTCGTCTTCAACAAATTCAAATATCAATCACTTCTTATATCAGAAACACCGATTTTCAAGAATATATCAACAATATTATAAGATGGAAACAGACAGTGATTGGAATTTAGAAGCACCTTGGAAAAGAGTTGTTGAAGATTCCAAGGGATTTTCTCGCTAAAATTCTTGATTCTAACTGTTGTAAAAAGTTTTTCTGTAGGTGGAGTTGGGGTCTTAAAACAGGTAATGGATGGTTGAACTACAAGATGGAGATAAATGTACCCAATGATTCAATTTTGGGCCAACTATTTGATGATACAAATATTCAATCGTTATGAATTTTGGTTTGTTATGTATGATAATTGTGCATGTTAAATATTTAGTATTATGGGCACTGACGACATGCATTTTATGCAATTGCCCACCCTTGTTATTGTGCATCGTTTGCTACATTCAAATGCATTTGATAATGGAAAATCGTGCAGTTATTGTTTTGTCTGTAATACTATTACGAATTAAAATCTCTCATGCTGATCTGCATATTTATACAATGAATCCCTCATGATGAAAAAATCTGAAAAATACTATCACAATATTCAAAAGTAAATTATGAAGCTCCCATGATGAACTGCATATTTTGTAAGACATAAATTCATCAAAGTTTAAATTATGAATTGGAGTAACAATTGAGTATCAAAAATAATTAGATCAAAACTAAGAGCAACAAAGAAAGAAAAAGTAAATTAATAAAATATACTTGATAAATCCATAAAATTTGCATCCAATATAAAAATGTAAACACCAGTGGAAGAAGATGCGACTGAATTGTTTTCGAAAAGTCAGTCACACACTTCTTGCGCTAGCAAAACGACAAAAAAATAAATATTATGTAATATAAACTCTATAACATGGCTGGATTATGATTACGTTTCGTTCTTAAAAGATTTGTAATTTCAGAATTATAATTTCTTATTCTCCATTTTTCTTTTCTTTTTCAAATATATTTGTAAGTTCAGACGGAAAGAATTCCACCGTCCAGACGGGAGTAGTTTTCAGATGTGGGCCACGTGTTTAATGCAGGCCCTATTCTATTCTGCAGGCCCAGTAATATTTGCAGTTAGAGCCAGGCATTAGCCAGCCCATATTCAAGACCCATATCAAGAATCAAGATTGACGAACAAAATTTATAACAAATATCTACGAGGATTGTTTCTACCATATTAACTATTTATATTTATTTATTTTTAATTCATAAGGAACTACTACCATTACAATAGGTTCGGACTGGATAAACTTCACGCTTTTGAATTATTTATAAAAAAATTATCACTATGGATAGCTAGACTTATAAGTTTAATTTTTGGAATGAGGAAGAAAAACAAGGGAAGCGCCGTCAATGGATTAAGAATCACATGCAGCGACGCAGAATGCTGTTAATTATTCCCATTGCTTAAAATATTATAAGAGGAAGATCTTTTTTAGATCCTCTAAACTACCCAGATTCCAATAATTGATTTTAAAATAAACTGTTTGCCAAAAGTCAGCAACTATCCGTTGATATTCTCTCACGATTCATCTAAATTGTTATATGACTGGGGTTAATTATTTCATTTTCGGACTTTAACAATACATGTGAATATTAATAGATAAGACAAATATTCATACATCATGTCGTTTATGAACATTAATTTTAAACCTCACTCAAATAATTTGCTACCAAAATTATGAACTTTTAAACTATAGAATTTGGTCTCTCTTTAAAAAAAAAAACTATGAAACAGAATAAATCATAGACGCAAAATGCGGGGACCGGTCCCCTTTGTCTTCGACTTTTATCCCTTTTTTTTGTATAACAAATTTCACATGATTGAGTATTTACTTTTCCTCTTTTCGAGCATTTTCAATCATTTGCACATTTTTTTTTCACTGTATCATATGTATGCCATTAATTAGTGCATACTGTTCACATAAAGTCATTCTAAGATGGTAAAACTTTATATTGGGGACTATTAGGACTTGATTCTTGATATTTCCTTTAAATATATTAACTCTTAGTTAATTAAGCTAAATACAAATTTACATAATATATTTCTGTAAGATGGTTAGTGTTTGCAACTGAAAAAATAAAGAAATTTAAGCATGATTAAAAAGTTTATTGGCGTATAAATACGAAACTTTAGGCCAATTTTGTTTTTTCACACGAACTTTAAAAATTATCACAAAATACACAAACTTAATCACTTTAGTGATTTTACCACGATTTCAAATTCAGATCAAATAAATCTGACTAAGCATCTCGGAAATTTATTGTACTGATTGATGATATAAATGATGTTTTAGAGAAAAGACATAAAATATCGACATTCCATCAAAATAAACCAGATTTCTTGATTTCTAGGGTTCATCGCATCAACTCTCATTAAAAAGCATGTCTTCTTATTTGTCTCATCGTCTGGTTCTCGTTGAGACCAAAACAATCGATGTCCTCTCTATAGTGTCGTGTATATTACTGACCGTTTGTCTACATTAGATTTTTGAGATGTCGAGTCATATTTAATTTAGTTTGAATTTGAAATCATGGTAAAATTACTAAAATGATTAAGTTTGTGTATTTTGCAACAATTTTTACAGTTTATGAGAAAAATCAAAATTGACCAAAAGTTGATGTATTTATGCACCAATAACTCTAAAAAAACTGTAGAAATGGTCAAGAATTCATATATAAAGAATAATTTCTCATGAAAAAAGGGAAGATCTATGGAAGAAAAAAAAGTAGTAGCTTTTGCTTAACCATCATTTAGAGTTTAACTATTTAACGCTTTTTCAACGCTTTTATAATTTTCTGTTTTTTCTTAGACATATCTCATCAACTTTGCTCAATTGTTTTTTCCTAAAAACATGTTATTGATTAGACAAATCTTAAAGCAAAAAGTGAATGATGATGTAATTTAACCTTTTTTACATGTAAAATGTAAATTATTGCAACAAAGGTTGGTAAGAACTTATGGAAACAAACCAACATGAAAAACTGAAGAAGAAGAAGAAAAATCTATGCAATCGATTTATTTATTGCGTAGTCATGGTAAATTTGATAATTGGTATAAGTAGATTAACAATTTTCTGGTAGTTATTTATTGCTGCTTAATTGTTAATGATGTCGAATATTATTTAGGTATTTGTCGTTGGTAATTAGATATTTTAGTGATGATCTACCAACCGCATTGAAAAACAAAAGCATTAATTTTGTCGGAATTTACACTCTGTCTAATTTTTGTACACTTATTTATCTCAACCGACAAGTTGTTGACTAACTGTTGATTCTTAATAAGTCATCTAAGTGCTAGTAATTATTAATTCTCTCTCTACTTTTACCCTTAAAGAAATATAATTGTAAGTTAAAAGATGTAATATATAATGAAATATTTTTAATAAATTTGCGTGTCGACGTGTGTAGCAGCATCTACCCCTATCTTGTGAAATAAATTTTTAATTAACGATTCTTGCAAAAGTATTTAAGCTTTAATACAAAATACATCGCATCAAGGTCAAATAATTCAGTAATTTTTTACGTTTCCACGTACAATACAATTAAATTATGTTGTCCTTTTCAACAAAAATCCTAATGTCAATTACCAAAACTCGACAAAGTTTGGTGGAGAAGAAATGATTGAGGTTCAGTCGGACTAAGACCTTAATTTTCTTTTGTTAAGTGGAGAATTCCAAGTATAATCATGGAAAGTTTATATATAGCTGGATTTAAATAAAGTGTTTCCATATAATACTCTTCAAAGCACGTACTAAAGCACAAGTTCAACAACTCCGCCTCAATCACCTCCAGTGAGTAAAGTTTCAAATTTCAACTTTAGCAGTGGGCTTTATTTCAACTGTGGGGAAAGGAATAATTAAAGAAGGAAAAAAAGTGTAAGATGGTCATCAATTAAAATTAATATGAATTGTGTTGAACATGCTAACTAACACTAGCCCACCATAAGGAATGGAATGGAAGAATCCTTTTATTCACCACCCTCTCTCTAATCTCTATTTATATGAGATATTTGTAGCATATATAGTGTAACCCACAAAATCAAGAAGAAGCTAGCTAGGAAAAATGAAGCAAAATCTACGTCTCCTAACCCTAGTGTTGTTCCATTTTGTTGCAATTTCAATGAGCCAAACCCAACCAAAAAATTTGTACAACGAAGAAAAGAACTACGAAGGGTCCTCGGAGCTGATAGATCTCAAATACCACATGGGACCAGTTCTTGCATCCCCCATCAACCTCTACATAATATGGTATGGGAGATGGGATCCAAACCATGAATCCACCATCACGGATTTCATATTCTCTATTTCCTCTGAGGCCCCGTATCCCTCCGTCGCCGACTGGTGGCGCACGCTCACCCTCTACACCGATCAAACAAGCTCAAACATAACCAGAAACGTCGCCCTCTCCGCCCAGTTTCACGACGCCTACTCCCACGGCAGATACCTAACACGACTCTCCATGCAGTCCATCATCAACACCGCCGTCACCTCACGCGCATTGCCTCTCAACTACCGTAACGGTTTATATCTCGTGCTCACCTCACACGACGTACAGGTTCAGGAATTCTGTAGGGCCGTTTGTGGGTTCCACTACTTCACGTTCCCATCCGTCGTCGGCGTCACCGTGCCCTACGCGTGGATAGGCCACAGCGGGGCTCAGTGCCCCGGGATGTGTGCCTATCCATTTGCGTGGCCGGGGGGCAGCTCGCCTCCACATGGGAGTGGTGTCATGGGCGCGCCCAACGGGGACCCCGGGACGGATGGGATGATCAGTGTGATCGCGCACGAGCTTGCGGAGGTGTCGAGCAACCCGCTGGTCAATGCGTGGTACGCCGGGGAGGACCCGATGGCGCCCACCGAGATAGCCGACTTGTGTTTGGGTGTGTATGGGAGTGGAGGTGGCGGAGGTTATGTGGGAGTTGTAAGTAAGGACTCATGGGGGAATGGCTACAATTTGAATGGGGTGAAGGGGAGGAAGTACCTTGTGCAGTGGGTGTGGAACCCTGTCAGGAGGAGGTGCTTTGGCCCTAATGCGTTGGATTAGAGGACCTCGATTTGGTTTTCTACAACTTTGTCTAATTAGTTTAATCAATATTAGTCACTTTTTTTGGTGTTTATGTTGATTCATAACTACTTGTTATAGAGTTAATATTAAGTATTGACCCATCTTTTCTTTTCCTTTTATCTTTTTAAATAAAAGTCGTTTGTGTCTAGACAAGGTCAGACAGATCAAAGCATGCGGAGTGTGAAAGCATCAATCTGCTTCAGTTAGGGGTCTCAGGTGGAAAACTATGGCTAAGAAAAGAATAAGCAATAGTCACACCAAGGAAGCAAAAGATAAATTTTGTGATTTATTACATCCTTATAAGTACATTAAATTTGATAAGAATTTACACTTTTATGATATTGGTTTATTGATAATAGATTAGATTTTCGTAAAAAGTTCCTACAAGGTTGAACAAAATATGAACCTTCTTTCTTGAAGAAGGTGGCAGCAATCCAAATACTGCATATATATCACTTTACAGAGAACAAGAACCAGTAATTCCACTCTTCATTAGAAAATTTAACAAGCATCAATCTTCTATCAATGCTTCCAAAAAAGATGCTGTTCACTGTACAAAGCTACATCACAAAATGATCTTCATATTCTAAATCCAAACAATAAAAACTCTCAAGTTTTTTGCGTCTTTTGCCGCAATGCTAATCAACAGATTCCAAAATTGTGTAGGGTTCTTAAATATATACAGACACCAATAAATCATCATAATGCATCAGTGCAATGGATACAATACTGATTAAGCAGCCTGGAAACAAGGCTCTCAGACTCTGGAACCACAGCAGACGTCACGCTGTTCCATAGATGAACGGTGACTGATTGATGCATGACTTTGTTAAGGATATGATCTTGGTCGTGTTTTAAGATTTCTGTTTCCGGAGCAGTGAAGTATCTGAGAAAAGGTTTCAAGATATTAAGACGAAGAAGCAAAGCGTAGTGGGGAACTCCAAGTAGCTAGTGTGAGCAAACTACAACAGCAAAAAGCTCAAAGGGTAAGACTTTCACAGTGAAATGCAACATGAATATATTCTAATAGCATTATCCTGCAATTTGCAAGAAAATATCAATATGGGGAAGACTAAAGGAAAATGTAAAAAACTTGGAACACAGCCTAGCATCTTTACATCTATCTTAAATTCTTAATTAGTCAAAAACTCATATGTGCTCTCCAGAAGCTACATACCATATATTATCTGCATTGGTAGAGAACCTGTCAATAACTGAGATAAATAAACTTATTTCCAAGAAGACCTTAAGAAACAAGGATCCTGAATGCAAAGAAACAGATTGTCCACAACATTTTTTTGCATTTTGACCCTTTATGCAAGTCATCAGCTTTAGTGAAAATGCAAAGAAACAGATTGTCCACACTAACGCAGAGCTGTATCTAATCAAAAGACACATATCAGAAAAAGATCATAAGAAGTAACGTTGACTTCAGCAGTAAATGATCTGTATCAAACAGATCCAGGCAAGTGGACAAAACAATTATTTTCCTCTCAGATTATTGACAAATAGGAATTTTGAAGTAAAAGCTTTATCATATTAAGTAAATGCATCCCTTTTGTAGCAAAGCAGTATGCATGATAATGTATATACCTTGAGATTATATTACTGTCGAAGGGGAAGAAGACAGAAGCTGGTTGCAACAGGAGTTCAACATTCAGGAACGCCTTTGTTACTCAAAAAATGGTTGGCCACTCTTGTTAGAAGATCAGATCCATTCCACCACAACTGATCAGCATCATCATATGATGCGTAAAACTCCTCCAAGCATGATAAAATAAAATGACTGCATAGAAATTGAAAATATCAACTAAGAATATGTCCACATGCATGAAAGTTTCAACCAAGGGCCTTATATGCAATGTAGCGCTGACCATATAAATCAGTTCCTTTTTTCTGATTTATTCGAAGCACTAACTTTTGAAAACTTACAAAAAAAAAGAAGCAGAAAGCAAATTTCTGTATTACCTGTGTTTCCTGAACACCATCACTGCACCATTAAAAGTTTTGCCACCAAGCTTGTCCTCATATCCAACAGTGTTGTTGAGTTCAGAGAGAGGCTTCAACACTACAATGTCTGAATAAAGATAAATTCCACCATATCTAAAGGTTCATAAAAAACAAGATACAAGATATAAGCTTACTGGTAATCAAATCTGGGATAATTGACATGTTCTCTATATATCTGTTGTCTAATATTATCTGAATATTTGTGAACGATTTATACAAGCACATCGGCATTTATCAAAAGTCTTAAGATCATAGCACCAATTATAGGTCCTACCATACACCTGGAAAGAGTGATCATAGAGACAAGTAAGTGAACTTGTTCAAGATAGAACAGTCAAAACATATGCTTTGGAGAAAATAACTGGCATCATCCTGACATGTCATTAGTAGGACCCAAAGGTTCACACAGATTAGGCTTAACACTTCCCTCAGAAATGAAGCTTTTCTTCATATCCTTTTAATCAAGAAATCACCGTACACAAATTTAAGATCTCTATCTTTCTTCATATGCATATTTAATTTAAGCAGCATTTCTTCATTGAAGCGAAAATTTAACCTAATTCCTCACCCTAGCATTTCAATTGAGCTAATTAACTTAGCATATCACACTCAATTAAGAAAGTCAGTTCCACAGTAAAGACACATGCAGGCAAAAACACAGAAATAGATAAGCATCTTAAAACCCAACTCAATTACTTACTTGTACAGAGAGGCGAGGCTGATTAGTTCACTGTAGTGAACTGGGTAATACTTTGTCCTCTTCCACTCATGCCAAACTGAAGCGATTATGTGTGTTGGTGTATCTTTCAGCAGCTCATCGAGATTTGGCATCACAACAGCCACTTTATATCTTCAAAGATTAAAACTTTAAATTATACAACCGAAGAAAAAAGCTGAAGCTGCACTTGATCAGTAAGAATATGTTTAAGGTAAACATGCCACGGAGAAAAATCCTTGATTTTGTGTCCCGAACGCATGCATCTCAACACATAAGACACGCATCACATGCAAAATTTACATTACAAAAAAAGAAAAGCTTGAAAACTTAAGGATTTTACCCATCTTTCACAAATCCACTAAAGAAATTTAGTTCTATTGTTTCAGAGAACAACACCACGCATGCATCTGCGTGATGGTGTCGAAGACTCTCCAGACCCCTCTGCTGCCGAATACCAAACATCCAGGGAGGCGAATTCCACACCATGAAGACTCTCATATTGCATCTCCCTCTTCTGAAAAATGCATCCATGAAATTCCCAAACGACTGCCTTTCATCCAAACCTGGATAATAACCCCACCTCTTACCATCTGCATAGTATTCTCTCTCTAAACCCTCATTCTTCCTCACCATGCGAATATTGTCATTGGTCAAAGCCCTTCTCTCCACTCTACCGACCTCCTTATGATCATGCTCAGCGCCTCTTTCGCCAACAATGACTTCTTGTGATTCAGAAATAGTCAATGGCCTTTGCCGAGAACGAAGTTCGCTTTAATTCATTCAGTAAACCCTTCAAGAATGTCCTATCTCCTCTAGTTAATCCAGTTATGCCTGTTCCATCAGGATCATGCAATATTGGGTTATTTAAAGGATTCAGAATCTCAACGTTCGACTTGAACATCCGGTCCCTCCTCAAAAATCACCTTTCTTTTCAAACCAATCCCCAACCTTCCTTCAATCCAGACCCCTTCAACAGTAATGCATCCTCAATTTTCCTAACTTCACTCAATTTTGTTCTCAATTTTTCGTCCACCAAAACATCGTCCGATCCAAACATGGGTTTGGACTCATCAACGTCAAACCCTAAGTCAGACCTATGTTTCAAATTGAAAGGAACATAGTCTTCCCATTGATCAATAGAACGCCGATTGAAAGGTCTCCGAACGACGCCGTTCACATGGTCGCAAAAGTAACTAGAAGTGCCGGCGGTGCCCTAATTCTGCGCGGTGGAGTACTCATCTTCTTCGTCGGCTTCCTCGTGATTGTTGCTGCCGCCCTCGTCCATAACGGCGTCGTCAAGCTTTTCAATACGGTCGTCGTTGGGATTGGTGGAGGTGAGGATTCGGAGTCGAGATCGTCGAGGAGAGGGTTGAAGGAGTCGTCGAGTAAGTGATGGGGGTGTTGGGGTTGCGAATTGAAGAACGATAGGCGGCTCTAGAGGAGAGACACCGAGAGGAGGAGGAGCACCGCCGTAATTAGGGCGCAGATGTGAGCGCCGTAGCGGAAGCACCGCCGCGTGCGGAGTTGACGGAGCATGTGATCCGTGCAGCGCCGGCGATTCAGTGGTGCACGGAGTGGAGAGAGAGAGAGAGTGAAGTACTACAGTGAAACGGCCAACGGTAAATGAGTCACCGACTTGAATCTAACTGAAGTTTGTACTGACAGATCACTTAATCGTAAAGAGACCTTTTTGCCCTCAAAATTACTCCAGCGTAAACACAATAGATTGCCATCTAATAATAGAAGGAAATGATGAAAATGAAAGTATATGAAAAGGATAGAGCTGTCTCTTTCAAAATTTGAGCAACTGAAAATATATCTGCTGAAGTCACTAATTACACAGACTAATAATAAATATATGCACATGTTTTATATATATATATATACACACGTAGTTTAATTATACGAAGAACTATCTCTTAAATATGAACTAAGAATCAATAATTTTATTAGATTGAATAAAATTTATTAATTCATAATTATTTAATGATAAAATAGTTAAATCTTTAAATTTTTAATATTTGGTTATTTCACATTATGTTTATTAATTCAATTTATCGTTTATAATTCATATTAGGGTTTATTAATCGTAGCAAATAGGGTTTATCGCATTCAAAATCATTGTTATGTTAATTCCAAATAGGGTTTATTAATTCAATCATAGGGATTATTATTCATATGATAATATTTATAAAATGAATAAATAAAATTCCTTGATTTTAGAGCTAAACTTATTATTAAAATATGAAGATAATAAACTATTTATAATTAATCTTTTAATTCATGATTAGATTATAAATGAATAGATCACATTAATTCTTAGTTCTTAAAAAAGAAGTTCTAACTTAATTTACTCCATATATATATATATATATATATATATATATATATATATATACTATATTAGGGGTTTTATTAAATTTAATTAAAGTAATTAAATAGGAATAATAGGACATCTTTCATATTTGTGTAGCATAATCAATTCTTGTATTAGGGGTCACGTTAGTTTAGCACATATTTCATCCATTCAGTATGCACATATTTTAAATATATTAGTTTAACACATCTTTCATCTTAATGTATGAACTAAGAAGAGTTATAGTCTTAGATTGAATAAGATCGGACGAAAACACAAATTATTTAATGATAAAAAGTTAAATCTCAACCATTGATATAGCAAATCAAATGTTTTTCGTTGTTTCATTCCTATTTCCTACCAAATTATCCTTTCATACCGATACATCTCATTATATATATATAGGGAGGTTAACGTAATTATTTTATTGTGAGAACGTAAGAACCAAAAATGATGAATTCATGAAAATGTTGATGAATCCTTCATTTTAGGGAAAGTTGATGAATCCAAAAAATAGAGGATTTTATTTATGGGATTCGAACCTTGGTGAAAAGATTCTAAATTTTGAATTCATTAACTTTCTCAGTTCTTATTCATCAACTTTCATAATTCATTCATTTGGTTATATTTTAGGATAAGAATATTCTATTTAATATATATATATATATATAAGTAATACAAAATATGATGAAGGATCTTATATATACTATAATGGATACTAAAACATGTCTAACACTTATAAGAGATGGATTATGTAGGAATGAGTATATTGGTGAAAAATATGAATAGATATTAGTATTTGATCATGTTAAATAAATAGATTAGATTAATTGTATACGTGTGTGTTGTCATTAGTAATTAGTTGTGTTATATTTTATTGTTGCATAGAAATTATTGAGGATATTGTCGTAATTTTATTTTTATATGAATTTATTATTTCCTATTTATATGAGATTTGATATACTCTAATAATAGAATTTTATGTGATTTCCACTTCTTCACAGTTTTTTTTTCAATGATACAGTTAGAAAAAAAATTCAATAAGTTGTGCAAATGATATGTTAAATACGTGCTGCATATTAATAAGTATGTGCAACAAACTAACATGCAACGATTAACTACTGAAATACAACAACGATGAAATAAACACTTCAAATATTTGTATAATAAATGGTTTACTGTGTGCTACATATTAGTAAGTATGGGCTGCAAATTAAGTAATTAGTATGTGCATATTACATACGAATTATGTGCATTATATGATACCAAATTTCATAAAATTAGGAAATAACCGATACACATAAAAATTAAATTACTATTATCAAGGGCATAAATAGTTATTAATCACAACACATATAGATCTAATATAGTCTATCGATCTAACATTATCAAGGGCTACAATTTATTTCTATTTCTCACCAATATATTTATTTATACGTGATCCACTCCCCTCTTACATATATGATGGATTCACCTTAGATAATCATGAATCAATGGTTGAAAATGATTCTTATTTTATAATTTAAGATTTATTTGCATTTAATCCAATTTCTATATATATATATTTATATATATATATATATATATAAAATCATGTTTTTGAGGGAAAAAATAAGCGATTCCCATGAATTAAATTATAATCCAAATGTAACTAAAAGAAAGAAAATGAGAAATATATATTTAAGCAGTCATACATGTAAATTCTTACAAAGAAGAAGATCGATTGAAGAATGTGAAATTATATGCAAAGAAGATCATCAAACATGAAATATAGGAGGTCATCAAATACCCAAGGACGAGCTTGCTTACTTTACCAAACAAAACATCCAAAAATATTGGGTCTCGTGCATAGGCAAGTCATCCTTGGCTAACCAAATATCCTCCTATTTATTCATGTTAGACTTTTTTCTTTTCGCGCTATCTACACTCGCTCAAATTCTTAATTCTGTATATCTATAATGTTTTCACTGCTAATGTGACTATGATAGGTACATGCTCGAACAATGTGACATGACTAAGAAGAAGATCGAACATGAACAATAAGAAGTTATCAATTAACCAGGAATAAACTTGCCCGAAAAATCACGACACGACATCCAATATCGTGGTGAGACTTCTATAGGCAAGCCATTCCTGGCTGTCCAATAAGCCTCTATATCTTTCATGCTAGACCTCACTTCTTCTACAAACCATCACAAGATGCTCAATTATATATATGCAATATGATTTTAACACAATTGAAGCATGTCCTATTTATAGTAAGTAGAGAGGCGTTTATGGCATTGACATTCGGCCATGTGAAGCATCTTGTAATGGAATCACATTCCATTAAGTGATAGTCAATGTGTCGATTGTTTCACACGGCTTATTTGGGACTAATTCCTCGTTTCATTGTGTTACTTATGTTGCCCTTTTCTATATTAGATACCATTGTCTTTTTTGCTTTTGCACGATGCGCAATAGGTGGTTACTAGGGATACTAACGAGTCCCTTAAAATGACTAAATTGATGGAATCGACAATCTAGTGATCGAAAATTAATGAATTTCGATTCCACAAACATCTTTCCAGTCAAGTGCATCCACGACTATCAATAACTCCGATTCGGTCTGGAAAAAATAAGATAAGTGGATATTGTCGAATGTGTGACATTATCTGTCTTGATGGAATTGAAATATTCTGATTCTAGTAGAATGTCATCCGCCTCTATGAGTGGCTATTGGCTTCGAGAAGTGGGAGGGGATCGCAAACGTAAAAGGCAATGGGATCCAAGCTTCTCTCTCTCTTGTGTGTGTGTGTGTGTGTGTGTTTTTTCCTTCTAAATTTACAAGTGTACATTTATCGAAGTATTCACAACTTTGATTTATTATTGGAAACGGTGGCTTCCCTTTTATTTGATATACTAGTTGTTAGATGCCACTAAAACTACCTTGTTGATATACTATTAACTTTTTCTTCTCGATTGAGTTGTCACGGAAAGTGCAAGAATTTAGTATTTTTTTTATAGATAGCACATAAATATTATTGCTCACACAAGTGATCCATGTACCCTGCGCCAATAATATATTACAACTTACAAGAGCTACATCTACATCTACATCTACATCACCGCGATATCAATATGCATTGAAAAAATAAAAATATTGAAAAAACGAACTAAGGAAAAGAGATGGATGCCTTATGATATCATGCCAAGCAAATGATCGAATTTTTACTGACAAAACTTGGTAAAATAAATAAATAAAATGAAGCAGATAGGAAAATTTCACAATTCTCATCACCAACAAAGCAATATAAAGGGAACACTGGTTTATGCATTAACAGGCAATTCTGGCAAATTCACTGGTAACAGGAAATAAATGATAAGGTGATTGTGTTGAGGGAATGAGACAACATGCATATATAGCCATCCCACCTCTTATCACCCAAATCATTCAGTAAAAAGAAGGAAAGAGCAAAACTATCTTTGCAAGGCAAGGTGAGCGTGGCAGTAGAAGAAGCCTGACCTATCAGCTGTTGGCACGGCACAGCACGGCTTGGCTTGGTTTTTAGAGAAACAAATGCCATGTCTCCTTCACAGGCTTTCTACATGTAATCTGACTACTAGGGAGGTTTGAATGCCAAAATCACAGCACAGCCATATTAATGCTTAGTACTCTGAGCTGCCAAAGCTTTTAATACGCTGTAAGTCAGCACAGATGATACAAGGAACAAAAGCCACAGCAAATGGGGGGCAATAGATATATCCGATTCAATAAAGCTATTTCCAAAAACATGTGCGGGCTTCACTGAGAAGAAGAAGCCTTCATATCGTTTTTAGTAGTTAGATTTTCATTTCTTAAGATGTTTCTCCTCAGTAAGGTTGTTCCTGCAACCAGCACCAAGTTCAAACCCTTCCAAAGATGGTTCCGGCAGATTCGAGCTGGTGATGGTAGTAGCATCAGTATATTTGGCTAAAACGCCTTCAACAGAAGTTTGAACATCAGAAATCTTCCGTTGAGATGTTTCCCGTAGAACCTCTGAACTACTAACATGTAGGTCATCATTTCTATGCTTAACGCTCGTAGATGGCAATATATGAGCTACTGCATCTTTCTGTTCCTCAAGATATGGTTCTTTATCACAGCTCGTCTCTTGACAAGTGTTTGGACCCAACACATAGTTAGACCTGTTACTGTCATTGGGAATCTCAGATTCACGTAAGCTAGTGCCTGTCTCGCTACTCTTTTTATCATCCTTGTCGAGGATTGGAACTGAAGGCTGTACTGTTTCATTACCGCATGTAGCGACATCAGTTTTACTGAAAGCAGGTCTAACCAGCTTTGTGCGTCTCAAAGTTGAATTTGTGGAACTTTTGATCTCTTCATTATCAGTGGGATTACCATGAGAGGCTGAATCAGAACCAGAACCAGAACCAATCCCAACCAAGTTCTTCTTTCTTTCACTACGACGCTTGAAATCCAAAGTCCGAGTCTCTTTAGGGATTTCATCCATACTATCTACAGTACCTTGAGTTGCACTATTCAGCCTTTTCTTCTCCGTTGTTGAGTGGTCAGTCTCCATATGACACTGGGTTTTCTTTTCATGGACCACACTTTCTCTTGGTTGTCCAACAACTCTAGATTTCCCAAGCTTTCTCGGTGACAGATTATCATACTGCTTCAACAACTCCATAACTTCATCAGCTGTGGCATCCATATAGCAGTCTTGATGCTTAACAACACTGTCATTTCTCTCTTCACTAATCTGGGATGACTTAGAGGACAAACGAGTAAAAACACTTCGCCTGTTAAGAGTGGAGTTAGCACCAGAGCTTTTGTGGAGTTCCCCGAGATTCACATTTCTAGAGAATCTGAGGTACTGATTCTTATAAAATGGCAAATTTGTTTCTCGCACAAAAATATCCATGCCCAGATCTTGCGGTTCGGAACAACTGGAATATTTGCTACCTGACATGCCTATCCCATGTTGAGGAACATGCTTTACTTGATTTTCAGATGCCTCGGGAAGATTTCCTTCAAATGCAAAATCATGGTCACTTGATTTGGAGTAATAAGCTAACAGCCCTTTTTCACCTTCAAAGTTTTCAAGATTAGTACAGGGTGGAGAAAGCTTTGAAGACAATGAACCTCTGTGATTAACAGGAGCAGAGGTATTCAGATCCATGTCCGTAGAAAAGTTTGGGTTTACAAAAGAATTGGAAGATTCTCGAAGCAAAGAACTCTGGAGGCCTGATGTGCACGTCACAAAACCATTATCTCCGTATTCAATTGTGGTATCTAGAGGTCTGCTGGATTTTTCTGATTGCAAAGGGTACTGCTGCAACCGGTTACTAGATAGAGGATAGAAGTTCCCCAAAGAACCATCACAAGGGTGGTTTCTTTGCATTGAAGCGGAATTCTGGTTAGCTTCCTTAGATGCAGAGCATCCATGAGAAGGGTTGGGGTGATCAGGCGAGTAAAGGACAGTCCTTGTAATAGTTGCATCCTCAAAAATGGAGGGCGAGAGGTCAAAATTACAGGAGGCGATAAACTGAGAGAGCTGTTTCTCTGGAAACTTGTCAGGAAATGAAGATAAATTTTGGTCCAGTGAGAAAGAAGGGTACTTCATTGACATGAAAGGATTAGTATCTGTATGACTAGCCACTTTATTATCTATTCTCACACCCTTCTAAACCTTGAATTATCTAGTTTTTGCCTATCTACATTTGCATAGTATCCAGCATTCGTGGCCAGTATAGGTGGAACTTTGTCAACCATATTTTCAGTTGATCTTCCTTCCAGAATTGGGTACTTCCTACCCTCAATAATCCTGTAACGACATTGCCGTGGATGTGTTTTAGAAGAGAAGTCTTCAACAGAACAGGTTCCAAAATGAGGTTCATTCTCATCAATTTGAAACCTACCAGCTGAAGTTGTTTTTCTTATTTTAAGCAAATGGCTGGCAGCAGGATCGAAGGCACTACTAGTGCTACCATCACAGACCAAATGATGTCTATTTTCCAATTTCCTCTCCATGAACCACTCATGATCCTCTACTATTTGTCTTTCCTGCCTACATAAATTCAGGTTGTGTTCACTAAAAGCCACAAATTCAACCACATTAATGTCGCTGTCTCTTTTCACACAATCACCTAACAATAACATATCATCATCAATCACATGTTTACTATGAACCACGGAACTCCCGTAGTTATCACTTGCAAATGTGTGTCGGCAACCATTGTGCATGTCATAGTCATCCCGCAATGTGCTCCATTGCATAGAAGTATAATCATCATGGACATCCAAAGGATCTAGAAAATGCTCAGAGTATTGAGGGTTTTGAGTTTTATTCACTTGATCTTCATTTTCCATTTGAACTGCCAAAAACCTGCCAGCATTGGCTAATGTTCTTACCTCAGCTAAGGAATCTTTAGGAGAACCAGTGTAAAAGGTCCTTTGGTAACCATGACCATATAGAGCATTTCCCGCCACATTATTAGTTGTTAACCTGCCTTCTTTACCTATTCTTCTCCTTTTAGCCAGAAAATCATCGGCAGGAGAAGGATATACTTTCACTTCAGCATTGGCCCTATTATCTACCAAGACTTCATCTTCTTTGCCTCTAGCCAATGAGCTCACATGGTCATCATATTCAGTAGGTGCCATGTATCCTCTTTTACTTAATTCATGTATGTCATCACCTACCAGTCTGCTGTCCTTAAGAGCTACTTCAACATTAGCTTCTGACCGTGGCTGAGGGGGCATCTTACTTTTTATCTTTCGTGAACTGAACAAATAAAGAAGCCTGCAGACCTAAACAGAAAAAATAAAAGGAAATTGAATACAATAGCATTCAGCTGCTTGATCTCATTGATAAGATTTATATAATGGAGGGTCGGTGCTTGTCAAACCTGATCTTTAGACAGACCAAAATTGAATTTCTTTGAAGAAAAGTAATTCTCTATGATAGCATCTTGAAATTCTTTCTCAGAGATTGGATCACAATGCCATATTTGTCTAAAACGGACCTGGACAAGGAAACACAATGGTACTAACTGGAGGAAGAATAGCACATACACCCAGGTAATTAAAAATTCATAGGTCAACAGAAACTACAATTTTTCCCGCCGGAGAAAGATTGACATCTACAAGTAAAAGAAAACTTCAGAAATTACTTCCCCATACCTGTGCAGGGAAATGCTGCCCTGAATAAGTAAATGCATGGGGGTCAATGTCCACTGCACCATCAGAGGATGCCTGATAAACTCCAAAGAGTTCTCTCTTCCTCGTTTCAAAGAGGAACAAAACCATTCCCTCTTTAACACATTTCACAAATTCAGCATGGGAATATGGTAGTGCAAATATGTTCCGTTGAAAGCACTTTTCATGGTCTGAATGTTTGACATAAAGATTGCACCAAATTCAGGAATATTTCCAAAAGCCCCATTATTATGCTCACCGTAGTCCATTTCTCCCACCTGCAGTGGATTTGCAATTGGTTGTACAAATTAGCATCCAAGGACTGAGTATTATCTGCATCAGAAAACAAGGTCAAGTTTTATTGAGGTGAGTAATTAAGGTTGAAAAGTTAAGAAACCTACAGAGAATGTGAAAAATCAACCAACATGAAGGAAAATGGCAATGATCAAGTCTAACAAAGAGATTTTTTCTAATGATTGCCATTATTAATGGATCAAATATCAATCCATTGAATGAAACTTCGAGCAAAGCACATAAGCCAAAACATTGTTATCTTCTCAAGTTTAAAGCATCATACCCTACCTATTTGGCTGATTGACAGAATATTTTGTTTGTTCTTTGATTTCTTTTCCAATTAGCAAAGAATCACAAATACATGTTTTCCTTATAAAATTCCAAACTAAAACCACCGATCTGAACTCTCTCCTCGTTACACATCATAAGCCACGACTCAAATCTTGTAGATACAAAGAAACGAGAAATCACTGTGTTCCCATCATGAACCACACCAATCAAAGGGAATAAAGCAACACAATACTAAATCTGGTATAAAATTGTGAACATTTTGCATGCTTCTTCAAACTCAAAACAATAAATATATCCCTCCAAACCAAGCAGGAACGTGCAGTATCCATCATAACAACCACACACCATTAGGGAACATCAACCAGGCATTGCAATATTGCAGATCGCAGTATGAATATTAAAAAACTCTACCGAACAGCAATAAACATCAACACAAGGCAAAAACGAAAAATATAAAACAACATCCAATGCAAACAAATGCTTCACGAATTATTGCATAGATTAGTCAAAAAAAGAGATATTCTACACCAGAAACAACAAACATCACCACAACGCTTACCTAAAAGAGGGTCTCTTCACTGTTTTAACCCAAAAAAACAATAAAAAGTTATTTTACCGACTCGCTAGGGTTATTGAGATAACGAAAAATAGAAACAAATGATTTCGTCAAAACCGTTCCTCTTTTTCAGCAAGTGGTAGCCAAATCGTTAATTTTATCGTCGGCTGCAAATCCTTTTTGTATCTTTATCTTCTTTCTGATCAAGTTTTTAGCATACATTAATCAGACAATTCCAATATGCAGAGCGAGCGTAAAGAAAAAGAGGCGAAAAACTTGCATAGCGCTGCGCATATACTCATACATATATATGTATAGGTTGGTGAGGATGGGAACAGCGAAGTGGGGGCCGCTTGGGTAGCACTACTAAAATTTTCTTTTACTTTCATATTTTTGAGAAATATACTAGTCGAAGTCGAACAGTCTCAATTTTAGAAATGAAATTACGCCATCGGTGGTCATGCTTGATTGAATTATCATTTTGACAGTTTCTTTTAAATAATCCTTATTCCAGAAATATTTATTGAAGAAAATAGATTATAAGCAACTAGTAGTTTATTAGTTTAAAATAGTAAAAAAATACCACCATTGTCTTCTTCTGCGCTGGATATTATCATATAGCCGCACCGCACACATATTATCTTTAATCTTTATCCACAGATATCGCATACATAATGTATATAGAATACAATTACTGCTGCAGTTTCTTCCAATCAAAATCAAGTGGCCTCAAGTTTTTGAGTATTCATGTAAGTATTTGTTTTCCCAGTTTCTTGCATTTCTTAAATTTTACCGTCTTCAGTCTTAAGAAGCTGTTTGTGCAATGTCTTGAACATAACTCCATAAGTTGAGCAGAATTTCAAATTGAGATGTGAAAAACCTAGAAATCATTTGGTGCAGGTATATTTACATAATCCAACAAAGATTAGCTCATTTTCTGTAAATTGCATGTAATGAACCTCAATTTACTGTGCATGTGAAGGTTATCTTTGAAATACCCTGCAAAGTACATCATCTCTGAGCAAAGGCAGTCTGAATGTGGATTGAAGTTGAAAGCAAAAAATGGTAATGCTGAACCCAGTGAGAAGTGGAAAAAAGACAGCCTCTTCATCGACAAACGTGGAAAGTTGAGACATTTCAAGAACAAAAAGGTTTCAAGGAAAAAAGGTGACAAGAAACAGTATCTAATTTGGTTTATTCCGTTCCAAATGTTGCTGAAGTTTGCACCGCGGTGTAGGTGGGTCATTGAGAGGTCAGGGATGGAAGTATGGCTCCGGATTTGTAGACGGCGTCTTCCCCGTTTTGAGCCCAATCGCGCAAGAGATACTCAAATTCGTGCAGAAAGAAGAGGATGTTACCAGAATCTGGTATTCTTTAGACACTCTGCCTCCTACTAACACTACCTGGGATGAATTGATCAACATTGCAGTTCGACTTCGTTTGAACAAGAAATGGAATCCAATTATAGTGGTATATACTCTGTTTCTCATTTTAACCTTATCTTTTTTTCCCCTTCTGTGTAATATTTGAGACAGGAAATGAAAACTTTGACATCACATTTATGTCCTATCTTGAGAGATTCTCATGTCATATTTTTATCAGATGTGTGAATGGATGTCACAACGGAGCACGTTCAAGCCTGATGTCATCTGCTACAATCTGCTCATAGAGGCTTATGGTCAGAAATCATGCTTCAAGAAGGCAGAATCCATTTACTTAGAGCTCGTTGAGGCTCGTTGTATCCCTACACAGGATACTTATGCGCTTCTTGTGAAGGCGTACTGCAAGTGTGGGAAGCTGGAGCATGCTGAGGCCGTCTTTGCTGAGATGCGAACAAATGGCTTTCCACCAAGTATGCCTATCATGCTTTATATCCAATACTCATGTTTCTTACCAAACATATTAAGTCTTTGCCTTTTCTAGGCACCATTGTTTATAATGCCTATATTGATGGGCTAAGCAAAGCAAGATATTCTCAGCATGCTCTTGCTGTTTTCCAAAAGATGAAGACAGAAAATTGTGAACCAAATGCTGAGACTTACACTATGGTGATCAACTTATACGGGAAGGTACAAATTTCGTTGATGTTTCTTTTTTGTTTTCAATGAAAAGTTTGCTATTACATTTTTTATATATATTATTTTGCAGGAGAATAAATCTTATATGGCATTGGAGGTGTTTCAAGAGATGAAGGCTAACAAATGCAAGCCTAATATTTGCACATACACTGCTTTGGTGAATGCCTGTGCTAGAGATGGGCTGTGTGAGAAAGCAGAAGAGATTTTTGAGCAGCTGCAGGAAGCAGGGCTTGAGCCTGATGTCTATGCTTACAATGCTCTCATGGAAGCCTACAGGTAAATTGTTGTGTTTGGGCGCGCTCGCATATGTATGTATCCTGCCTAAAGAGGTGGATGTCCACAGCCGTGCAGGTTTCCCTTATGGCGCTGCGGAAATCTTTTCCCTCATGCAACAAATGGGATGCGAACCGGACCGGGCCTCGTATAACATAATGTTGGATGCTTATGGTCGAGCTGGTCTCCATAAAGGTACTATCTTTTATAAGTCCATTTTTGTCAGCGACGTTTGAAAAGTCGTGTTAAAATTGCAAAATGAGTGAAAGTTGGTGCATTAATTGAAAATCAGGCGCGCAAGCAGTGTTTGATGAGATGCACCGTCTCGGGATAGAACCGACGATGAAATCCCACATGCTGCTGATCTCTGCCTACTCACGAGCGGGGGACGTCCTGAGGTGCGAGGAGATCGTGAGGCAGATGCAGGAGTCGGGCATCAAGCCAGACACGTTCGTCTTGAACGCTATGATGAACTTGTACGGGCGGCTAGGGCAGTTGGGGAAGATGGAGGAGGTGCTGGCTGCGATGGAGGATGGGGGCGGGTGCAAGCCCGATATAAGCACTTACAACATCCTGATCAACGCGTACGGGCGCGCAGGGTTCGTGGAGCGGATGGAGGAGGTGTTCGCGGCGATCGCGTCCAAGAATTTGAGGGCAGATGTGATGAGTTGGACGTCTAGGCTTGGAGCATACTCGAGGAAGAAGCAGTATATGAGGTGCATTGAGATATTTGAAGAGATGATTGATAGTGGGTGCTATCCAGATGGTGGAACTGCTAGAGTGCTGCTTTCTGCTTGCTCTAGTGAAGATGAGATTGAGCAGGTGACTACTGTGATTAGAACCATGCATAAACAAACTTAGGCTAATCCATAATCGAGCTCATTGCCCTCGAACCAAATCCAATTCGGTTTCAATTTTATTGTGTATTTTCTCACTTATTCAACAACTTTTGTTTTGCTTGGCTGACACATGAACCGCCAACATCTCATTATTATTATTATTATTGATAATTTGTTTGAACTGTAAAATTATTTATTCAAATTTGGGATTTAGAGTAGTTTTATTTTACTGCCCACTAGGGGTGTGTGTCGGTTGTTGGTTCGATGGGTTGACCAAAATCTACCAAATCAAATAGTAATTTTTTGAGCCAAAAAAATCTATCAATTTCGGTTAAAGACCGAATTAATATATTAAATGATTACATGTATTCACTTTTGTAATATTCTTACAAAATATATATGAATTCAAGCATTACATCGATCACAAAAGAAGCACAGAAATTCCTAATGTGCAATAAACTAGGTTTTAATTTTTCGCTCATGGGGGAGAGAGATGTTAAATTAAATATATACTTATAAATAACTATTTTGGTTCTATTCGGTCAGTGATCAAATCTAAAATTCAAAACTGAGAACCAAGTCGAAAACCGACATTAATAAAAAATTTGAATCAAACCGATAATCTAAATCCCTAAAAACCGAATCGACCTAACTTAAAATTTATCGATTCGATCAGTTTTTCGATCTGTTCACAAAGTAATGTTTACCAAGGCCCCTTTTTGATGTATTCCCATTGAGGCTCTCCTAAATTCTAGAAATTCGTATATTGTCTACCCAATATTTTATCACCTAACTTGGTAATATAATTTTATATTATAATTCTTTTTTTTTCAAGTAATAACTTAAGCTATGATTCTTCCAAGACGAGTGAGCTATACTTTAGTTCTTAACGTGACACATTTGTCACACTCGTTGATTTTGAAACCATTTGCCAACATTACATTGTCAAATTTCATGCCATTGCAACGGCGCTTGTTTCAAACCATATAGACTTCACGAGTTTGCATACTCGCCTTCGACTGTGTACTACAAACCCTTCTTGGTTTCTATATATACCTCATCCCGAGGTCACCATTCAAAATGCGCCTTAACGTCCATTTGATGAATCTCAAGATTGTGCAAAGCAAAGAATTGCAGAAGCACCCTAATAGACGTAATCCTCGTCACGGTGAATAGGTATCAAGAAATCGCACTCTCTTTGTTTAAACCCTTCGACAACCAAACGGGCTTTATACTTTTCAATTGATCCATCTCGCTTTGTACTTCCTTTTAAGGATCCACTTGCATCCTAAGAGCTACAACCTTCGGCAAATCAACCAAGACCCAAGTGTGGTTTTGCAAATGGAATCAATCTCACTGAATGCCTCGCCAGAGCATCCCGTCTAATAATTAATATGTAAAATTATTGAATCATGATATCAAAAATTATATATTTTTCGATTTGAGAATCTTCGTGAAACTTATCTGACTTGTTATGAAGTGCAATAAAAATACGTGATCATTTCATATATATTTTATGTATTACGTTTGAAATATGTAAATAAATATCCTGAGAGTAAATATGTAAATAAATACAACCATGTATAGTCATCAGAAATTGACATTTACTTTTACTTGCAAATAAAAATAGAATCTGTTTTTTTTCAACACGGAAAGAGTGTATTTTTACCATCTATCTGAAATTGATTAAATTAGAAAATAATAAGGTGCAGATATATAGTTCTAATCTCGGCGGGGGTCGATGGATAAATTGCATTTGTTGTATAAACAGAAGTAGAGCTTGATTTACATTTTACCCTACCAACCACCTTCTCTTCATAAGAGTGCCGTTTTTTCCCAAAATCATAAAAAACGACCGAGAACTGCGAAGCGGTGAATTCAGGTGGTTGTGTTTAAAAATGGCGACGAGTTTGTGGGCATCAAGGGCTGCTTCGTACCTAAGGATCAATGTTCCTTGCAGAGGTTTTGCTACCGGTAAGTGTGTGTGTGTATTGATGTATATTTTGATTTGGCTTTTTTATTATAAATTACCGTCGTGCATTTTTATTTTTATTTTGTGTTTGGTTTTTTGATGGAAGCATGGTGATCGTTGTGCTATGAAAGATCTGATTACTCAATCTGGAGTTTGTTGTTATATTGCTATGAGATTGTTGGTGCTTTTATTTATTTTTGTTATGTGCGTTGAGAAAGGTTGTGCGCTCTGAAATTTCCTCCGATTTCAAAACGATCTGCCTTTCTCTCTCTCTCGAATCATCTGACATGCTTGTTTGATGTTTGTTGATTAGTTTGAGGTGGTAGGGCCATTAAGAGTTGCAGTGGGAACAGAGTGGTTGTATCGAAATGTCATTTGGTTTGAGATTAATGGGGTTGGTCCATACAGATTTTATTGCAGTTTATGCTGATTTTTTAGTTTTTTAGTGAATGGTGTGACATTACACGGCATGTATGTTCTATATGTGAAAATGTTTTGTTTCAATTAATGCAGTTCTCAAGGATCTAAAATATGCCGATTCTCATGAATGGGTAAGAGTGGAAGGTAAGTCGGCTACCGTAGGTATTACTGATCATGCTCAAGACCACCTGGGTGAAGTTGTATATGTCGAACTACCCGAGGAGGGGAGTAAGGTAGAGCAAGGTGCAAGTTTCGGTGCTGTTGAAAGTGTCAAAGCAACCAGCGATGTTAACTCGCCTGTTTCAGGGAAGGTGGTCGAAGTTAACAAAAAGCTCAGTGATTCTCCTGGTCTGGTTAGTCTTTCTGAGATCAAAATCTGGTTTTTAATCTAACATTATTCGCATGACTGCATATTATTCATACATTGCTCCCACTCCTTCCCAGGCATCTATTTAGATTCCACGAAACACGATATTTCTAGATACGGGAACTGAGGTTCTCTGACTACAACTTTTCCTTTTATCTTATTATTGCATCCCACAAAGATCTTGCTGAAGGTATCCTTTGGAGTCTCAACTTTTTGCTTGGTAGTTCGATTATTATATTACCTTCCTTTTTAAGTGAAAAACTATTGTCTTATAATTCAAACGTTGAATCACATGAGATCTAAAGAAAGAAATAGCTAATGTAGCTTATAAGAGAAGAATGGGAGACCCTGAAGTGGAGTTTGCAATTTCATTCCTCTCAATTCGACCCCACCTTGTATGTAATTAGCCTATTGGTTAGAACTTTGGAGTAACACCGAGCAAGTGGAAAATCATCTTTCTACTTTCTCATGACCTAGCCCTCAGGTACGTAAGCATGGTTTTTGGATGCCCAGTGGTGTAAGTGAGCTTTCTTTAGTCCTCTATCAGCACCTAATCAAAGATTTTGCACCAGCCAAGTGACTACCAGTTTGCTATCATGTATAGCTGGCTTATCTTTCTTTTCTTCTTCTCCCTGTGCATAGATGTTTGGAGCTCAGGATTTTGCTCAAATGGTTATTCTTCAAAGATAATGGCATATGAGTTGCTTAAATCTTCTTCCCAGTCCAATTCCTCTGAGGATAAAACCTCTCATTGTGGTCTAATATTAAGTAAATTAATATATCATTAGAAGAAAAGTAGCGCACACTTGCTAACCGTGATATGTGCCAGCTTACCAAGTGCTCGTCTTACTTTTTATGCATTGATTTTGCATGAACTTGTCGCATTTTGTTCGAGAGTTGCTTGCATCCTGACGTACAGTCGTACAGATTTCTGATGGATTACAAGGTTACTTGCTTAGTTGATTGATAATGTTTTATTCTTCTTGTTCTTTCGTTTTCCTTTTTTAGTTATTAACGCTTTCATATTTACTTTAGTTCAAGCATAATTTCAGAACTCTGCTTGCATATTTCCATGACGAGACCCACAATAATATTTTAATCTAAAACGAGGGTTGCAGTTATCACAATCTCATGGCTAAATGTGAGTTTATTGTGCTGTAACATGTTAATATTAGAAACCACTGATGGATATCATGCTAATTTTCCTTTGTTCCACAAACCGGGAAAGGAAATGATAAGACCATTATATGAATCTTGGCAGCCATGTAGGGCAGCATTCTTCTTTGGAGTAGACCGGAAAAGGAAAAAGGATAATTCTTTATTTCACCACTGGTGAAAACATATCTGTACACTTGCTTTAAATATCATATTTCATTATCATGTCGCATTATCGTGTCTCATTTATGAGCTGATGGTAGTTTGTATATCCGTTGCTTAACAAGAGCTGCCACGTTTTGTGTTTCTATGTGCTCCCTACGTTATGTTCTCCACCAACTACTTAATCCTCTTACTCATGTAAATATTTTCGCCTCTTACCTTCGTTTAGGTAAATTCAAGTCCTTATGAAGATGGATGGATCATAAAGGTGGAGTTGGAGAACGACAGCGACCTCCCCTGTTTAATGGACCCTGACCGGTACACCCAGTTCTGTGAAGAAGAAGATGCTAGCCACTGAGAAATTTCACTGGGACAATAATCACTCCTTTGAAAAGAAAAGATTATGGATTTTACATTTTTATTCTCTCTTTTCAGTTCCCTTGTTGTTTGTTATTATGTTTTAACATTAGGATGATAGTGATAATCGCTGCAATTATTATCCATTTGTTATGCACAATATTTCATTTAGTTTTAGAATAAATTTGTTGTGTTGCCTTTATATTATGCTTGAATTCCAGTGAGCAAATTAGTTTTTGAACACTATTTGTTTGTTTAAATAAAACACAAAGATATATTTGGATATAAC
Organism: Salvia rosmarinus; assembly: GCA_036937905.1. Taxonomy (NCBI): domain Eukaryota; kingdom Viridiplantae; phylum Streptophyta; class Magnoliopsida; order Lamiales; family Lamiaceae; genus Salvia; species Salvia rosmarinus. Next base: position 87,718,148 of record CM072818.1, read on the forward strand.
TCATGAATGCTGTTTGTTGGGTTAAAAGTTCTCTATTTTCTTTATAGTTAAATTGAAGATATCAAAGTTTGATGCTTATCTTGTCAAATGGAAAAGTGAATTGGGATTTAGTTTTGATTGTGTTGTAGAATTTAGTAACAAATAGTTTTGATTGTGTTATATAATTCAGTAACTGTATTTTTATGTAATTGTGCTAATTCTGAAGAACAAATATATATTTTTCTTCAGAGGGTAATGCATACTTTTTTGTTTCTTTTTTAAATAAAAAAAATATAGGATAAATATCATTTTAATCTCAATTTATTTTAGCACTATCAATTATATCATAAAATATTAAATTTTTTAATCTTAAACTATCAATTTGTATCAATTGTGCCTCCGTCATGTTTTCAGCTCCAAAAGTTAACGTATGTCTCCGGATTGTCATGGTGTATTTAACAATTAAGCGATGTTGTTTTTGCCATGTAGATCTTAAAAAGATTGTTAAATAGTAATACAAAATGGAACCCGGCCAACCACGTCAACTTTTTAGCATCCAAAAACGGATGAAAATCACATTGATATAAAATTGATAGTTCGTAATTTTAAAAATATTTTTGATAGTTCAAGATGCAATCGACAATGCAAAAATAATATATAGTTTAAAGTGATATTTACCCAAAAATATCATAGTATATTTTGTTATGTATCGAAAAATATGCTCGACTTAAGCTTGTCGGTTCTGGGTCGGGTAATTAATCAAATGCTAAAATGATTACCAATTTATATATTTTTCATAATTTAATAAAAATGGCAATTAATTAGTAATAAAATATCTATAACATATTAGACAAGCACATTATACACCAAAAAAAAAAATAAATATCAGACCCGGTTGGACCCGTAATAATCGGGTCGGTCTGGACCAGTCCGTGTCTGAGCGCGAGCGGGTCTGGAACCAGAATATAAACTGTTACTAATGATTTATAAGTGGTTTCAAATCGATTCAGGTAAAACCAGTCTATCGACAAACCTAGCTCGATTACATGATTAACTAAAATGGATGTACACATATGTATGATATATCACTCTTTTATAAAATGCAATTAACTGAACCATATATACAATGCTATAAGCATGATATATAGTGCAATAGTTTATAGAAAAAGAAAAGATTCTAACTTTCCTAGTAATAATATAATTATTAAATATTTTCTCCAAGTTTCCTATAGTATCCTCTAATTATTAATTATTTCTTCAAGTTTATGTTATGTCGTTCAATTTGAAGGTTATTGTATAAGAATGTAGATTTTTTAGGTCGCACTGATTGTGAGTATGGAGTTAATTAGACTTATATTAATGACTTGGTTTGTTTACATCTGTAAACTCTGTTATCTGGGATAGATTCCAGGCACTTCTTGGAAACACTAGGAAACAGGTACGTCCAGCTATATATAGAAAGAGGATACAAAGATATATAAATGAGTAGGGGTGAGATTCGGTTCGGTTTCGATTAATCGAAATCGAAATTTCGGTTAACCGAAACCAAATCGACAAAAATAGCTAACCAAACCGACACCGATCGATTAATCGGTTGAATTCGGTTAGTCGATTCGGTTAGCAGTTAACCGAAATTAATATTAAATTTTAAAATATATATATATAATATAAATACAAAAATTAACCGAAATTAACCGAGATTATTTCAAATATTACCTAAATTATAATATTAAATTAAATATTTTTACTTAATAATTATATATATATATATATATATATATATATATATATATATATATATATTAATTTGATCGGGTATAACCGTCAGTTAATCGGTTATATCCGATAACCGAAATTCACTTGCAGTGGTTAACCGATACTCAAACGGAAATCGAAAAAATCGGTTATCAATTAACTGATAACCGACTTTTTCGATTTCGGTTATTGGTTAACCAAAATCGATACCCGTTTAAGCACCCCTACTTATAAAATACCCCTTGCAGAGATTCTAAAAGTTAAAATAAGAATATTATTTTTCAAGATTTCAATTTTTAACTATACATTTATATGAATCGCCGCCTTGATGAGTAGACGTATATTTTAACTTAGATGTAATAAATCTACATAAAACGTTGAGTTTACCAATTCAGTGACCTGACGTAATGCTCGGACTTAATTGGCGATTTAAAATAATTAACCACACAAAAAAGTCAATATCGGTTAAGTCAGGAAATAATATTTTCCCAATTTATCTGAAGAAACCCCCATATTCTGTTACAGGTCGTATTTTAAATAATTCGCCAAACCACTTAGTGTGATCTTTGTAGGTTGCACAAACCAGACAGCATTATTCACCAATGGAATTTAATACAAAGATATTAGGTAAAACAACTTGTTAATTAGATTATTCTAAATTTTTGATGATAATTTCAGACGTGGACACCATTTAGGCAAAGTATGGTCGGCAACTAAATTATTGAGCACGGTATTTTGGTCGAACCTTCTCCCATTTTTACCACTCCTTTTTTTTTTTTACCGATTATATTTTATTTAACAGTAATCCTCGTGTTTAATCAAATTATAAAATTCGAGTTAAATTTGAGATGACAGTTAATAACCTCCGACGTGTATCGTTATTCTTGGATTGTGTAATGCTTAATTAGAATGAAATATTTAGTGCGGCGTCTTATTCGTTTGCACATAAAGTACTTTTGTCTCCTAGATTGATCTAGTTTAAATATCATACTAGTACGTAGTTAAGAAACGCCCTAATAAGTTTTATTAGGCAAAAGCAACCATATCTTTAATGACTGCTTTACAATTAGTAACCTCTTTTTCTAATCAAATAATTAATCACGGCTTCTTCTCTCCAGAATTTGGTTATATTGATCTAGGATGACTATTGACGACAACTCTACAGACTAAAACTAACACAATCAATTGAATATATACATTTCATGGTTAGTATTTTTAGGGATGTGTATTTTGCATGATTGAGTTGGATAGATAAAATTAATCAAACCTAATCAAGTATTTACTTTAAAGATTAACATTTGAGGATATCCCAAGCTCGAGATTATTTTATCATTTGAATTGTTCTCCAAAATTTTAATTCAACCAATATAGATATGATTGAAATAATCCTCCAAATAAAGGGAGAATTATTTATCCCAATTTTAATTCTCCATTAATCCTTTGTAGTAAACAAATGATTGATAGATAAAAATTATCTTATCACACATTTAATCCATCAAATAATCAATCATTCAAAATGCTAAACACTCCCTAAATGATTGATTGTTTGATGGATTAAATGTGTGATAAGATAATTTTTATCTATCAATCATTTGTGTACTACAGATGATTAATGAAGGATTAAAATTGGGATAATAACTCTCCTTTTATTTGGAGGATTATTTCAATCATATCTATATTAGTTGGATTAAAACTAATGAAAATAATTCAAAGGATTAAAATAATCATAGGCTTTGGGATATCCTCAAATGTTAATCCTTAAAAGTAAACACTTGATTAGGTTGAACAATTTTATTTATCCAACCTAATCATGTAAAGTAAACACCTATGGTCTTTGAATATATATATTTGTGAATCCAATACTTGTAGGGTCTTAGATTTTTGTTTTTAAGAGAAATTATAAGGTCTCGTATTTGATAATGTTATAAGCCTCCTCAAAGCAATTTCTTTTACTTTTCTATTCTTATGAAATTGTTAACAACTTGACTTTGTGCAAATCGTTGTATAAATACACTATCATTAAATTGAATTGTAAGAATTTATCTTTTCAGAATCTTGAACTCAAAAAGTAGAAAAAACAAGTCCCAGTAGCTAATAAACTTTTTTACTTGTGCCCCCGTGTTTAAATGTGGATAGTATCTAATGTAGAAAATGAGACGAGTTTAGACTATTGATTGGACAGCATTATAAAGTGAAAGGTTCTATCAGATCCAACCCTTTCAAACTCTAGCTGATTTGTTTTGGGATATTCCTTTTCATGAAAATGGAATCTTTTTCAATTCTTTGGACAAATCGTGCTCCACTTGTCCATCTATTCACGTCAAAACCACTTTCAGAGATATTCAAATGATGAGAATATTTTATTACCATTTCAAAATTATCAAATTACTTACTCCGATAAAATATGTTATGAACTTATAAATACTTTTTAAAAAGCAAGGGATATCAACTTTTGAAGAGAAACGATATTATATTTTAAAAAATCTCACATGATTTAATCATTTAACCATAATTTAATAATTGCTAACATTTATCAAATGTCCAAAAAGCATGATAATTCGTTTTTAAAATACAAAACATTTGTTATCTCTTAAAAGTTCTTTAAAGTAAGAGGATGCAAATTCTTAAAAATGAACTCCATAAATATCAAGTTGTTTTTTCTATTACATTATTTAGCAGCATCTCTTATTACATATATGGATTCTAATCATGTGTTAATAAAAATCCATAAGATACCATTTTTCCCAACAAAATATGATACCATATTTTGTTTATGAAAAAAATTTTATCTTGATAGTTCATATTTTATAGAAATCTTGATAGTTCATGATTTTAATAAATATTATCCACACTTTTTTATATTCTTGTGAAAACAAAATATTGTAGGATTTAATGTAATTATATTTATCCTAAACACATTTTCATATTTCTCTAACTTTTTTTATTATGCCCTTATTATATAGACTTTGAGCATTTATTTTTATTTTCAATCAGTTGAAATATATAAAACGTTTTCTATATTTTAAGGCAAATGGTGAATTTAGCTAGGCATTACAATTATTCTCAAGGTGATGAAAACATTTTTCTATTTAATCGTCTTGATTTCTTTAGTGGAATAAATATATGTAATTTGCTTTAATTCATCGCATATTAGTTTTACATCAAATTTAATCTGATGGTTATGTCATCTTTGGGAGATATTGAAACTCGCTCATCAACTTTTATTTTGTTAGTAACTAATATATCTTTTTTCATAAATACAACTATGAATGTTGTATAAAATAAGTTTGAAATTTATAATATTTTAAGTTTTATATTTAGATATTATTGTTCTTTTCTTCTAATTTTAGTTATGATGATCTTTCATTTTTATTTAATTATAAATGGACTATGCATTGCACCTAAGGTAAATCTAGTAAAAATTTAATTAGATTCGGTGCATTCTACACCCAAACACACAAGAGCATGTCTCTTATTCATTTTTGTTACTCAATGACATTTATTTTGACTTAATTTATCAATTTTCAAAATAACCATGTTGACTGAATTTAATCATCTCTCACATTGTTAAGTTTTATTAGACGTTAAATTCAGCAATTCCAACATAATTCCATTTCGTTATATCAATAATAATAATCATGAAGAATTGAATATAATGTATTGCATCGAATATTCGAAATTACATGAAGAATTGAATATAATGTATAGCATTTTACGAAAATGCTATATATATATGTTGTATGTTTTTAAAATTATGGTCAGAATTTATCTAGTTATAGCAAAATAACCATTTTTCTAATCACCTCTAAATTAAGTTTTCAAAAACTTGGTATCTATTTCAATAATAATGATAATTAGTGGAGCAAAGCATTGTTTTCCACATATACCATCAAATACAGGAACCTACGTCTTATTGATTTAGACTTAATAAACTTTCCCCAGATTGTGGAATTATAATTTCGTATTATTTCCGATGGATTTATTTTTACCTTTACCTTTTTCCAGTTATCTATCTTTTTTCATTTAAATAGTCTCGTAAATAAAGAAAAATAACTTAATTGACGCAATAGTGTTAAATATAAATGGAAATGTCTAACTTTGCTACTGACACGTAATTTTCATTTTTTAAGCCATTGAAAAGCACTAATACTGGCAATTTAATTAGTGGTGGTTTGGTTTGAATTATTAGCTAGATCGTGACGCCATACCAATAATAATTTAAATAATTGATAATCGTCTTAAAAAGACAAAACTAATGACGATATTTATCTGGTAACTGGGGCGTCTATTTTTGTTCTTTTTTCAATTAATTGTCAAAGCAACTATTTATTGTACACACACACACACACACATACACCAACTATTTCCTCATATAAATATAGATACGTACATATAGGAAATTGATGAAATAGAAACGAAGTACTACTTTGAGAATCTAAGATATGTATTTTCAACATCAAGTAGGATGATCTAATAATTGATTGAAAATATAGCCAGTGAATAACTCAATTTATACGAGTGACATCGAAAGTAGAAGCAAAATGGTAATAATCACAACTTCAATTTTTGAGGGAACTTAAAGTTATTTAATTTATTTCACCCTCTTGACATATATATGTCGAACATCAGGCGATATGTTTATTGATTAACAAAAATCAAACAACAACATAGAATATTAAGTAGTCTTACCATGATAGAGATTGAGATACAATTAGATAACCCCCCACTATTTTCTCATATGAATGTGAGAAATCATTTTTTTTATCGAGTTGAGTTTAGATTAATTTTTAAAATTCACAGTCCCTAATGAAATAATAAAATATTGGATATACTATAAATTATATCTGTTTTATCAAGAAATGTATCAAATTATTATAATTCTTTATTCAAATCACCAATTATCAGTATTGTATTAAAAATATTTTGCGCCTATTTTTGTTCTAAAAAATCTTGACTTAGCTCGTCGGATGCATGAAAATGCCACATAATTTCACATGATACTTATGTTATTTTTATTTTTTAGTTCTTTTATGTGGTATCAGACGAATCACGTCAAGATTTCGAGTGTCAAAAAATATACGCAAGATATTTGTGATACACAATTCAAAGTGATGATTTGAATTAAAAAAATTTAAAACTTCAAAATATTTTAATAAATCGGATATAGTTTAAGATTTAAAATATTTTAAAATATAATAATAGTAGTAGATAATAGTAGCTCTGCGACAGTATACAATCACATATGTTGATATTTCTGCTGGTTATCATTTAATAAAAATCTCTGGTGCAGATGCAGAGTTGGGATCGCCGCTTTGAGAGTTGTACAATACGAAATAAGTGCTAACACGCAAGTCAATATTTTGTGGTGGTTTTATTCGATCCAACTCTAGATTTAGGATTTGTATTATTCAGTCTGTCAAAAAAATCGATAATATATTAAAATCCACGACAGCAAACCACGTGGCAGTCAGAAAATAAGCGACGCACAGACATACAGCATTCACTCGTGTCAATGTAATGAGAGAGAGCAATACTCTCAGAGAGAGAGAGAGAGATAGGGTGCTCTGTTTATACACATGCGTGAAAGCGAAATCAAAATTTGAGAGAGAGAGAGAGAAGAGAGCTGGTTCGAGAAAAGACTGTTGTGTGATTTATAGAATTTCGAAGTCTTCGCGTCACTGGATAAAATCAAATGATCTCGTTGTCAGCAGATGGAATGAAGAAGTTGGTTTTTTGCTAGCCGTCTAAAGTTGAAATTTTGAGGGTAGCCCACTTCAAGTTGCAACTCCGACAGTTGAGTTTCATTGTGTCCGGAGATGATGAGGTATTTGAAGTTGCTCTCTCAATGACTAGGCGGCTCCTACAGGTTCATGTGGCTCATATTTAGTTGACCCCACACCAGAACTCCTTCGCCAGCCAAGAACAATTAAATCTTATTGCTCCTCTTTATCTTTTTGTTTTTATTCTATACCCCCTTTCTCCCATAATTTCCTGTTTTCTTGATCAAGGGTTGAATTTCCCTTTGCAAGATTGAATCTTGAATCTGGTAAAATTGTTTTCTTTTTGGGATCCTTGAAATCAAGAAATTTGAACTTTTTGTTCAAGGAGGGTAGTTGAATTATTCACAAGCTGTTTATTGAAACCATTGATTGAATAAAGATGGCATCTGGAGTGGATTTTGATGAGGGCGTCGAAACGAAAGGGGAGATGTGGGATTTGGAGCAGAAGCTTGATCAGCCTATGGATGAAGAGGCTGGGAGGCTTAAAAATATGTACAGACAAAAGGTAAATAAAAAACTAAACTTCTTTTGCTTTTTGATGTGAAGCATCTAAGTGAAGTGAGGATGTGAAGCACATGATTGTAAAATTATTTGAATCTTGTCGCAACTTTGACCCCCTTTTCACTCTACCTTTGAATTGATTGGTATTGTGTCTTTTGAAATTCTCTCTCTGGCTCTTGAGATACACGTGCTTTTGCTATGGAGTTCTATTGATTTGTTGTTGTTCATTTAGATCAATTTTGTGGTGTTAATCTGTTATTTATGATAATGGATGTTTGGATGATATATACAGTCATAGAAAATGCTTTTTGGACTTCCATTAAGTTGATGTAGGCATCAAGTGTATGATTGAAGTTCCTTGTTAGTTTGGGAGTTATGTGAGAATTAGTCTGTCAACTAACACGTAGTTATTGAGTTGTGCTTCAACAGAAATTCTCGTCACTTTTGCTCTTGAGGCTTGCATTTCAGAGCCTGGGAGTGGTATATGGCGACTTAGGAACATCTCCACTGTATGTGTTCTATAACACGTTTCCTCATGGAGTAGATGATACGGATGACATTATTGGCGCCCTTTCGTTGATTATATACTCTCTCACGCTTATACCTCTCCTCAAGTATGTTTTCATTGTGTGTAGAGCAAACGACAATGGTCAAGGTAAGCTGCTCTCATTGCCCGTTGGTAACAAGCAGTTTGAAAAGTTTATTTGTTCCACGCATGGGATTATACTGACAGATGTTGTGAATAGCCATGGTGATATAATAGATCATTCTTCTCTTTGTGCAGGGGGGACTTTTGCTCTTTATTCTTTACTTTGTCGGCATGCTAAAGTGAAAACAATTCCCAATCAACACAGGACTGATGAGGAGCTGACAACTTATAGCCGTAACACAGTCCATGAGCGTTCTTTTGCTGCTAAGACGGTGACATGGCTGGAGGCAAACGCATTCAGAAAAACTTCTCTTCTTATACTAGTACTTGTCGGGACATGCATGGTGATTGGTGATGGGATTCTCACTCCTGCTATATCCGGTAACTATGTTTGTTTGTGATGGGGTTCTCACAATGATGTGTGTGTTATTATTCTAGGCTTATATCGAACTCTTTATTGACCAATATGAATGAATATCACAGTTCTTTCTGCTTCGGGGGGGATCAAGGTGGACCACCCAAAGATGAGCAACGGTAAGATCCACTCTCCGGTGGTTATGTTGGTTTGTGGTCTCGTTACGAGATTGAGCATCTATTCTTTGATGCAGATGTTGTGGTGATTGTAGCTGTGATCATATTGGTGGGATTGTTCAGCATGCAACATTATGGCACAGATAGAGTTGGTTGGCTTTTTGCTCCAGTTGTACTTCTTTGGTTTCTCATTATTGGAGGCATTGGCATCTACAACATATATAACTATGATAGCTCAGTTCTCAAAGCCTTTTCACCCTTGTACATATATCGATATCTTAAAAATGGAAAGAAGAAAGGTTGGACATCCCTGGGTGGGATCATGCTCAGCATCACAGGTTCAGATCACTTTCCCTTACTCTTGGCTCTCACACACACATGCATGTCAAGGTTATGCTCGGATTATCACATGATTGCTTATGTAGAGACACTTTGGTATAAAGTGAGTAGTAATTTTGAGTGCTTATTGTTGCAGGAACCGAAGCACTTTTTGCGGATCTTGCTCATTTTCCAGTTTCTGCTGTACAGCTTGCTTTTACCACTGTAGTTTTTCCTTGTCTTCTTCTAGCCTACTCTGGCCAAGCAGCATACCTCATGCAAAATCAAGAGCACGTGTATGATGCATTTTATCGATCAATCCCAGGTATGCTCCAATTTTAAATTCTCGTGTTTTGTGTAGGATTTGCTGCTTCAAATGTGTCGTGTTAAATCAATTGGAAGCTTAATTGAGAAACAACAGTATTTGTTTTCAGAAATCATTTGCATTCCTGACTAGGCCGATTTGTTTTCTTTTGTAGAAAAAATATACTGGCCGGTTTTCATTATTGCGACTTTAGCAGCAATAGTTGCTAGTCAGGCCACCATATCTGCTACATTTTCGATAATCAAGCAGGCCCATGCCCTTGGCTGTTTTCCGAGAGTCAAAGTTGTACATACATCAAAGACGTTTCCTGGTCAGATATATATTCCCGACATGAATTGGATCCTCATGGTTCTTTGCATTGCTGTTACCGCTGGATTCAGAAACCAGAGCCAAATCGGCAATGCTTATGGTATGTGATCACGCTCAACTCGTATACTGATTTTGTTTTCATTTTCTTTTCAAGATAATGTGTGTCAATTCTTCTTTGAAAACATTGACAATTAATATATATTTCATCTCATGAGAATTTTATGATTGATAATGCAACAGGTACTGCTGTCGTAGTGGTCATGCTCGTGACCACGCTTCTCATGACTTTGATAATGTTATTAGTCTGGCACTGCCACTGGATCCTTGTCCTCTTGTTTACGCTGCTATCACTAGTGGTGGAATGCACATATTTTTCAGCCGTGCTTTTCAAGGTCGATCAAGGTGGTTGGGTCCCGCTCGTGATAGCTGCTGCCTTCCTTCTCATCATGTACGTCTGGCATTACGGAACACTGAAACGCTACGAGTTCGAGATGCATAGCAAGGTTTCGCTAGCTTGGATTTTAGGTCTTGGCCCTAGCTTAGGGCTCGTCCGTGTACCCGGGATTGGTCTTGTGTACACCGAGCTAGCCAGCGGGGTGCCTCATATCTTCTCCCACTTCATCACCAACCTACCCGCCATCCACTCCGTGGTGGTATTTGTCTGCGTGAAGTACCTCCCGGTCTACACGGTGCCCGAGGAGGAACGGTTTCTTGTGAAACGGATCGGACCGAAGAGCTTCCACATGTTCCGTTGTGTTGCAAGATACGGCTACAAGGACCTTCACAAGAAAGATGACGACTTTGAGAACAAACTGTTTACGAATCTCTTCATGTTCGTGAGGCTGGAGACAATGATGGAGGGCTGCTCCGACTCGGACGAGTACAGTCTGTACGGACAGCAGACGGTGCAGTCGAGGGACTTCCTCTTGAAGGATAACGGTGAGACATTGAAGTCAAATCTTGATTTTACGATCTCTTCAGTTGATTCCATAGTCCCTGCTCGATCGCCTATGCACGGTCACATGCAAGTGAACACGACGCATACGTCGTCGGGTCAGGAAAGCGGGCAGACGGAAGGGGATGAATTGGAGTTTATGAGGAATTGTAGGGATGCTGGGGTGGTTCACATTCTGGGAAATACTGTGGTTATAGCAAGGAGGGAGTCGAGGTTTTACAAGAAAATAGCGATTGATTATATATATGCTTTTCTTAGGAAGATTTGCAGGGAGAATAGTGTGATTTTTAATGTGCCTCATGAAAGCCTTTTGAACGTTGGGCAGGTTTTCTGTGTGTGATTTTCTTGTTTACACTACTAATAAAGAGGGAATTTTTGTTTTATGTTCATTTTCATCCCTTGATTCAGTATCGTATTAGTTTTAGTTTTTAATTTGTTATGAATATTGTGAATATTAGAATTGTGTAATGGGTAATAATCCGACACTCTTGGGAGTCATTTCAAATGCGAAGTAATATTTGAATGATTGTATTTTTTTTCTAGATTGTGGTTCGCCACTCTTATAATATAGGAATCAGAAAAATAATAGAAAAAGAAAATCCAAGATGTGCAAGAACATTAAATAGAAATGAAAATGGAAAATGCGCATTTTTTCAGTGAAACAGAATAAAACATTAAAAAGTGACAGTAAAAATTATAATGAACTCATTAATCTGTGGAAAGAAAAACTAATAAACACAAATTCCTTTTAATTTTTATTGTAATACACATTTAAAACAACTCATTAATCTGTGGAGAGAGAAGCTAATAAACACAAATTCCTTTCAATTTTTATTGTTAAACACATTTAAAACACACTTCCTGTACATTATCTGCAAGGAAAAATAGTGGAAGTAACTCGAATTTCTGTTTTGATTAGAGGTATACATGTATATTGTATCCCCATTTGATGAAAAACGCACACAAATATCACTTAGACAACTGATTCTGCGCTGCCAAGGCCTGAGTTTTGGTGGGGCATGCTGCCGACATTATACGCAAACGTCTGGCGATCTCCGTGAACGTTGGCCTGACCAACGGATCAGGAGCCCAACACTGCTCCATCAGCAGCCTCCACTCTGCGTCGCAGAAGTTTGGCACCGGTGGCCGCAGTGTGTTGTTCACAATACCACCTGTTCACAGTAACAGTGTTATTGTACTCCTTTTTAGGGGGGAAATGCACATAGCTTCAGGGAAAGAGCAAGCAAGCAAACCGATGATAGCTCCATAATGCATATTGGCGTACGGCTCCTCGCCCGTGAGAATCTCCCAAAGCACAATCCCAAAAGAGAAGACATCGACCTGCATGAAATGAGAGATAACACCTTAAGTTTTACGAGAAACCTTTCACCACAAATGTTTATATTGCGAGATTCACACAGATGAAGGAGCAAAGCATCAACTATGGTCAGGTGAAGAATGTCCCATTATTTTGTGGCTACCTTTTCTGAAACCTTGCTGCTGCTACCGTTTAATAACTCTGGAGCCATCCATGGAAGGGTGCCCCGGACACCACCGGTGACCAGTGTATTTCTTTTGATTTTCGACAAACCAAAATCACCTACCTGAAAATTTTGTTTTACAAATAAGTAAAATTTTGTTTTACATAGTTTCTGAGCAAAGGATGTTAGTAAGCCACCTTGCATATGGGACGGGATGAATCCTTCAAGTTGACGAGCAGGTTGTCACATTTTAGATCAAAGTGCACAATGTTCCTCGAGTGCAAGTATTCCATTCCGAAAGCTGCATCCATTGCAATGATGAGCCGCTTGCGACGATCAAGATGCCTGAACAAATTCCATATGATTAAAAATGTGTATACAAGAAAAGCAGGGTCTTTATATAGCTTAATAGTACCTCTCCTTGGAAATCAAAGCATGTCTCAGGGACCCATTGACCATGTACTCTGTGACAGTTGCAAGTGTCCCTCCAGGGCCATCTTGCACTACACCATAGAAGGCCACCACGTTTGGATGGTGAAGGTTCGACAGAATTTTAGCTTCATGCCAGAACTCAGATGACTACAGAATATCAAAAGAAGATGCAAGTCATTACATAATTGTTGCACTAACAGTGAAATATTCTTATACCACTATTAGTCAGCTACCTGGACAAAGTTTGAGAATCTTATGTACATTTAATTCAAAGAGACTTACCAATCTTTCCTGCTCAGATGATGGGCCCATGAAGCAGGATTTCTTGATTCTCTTGATAGCAACATCTGTTCCCCTCCATTTACCATGATACACAGTCCCATAGGTTCCAGAACCCAATTCCCTCAACTCTTCAAGATCTCTGTTCTTAATAATCTGAAACAGAAAAAACAGAATTTACTTTCCACAAAGGGCATAAAGCACCAATAAAATATATGGTACTTCTAGTTCTTGCTGAAGGATTCTGGAACATCATAGTAAAAAGGGGTGAAACTGATAAGGTTCCATTTCATTTTTCACTATGTTCTCAAGCAGCAGAAAATACACTGTAGTTCAGCGGGTGTAGGATCTGAAAAGAGTCTCCATACCTGCAGGCTACTGGAATCAAAGTCTCCAAGGGAGAGGACTGGGAATCCTGAAGGCTGAGTTGCTTTCTTCCCATCCTTGAAAGATAAAAAAATTAAATGATAGGGTCAAAGATAATAATCTCTCAAAGTTATTCATGGTCAAGTAATACCTCATGATGAGTTCCAGCTGTCCTTGAATTCATTGGCTGATTAATTTGAATACCAGTAGCCTGAGATATATCATAATCTGAAGGCATAGGCAAATTTATCGCATCGGGTTTTGCAGGGTCAGATGATTGCCTCTGATTATCAGAATCAAGATTTCTACTGGAATCTACATTCTCTGTTGAAACTTGACCAGCATCAAGGTGTGGATAACCATAATTCCCCGATGCTTCTTCTCCAATGTTTGCTTGAGAAGATGAGAAAGTTGGATGATCCTGATCCATAAGGGAAGTATCTTTTCTGGTATTGTCTCGTGCCAAATTCTGGAAGAATGACCAATGTTGAGGTTCATGATTAGGCATGTTCACACTCAAACCAGCGGCATAGTCATGAAGTGCTGTAACACCAACAGAACCCTCTGCTATTCTAGCCTGAGAAAACATATCAGATAAAAAATCATGTGGAAACCGATCATTAATGTCGATGAGGATGCTTTCATACACTGAAGTTCCAGCACCGAAACGAGGATTACTTTGGGAAGTAGTTGCAGAAGAAACATCACCCCTACCCTTATCATGCAATTGTCCGTCATTGGCATTTTTATCCATCCTGTTCTGATGAATTTCTGTTGATGTCTGTACAGACTCATCTTGGGAATATTCAGAAGTTCCTTGGTTTGTTATGTGACCTGTTGTAGAAATAACAGCAACAGGAGATACTGCAGCACTCAGCTCGGCCTTGTTTTCTGATTCATTTTTATCATGAACAGAAGAAGCTGTTGCGCTGATGCCACAACCATTATCTGCCAAATTTGGAGATCCATTTAGTTTCACTTCAGCAGCTAGGGAATCCACAAATGTTGATTCCCCAAAAGCACTAACTGTTTCCAAATCGGCTGTCGCAATCCAATCAGTCAACTTATCACCTGATTCAATGATCTGATGTGACACATCTGATCGAGTCACTAGGAGTTGTGGACCCAAAGAATCATCAGATTTGAACAAACGGTTAGGTCCTGAAAGTTCCCTGTGTATTCTTTCTGAATGAAAGATGCGTTGAGGAAGGACATCTGGTTCATGGCTGATGTCTTTGGTATATGCCTCATGTTCACCATGAACAGGCATGAATGCTGCACCAGATGTGTAAGCATTGTCATCACTGTCAGGCCTATTCATCTTTGAGTACTGGACAGTATTTGAAGGCATGTTATTCTTTGTGCGTTCAAGGTTCTCTTCACTGCCTTTTGTTTGCATCAGTGAAGTCCCCTTGTCAGTGGCAACACTAGGAGCAGTTATTTCATCTGTCTTTTTGTTACTTGTAGATGAAACACTGTATGGATCTGACGATGCCGTCTTGCCATCATCAAGAGACTGAACTTTAGTGAAGTCACTAATTCTGCCGATTGAACTCTCTCTGTTCATCTGCGTATCCATCAGAGAAACATTTGAATCTTTATGAGATTCAGTTTTTTTCTGGACAGTATAGTCAATGTTTTTCTCCGGCCCTGGTACTCCTGGTGCCTTAGCATTAAAACTCCCAGAGAGCTCCCCCATATTAAGTGCCTTCTGAGGACCCATGTGCCCAATGGTAGGATTATGGACCATGTTCTCCGAAAGTGGTGCATGGTTTGATGTAGAAAAACCATAATCATACTGTAATGTGGCAGATGATGGAACTCTTACTTTTTCTTCTGCAGTAGGAGGGACGTTCATTTGGTGGAAACCACGTGACAAACTCCATTCAGGCTGCTGTTCAGGCTTGACAGTATGCACGTGGTAACCTACTGAGTTAGCCTCAAAAGCATATGATGAACTTGGCAGCTCTCCCCGGAAAGATGGATCTGGTAAAGATGAGACACTTTCTGGATGTACAGTACTTCCTGTAGCCAAGCTGGCCACAGTTTGTGTCTCTCTTACAACACTTGAATTCAGCAATTCATCCAAATTGTTTCCCAGATCCACACCAATTGAGTTTCTTCTTGAACCGAAATCCATACCATTTACTGCAACAACGTATTGAATCTCAGAAACACCATCTGTGCTTTCAAGAGCAAGCTGAGAATCATCCAAGTCATTGTTTGAAATGAGAAAAATCCTTAATTTCTGGGATCCACCATCACCAAAAGCCTTACATTCTTCCATCATATTCTGTAGGTCCTCATCAGAGGATACTGATACCAATGCGTCAAGATCCTCACCAGGAAGCTGATACTTAATAGAATGTGGTTCATTATACATTGCAGATGCCTTTTGCTTAAGCTCCTCCCATGAAATATCCTTGTTAATCCGGAGAATGCGTGTTTCACCTCCAACATATCTAAGTTTTCTATCACTTGGACGAGGCATAATTGTACCCCCAAAACTGCAGAGCAGCTTCAGTCTCCTAGATGAGACACCGGGCGATCCTAAAGAAGAATGACTACAGAAGCTTTGAGCCCTCGAATATTTCAATGAGGTTCTACTCACTGATTGAGGCAGCTGGCCAATAGGTTTTTCTTCTCTTATGGGAGGATTGCTACAAGGATCTTGGCCTTCACCCTTTTCGATAGAGGGGAACAAGGAAGCATCAAGCCCCTTCTGAGAACTGCCAATACGAGATGCTCCAAGCATGCTTTGTAGATCCACAGGTCTAGTTTCAGTATTAGCCTCAACAGATGGATTCAGAATATACTGCTGCTTGGGATTCACCCTTTCCCACATAAATTCAAGAGCAAACTCCTCACCAGTCTGAATGGAGTAGTGAACTGGTCTTGCACCAGCACTTGCATTCAGATCAGCTGGTCTTATATTCATATTCATATAGTTGGAAGGATCCTGACTAAATCTCTGGTTTAGATTTCCCACACCTTCATTCCTTTTCTCCACAGAATTAAAACTAATATGTTCAGGGTTTTTCTGCTGGTCCTTGAGGAAATTTCCTTTTACTTTTTCCATTATTTTAATTCCTTCTACTTAATGTGGGGGAACTTCCCCAATCAATGAACTTCTTTTCTCAATCCGGCTCTAGAATAAGAACTACGCTATTATTCATTTCTCAATTCAGTTTTAAACTGAACTAGAACAATAGCGTAACAGATGTAACACTGTAAAATTTAAAGATCCTTCAGATGACTACAAGCGTTAAATAAAAGACAAGTAAAGAAAAAAGGCAGATAATATTGAGAATTACACTTCAACAAAATTTACAAATTTAAAGGAGAGACTAGAAGATACTTTGAGCAACCTCAACCTATTCCCTGGTCTTGCAGATTCCCAGACAAACAATAAAGAACGATAAAACATAACTTGCAGCTTAGGCCCAGCACAACGCACCTCAAGTGTAACCTTGCCATTTATAAGTTAGACTAAACGTTCAGCAGAACATTTGGAAGTTTTGGATAAGATTAAAATTGGAATTGTGCGCATAATTCAGAAGAAGAGTTATCTTACAAGCCAACCCCATAGTGCAAATATTATTCACATCACTCACTAATCATACCCTTTTGAGCAGAATTCACAATAGCATACAAAAGTTCTCTCTAAACCTCTTATTTATTCTTCCATTCCTAGAGAGAGTTTTTTATGTTGGAATAACGACTACAACAAATCACTTTTGCACTACCGCACCTAGCAGCAGTTCCAAATCTAGTACGGCCAATCCAACCATCAAATTCACTGTCGATAGAAAAAAAAAATCCAACAAATATCCAGATCACGTCATACTTAAATCCAGGGATCACCATCCAGATTTAATCCATACAAAAAAACAAGGATCTTAAGCAAACTTATTAACTCATTTTCTCAATAAAAAGCAAGCGCATCTTCCTTTTAGAAGTTGACAATCAGGAAACTATTGATCCAGAAAACTTGTGAAGAAAGAGTACAGCGAAATAATAGATCATACACGGTTCACAACACTAGATCATGATTCATGAATCTTCATGAGCAAAAGAATCGAGATAGATAAACTGAAATTCCACAACTTGGCAAAACTTTGGTGATTAAGAAATATATACCTGCGGCAGAGTAAAGTGATGATTTTTCCTCAAATCTGTTAAAAGCAATAAAGTCGGGGATCATCGCCAGAAAGGTCTCTTTCTTCTCTTCTCTCTAGTCATATATGTTACTCCTAGTCCTAGGGACGAAAATTTTCTGCTTAGCGCTTCTCTACAAGATTTTTCTACAATAATGTCCAGTGCAGTCCAAAGTCGCATCTTTTGCCGTCAATACAATTAAATCCCCTCTACGTTTTTAGCGGAAATAATGTAGAGAAATCACAGGACGGGAAGGGTCGTTTCGTCATTTAATGGCGGTAATCAATTTCCTTTCTTCAGCCACACGATTTTTTAATTCGCTCGACACGAAAAATTGAAGAGTCTGAACAAGGAATGTTTGCAATTTTCCAAAGTGCAAATACAAAGGAAGGGACTGCACGCGCAGTTTAGTATGCGTGTAACCACGCCGAAATCCTATTGGGCAGATGCGGTGTAACATTGCACCTCTTTCATTCGACGGTGCACAAGACCCTCCCTCGACAGGTATCTACCGTTGACAGTTTTTTGCCTTTTTTAACCTTCTTTCTTTGTTGATTCTTTTTTTTTATTATTCTTTATGTTGGTTTTTAACTACTTTTTGACCTTTAAATTTTTGCTTCTAATATTTCAAAGACAAAAACATCCGCACCCTTCATTAGGGGTAATTAGGAGTTAATTATTATTTTATTTAAAATTTGTTAATTTATTATTAAGATTTAATTAGAAAATAATAAATATCCTCATATCCGTGCGGAAGTTTCACTGGTTAATTTTTTGTCTTTCCATTTTTCTCTATTCTATTCTTGTGATGTAGTATCTCGGAATTTACTTCATATGCTAACAAATTTTAAGTTTGATTCTATACATGTTGTATTGGGATACAAATGCCGATGTCTCTATGTCGTGTACGACTCCTTATTTGCGCACATTTTCTTCATAACCTCGTATTATCATGCTCGCATCCTTATTTTTGTTGGTTTATATACATATATATATATATATTAGGGCTTAAATTTTATATTTAGTTCATGCAATGATTTTCTAATATATTGGTATGTTGCGCACTTGTGATGTATGATTTTTTGAATGTTGTGAGTTCAATTTTAAAGTTGTTCTAGCTAGCACTAACTTATACAAGCGTGTCCGCTATTTTAGTACATTAAAGGTTTGAATTTTGATGAAGTTTTCTCCACTCCATGAACCAAGTAATATTGCATGTACTTGTATTTAATTAGAAACACAAATACGAGCTATTCATACAAACCAGAAAAGTAATACAAAAACGAGAATCCAAACGGTTGTTTTCTATATATCTTAAATTGATTAGGTTAAATAATAATAGGAGATAAAATTGGTTTAGCAAGCCAATAAATTTGTATGCAAACAATGCCGAGTGTATATTAATTTAAAAGCATGCTCAACTCTAAATAACTTGTAGCATGAGCTTAATGACAGCATATATAATTTACTGATATTTAATTGGGAGTCGAGAAAAAAATGTTGGTAGGAATTTCATTATTTTCTTTCCTCCTCTTCAACATTAAGTTTGAAATGTTAATTAATGTTTACGACGTGTATATGTTGATATATGGGCTAGCTAGCTAGGTAAGGTAGTAGATTCTTTTACCTCTGGCAAAAGGGAGTTGTGTACCATGAATTTAGGACTTTTGTCGTTTCAAAAATCGAATAGTATAACTTTGGGGAAAAAACCATTCCGACCAAGTTTATCTTGGGAGATGTCACCACATGGGCACATGCTACTTATCTATACACCAGTCTTTGTTGACTATATAACAGTTTGCCTTCCGAAAATGTGAATTTATTTTATTGTTGTTTTAAGTAGCCAATGGGAACTAATTCATCTCCAAAATCAGCTCTAATTAGTTGAATCTTGATCTGACGTATGAATACAAAAAATGAAGAAACGAAACATGTGAAGCCCATTAATTAGTTATTGAATCATCAAACAAATTACAATATTAATATAGCATACACCCATATATAAGAAAGAAGTGAATCAAGAAAATTTGGCCCACGTAGCTTAATGATCAATACTCATATAAGTAGAGGTAAATATATGATCAAGTCGACTTACAAAAAAATTAAATCAGTAGCAGCTACCGGTTTCCGCTCATCACCAAAAAAAAAAAAGGAAAACTCCAACCTAACTATTACTTATGTAGATTAAGCATTCACCAGTCTTTGACAGTGAGCAGCTGGTGCGGCACGAACCTCGACGAGAAGGCATAGAATTTGTAATAATCATCATCTACAAAATCTCCGGCGTCGAAGTTGAGCGAATAACTCCACGGATCGTAGCGGCATTGCAGCGACGATTGCCGGCTGCTTGGCTGCAGCATTTTACTGCATTTCTTGAGCCTTCTCATCAATCTTGATAGGCCACAGCAGTTGCTAGATGGTGCGCTTCTTGGCCGCCAGCAATGGATCATTTTCTTGAGGAAAATGAGAGGCCTTTTTTGGGTAAGTGATGAGAGAGGTGAAATATGTGATGTGTTTGTTTAGGGATATATATAGGGCGGTGAGGGGCGAATTGGTGGTTCAAATTAATATTAAATTTTATGTCATGTATATATAGTAGGTAGCTAATGGTATTAGTAGAAGTTAAAAGTATTCACGAGTAATCTAGGAGGGTTGAGATTTGAAGTATGGACAAGTGTAAGTGTGTTATTAGAGGGAAGTTTCAATCAAATTAATGCATGTTTGAAATAATAAAAATATGTAGTAGTATATTGCATATGAGATTGTGAGTGCATAGCACATGGTTAGGGGGTGAGATTTGTACTCCACCATCCTTGTTTTTATAATTAAAATGGCGTTTTCCATGTTTAAATCATCAAAGAATGATGCAACCGGGCGGAAGTTGAAATTTTAGACCTCAATCACAACAACAAAAATCATTTAATTTAATTTGATATAAAAAAAATCACAAGTTCATTTGGCATAAACTCTATACCTTACCGGATCATGAGCTGCTAAATCGTTTCTCGTACAAAAAAGCAATGTTTCCACTATTTTGCATTTGATCATTCATCACAAAAGAAAAAATTAATGGCAACTTGAATTGTGCATGGACAAAGTCATCAAACTTATAAGGGGATGAAACAATTCAATTAGAATTTAGAAATTGTGTATCTTGTAAACAAAAAAGGACTGCATATAAGTAAACTATGATAGAACTTATCAAACCTTTAAAAAAATTAGTCTTATAGAATTATTTGATTTGCACTTTTCTCAATCAATTAATCACGGGCCTATGCGGTCAGAAACTTAATTAATTCGGTCGTATTTAATTTTATCTTTTTCTTAGTTTTTGATATGTTGGTCAAATATACTGATTCTTATTCGCAGACAGTAGCATATGCAACGGCTACTCATAACTTAATGAGGATTTCATAATTTATTTATTTATTTATACAATTTTTAAATAAGTTTTTAGTACAAATATTCCAACCAAACTTGATAAAACCGAGGCAAATATTGACGTTGAATATATTTCCCTTTAGGATTTACATACACCAAATTAAGCTGTCATGAAATCAAGACGTTGAATTTTTTTCATTTTTCTTCTGACATATATATAACACAGCCCCAATTAATTAATTAAATATTTCCATTAATTACAACATCCTAAATTTCGAACTAAAATGATAGTATATTAGAAGATCTTTAAGTCCGAATATTGAAGAAAATGATTAGAGCAAGTGGCAAAGCTGGTATTAGTACATTAATTATTGTGGATTTGTCAGAGTAATAGATTATAATACGACATCAATTTGACTATGAGGTGACGCGAATCTTGCCAGTCTTAGCCACAAATATATCTATCAAATTGTTTGCATATTTTCAAGAATCTCATTATTTAACTATAAATCCCCTAAATCTTATTCATAATTAATTTTGTACATCTTAGACAAGATTAGTAAATCACACTAGTCATGAGAGAGATCAATCATAGGGTCCTTAATTATAGAGTTGGAGGTACATAATATAATATATAATTTTCTGTTTAAAGCTGCTTATGCAGATCTCATCGTTATTAAATATTCTTTAAACCATAATCTCTTTTGCAGTTGGGGGCTCGATATGATGTGATTTCTTAATAATTTAATGTGTCCGCATGTAACACTTTAAATTAGCTAAAATCATATTTCATTTCACCCATCATTTGTCAATTAAAAAATTGTTATTGGTGCATAAATACATCAATTTTGGGTCAATTTTGATTTTTCCACGAATTTTAAAAATTATCACAAAAATACAAACTTAATGACTTTAGTGATTTTACCACGATTTCAAATTTAAACCAAATTAAATCTGACTTGATATCTCGAAAATTTACCATAGACAAAAATGTCAGTGATATAATTAAATGACATCGTAGAGAGAGAATATCGATTGTTTTGATCCCAACTAGAACCAGAAGATGAAACAAACGAGAAGACTTGATTTTTGTAATGATAGTTGACGCGATGAATCCTAGAAATAAAAAAAAAATGATTTATTTTGATGGAACGACAATGTTTTATGTCATTTCTCTACGATGTCATTTATATCACTAATCGTTTAGTCTATATTATATTTTCGAGATGTCAAGTCATATCTAATTTGACCTGAATTTGAAATCGCGGTAAAAACACTAAAGTCATAGAGTTTGTGTGTTTTGTGACAATTTTTAAAGTTCGTGGTAAAAACCCAAATTGATTCAAAGTTTATGTATTTATGCATCAATAACCCATTAAAAATCATCAGATCCTTCTCAAATAAAGCGGAGAAATTATGGTATAATATCCAAATTATTGAATGTTAAGTAATATATTTGAACTATATAATTATAATTAAATATCCGAATTATTACTAAACCACTAAAATTGTACCAAAATTGATCAAGGAAAGACTATATAGCTAGTCTGAATTTATTTATTTATTTAATGTACTAAAACTTTGTTGTTTTAATGTTAGCTAATTTTCTATAGTTTGTGACATTTTTGTTAGTTTTTGTGATAAGTATTTAATTAAAAATATATATAGTTGTATGTATTTTTGTATAAAGGTCAACAATTCGGATATTTGAATGTAATTATGTATTCGCGACATTCTTATTAAAAAGCCAACAGTGTTGATATTAATTTATAATTTCAATTGTTTATTATGAACTTGTAATTTACACTAGTCAAATTTGGTTTTCTTTTTTGTATAAGCACATAGGGTCGTCCGACTGAATTTCTTTTGAATCAACACTTGATGTATCGAAAAAAATAAAAAATTATAATTATTAAGATTCAAACTACAAAAATGGAAGTTTGTGTGTCACATGGAAACTGGCCCCTTCCCCAGAAGGGTCTCTACAGAGAGTCACAGAGCAATTTGAAATTCTTTATTTCAAATTCTATTTAGGTTTATGTAATAGTTATATCATATTTCGATTATGAAGATATGGATTTTGAGTGCAATTTACACCACCACAACCACAACCACAACCACAGCCACAGCCACCATTATTTCCTAATTCTAATCAGACATTTGAATTTATTACAGGTACCCGACCACCGAACATAATGCTATGCTGTTGCTCATACATTCTGCAACCACAATTATCGAATCTATCTCAACAAATTCTGCTTCTCCTTTCAACCCCACGAAATAATTAAGAGATTCTGATCGGCTGGAAGTTTGAATTATTTACTGAAGAATAAGAGAAAATAGTATTATCATCTGTCATGCTAAGTAAATTTTCTAGAACTGTGTGATTTCTGTTGTTAATAATAATGGTCAGTACTGGCTTAAGAATGTGCATTAATTTAAGGGAATATTTTTATTTTCTCTTTAATTTGTACTATTTTGATCCTACTATTTGATCACGTGCTATCTGACTTAATTACAAGCAAATCGCAACTAAAAGGTGAAAAAGGAAAAGTGTGAATCTGAGTTGAATCAGCATCCAATTTCATACCTTTTCATTAAACTGAAAGTAGTCACATATAGTCTAATGAGGTTTGATGGGATGTGGTTAGGGATATGATATAACAGTAAACTTGGTTGATTAGTTTGAGAGTCGAGCAGGTGGGACCTTATTATATTGAATTTATTCAGATCTGCAAAATGAATTGTTAGAACGTCTTTTAGCTAAATATACATATATCGACCACAATTCTGATTTAGAAAATATAGGCATGCATCAATTTGTCACACCAGAACCAGAATTAATGGTTATCTACCAAATGAGATGTATGTTCTATGGATTCATGAACCTACTACCTACTACCAATTAATTTACCGTTTTATTATAACTTCTTTTCAGTGATTAATTACTCCACTTATCTAACTATTAATTTTGCATAATGCTTCTTACCATATTTGCCAACCCTGCATTTTGCATAATCTCCTCTAGAGACGCACTCCCTAATTATACATTATTAAAATCCTAATCACCTCTTAATTATTATTAATGAATGACCGCAGGTGTCCTTATCCAATTCTTTTTGGTCCTAAAAAAAGAAGAATAAGTTGAAAGGCGACGTTCAACGACAAAATCGATATTATGCCCTTCAACTAATAAGGCTCATTATATTAAGCTATCAAATTTGTATCGTCAGACATTTTTTAAAATAAAAATAAAAATGACTCATATAGTTCAAACTGAAATAAGAATTGCCAAAAAAGAAAGATTTCGAGAGCTGGATCCAATATAAAAAACAAAACTTGATCGTTCCAAACTTCCAAGGGCCACAAAACACATATTCTGTGATTAATTATATTTATCAAATCCGAGAAGAAAAAAGAGTATATTCTGTCTTTGGTTGAATCATAAATTAGGTTCTGATAAAAAAATAAATTAATAGCGCCCAATTGTACCGTACAAGCATCTTATTATACTTTCGCGTAAATTTTGTTGGGCCTTTTATTATGGATCACAAAAGTTGGTTTCAACGTTGAGTGGCCCACATTATCCAGACCCATAAAGAGTCGCGTTAGGATTTTCTGCCATCATAAAGGCCAGCCGTCGATCAAGAATTTTCGGCAAATTCATCGATGCTAAGTTTGCGTGCACTCAGATATATACTCATGATGTGTTCAAGAAGTTCCAAGTTGAGGTTTTGGGAGTGGTTGCTTGTCACGATGATGCAACAAAGACCGCATTCAAGGTTCACGACTTTGAAGAAAATCAAGTCTATCGAGTCACATGGAATGAAGAGACGGCAGAGGCATCTTGTGAGTATAATGGTTATCTCTATAGACATGTGATGATTGTTCTGCAAATAGCATCCCAGCGAAATATATCTTGAGGCGATGGACAAAGAATGTGAAGAACGGAAGGATTTGAGTCGAGGAATGAACGTTACAGTGATTTGTACCAGCGCGCTTGTGGCTTCATTCTGCAGTAGAAGAGGCTGTTAGAAATGCGTCATCTCTCAGTTCGCCATCAAACTAAGGA
Source organism: Salvia rosmarinus (assembly GCA_036937905.1). NCBI lineage: Eukaryota > Viridiplantae > Streptophyta > Magnoliopsida > Lamiales > Lamiaceae > Salvia > Salvia rosmarinus. The sequence goes on from CM072818.1 coordinate 87,743,419, forward strand.
GAGCTTATTATAGGTGCACTTGGAGCAGGAGGCACCAACCACTGGGACCAAATTGTCTTAGTTTGGTTTGGTTACAACAAGTAGCTCGAAGTAAAACAAGTTATAACTAAATTCCATGTTGCAGGGATATTTGAAGTTTCGAGCATCGGCGCTCCATGGTTGCTATTATTGACCACAACAAACTGAACGAGGGATAGAGTGATGCCGCTGCATATATTACATTTTTCACTCGATAACAAATCGAGCAGTAGTTCGTCTCTTGGATCTCATAATTATAGAGGAATTCTAACCTAGAAAATGTTAGTTTACAATATACATGTGCTAATCTGATGTACAGTTGCTGAACGAGAACACCTTTTTAAGAGAGTTGAAAGGGCAACATCTCTCTCTTCAGTTTCGAAAAACAGGATATAAGCTCAACAACAGCATCAAATCAAATCAAATCCCACAATAAATGTATTGAAGCATGCAGATTAATAGATAAATCTTAATTTCTGCATTGTTCAAAACTTCACAATCACTCATAAATCATAAACCAAAGGAAGAAATCCCCATCAACAGGTGAAAAAAATAAGCTCTAAAATTTTTATTCAGAAGCAAGTTTCTTTGTCAGAATTATGCTCATACCATAACGACTTTCGCCCCAAGGGCTTTCATCTTCTCAACAATTTTCTCTGCCTCTTCCTTCAAGACTCCCTTTTTAAGAACAGCAGGCGTCTTCTCCACCAAATCCTTGGCTTCTTTCAGTCCAAGGTCCATAAAAGTTCGAAGCTCTTTGATTATCTTGAGTTTTGCTGCTGCTTCGTAAGACTCCATCTTCAGCTCAAAAGTCGCGTTTTCAGGCTTCTTCTCTTCCTTCCCAGGTGCCGCGGCCTCCACGCCAGCACATTGGATCCGGTCCATGATCTCAAACCTCTCCTTCATCGTCAACTTCTTCATCATTATGAAACAAAACTTCTCCATCATTATAGTGGAGAGTTGGTTATACTCATCAAGTGTGAGTCCACACACTTGATCAACAAGGCCCCAAACCCTCGTGGTCGGAGGGCCACGGTGGTTTGTGGGATCAAAAGTTGCAGGGTCAAAATCAGCAGGGAGCATTCGTTGCTCAATTTCTACTAGTTCAACTTCATCTTCATCTCGCGACGTTGCAGTTTGAGTGAAATGTCTGGTCCTCACCCCAATCGCCTTAACAAAAGGAGGAGACCATACATGTTTGAAGGATAAATGATGCCTCAATTTCGTAACCAAACTCATTTTGCAATTTTATACTCGTACCTGTTTAACACCAAACAGCAAAGCCCTTATTAAGTAAGAAAATTTGAGGTGATTTAGTTTCCTAGGGCAAAAGACCATTGCGAAAGAGGGGAAATGATTGAAAATCATTCAATTATAATACAATATCAAGAAAGTTCGATCGAGCCCCAGAAGTTCAGTAGTAGCCCTTAAATCAGATGTTTATGAATCAAAGATCAGCCTTCCGGAAACTATCACTTCAAAATCGAAAAAAAGAAAGAAAAGAAAATGACATTTTTATGTGGTCATATGCCATTTTCAACCACCACAAATAAGAGCCCCAGATACCAGCAAAAGCTAGAAACAATATCTGATATATTTCACAGGAGATGAAGCCCGTACCTGAGAGAGAGAAACACACACACAGAGGGGGTGTGGGGGGAGAGAGAGAGAGCTCTGAACTCTGAAGGGGTTTAGGCTGCAAGGTTTTATCCGTTTGAAGGGTTTTAGGCTTCTTGGGATCTCGATCTCGTCACCAGATAGCGTGAAAGCTGAAAAGCCTGAAATTAGAATTGATATGTTAAAAATCAACGGAGCAATTTTTGTGTATATTTGTTCGGTAATTACTAATTGCTAAATAATGTGACCTTTTAGCTAATTTCTAATTTAAATACAATTTTTGGAATGTTTCAATTAAAGCCTGATTTTTTAATTTATACAAATTTGATATTTCAAAATCTTTTTAGTGACCGGAAAAATGACATGGCAAGATTATTTTTTTCCATGTGAACAAAATTTATGATGTTCGCAAGTCACATGTAAAAGAAATTATCTGCAGTCGTTCGCAGCTTCATACTTCAAATCCTCTTCCTAAAACGACGGAAAGATGAAGCAATTGGCACAAGCGCTGCAGAATTGCTAACACAGGTAAAAGCGCAAGATCTCTCTCATTTCAGTTTTTTCATCACAAACAAATATGCAGTTTTTTCATCACAAACAAATATGCAGTTTTTTCATCACAAACAAATATGCAGGTGATATATACCAAAAAAATCCCATCATACAACGAGGATAAGGATCTCTTCAGTTTCATTTCCAAGTTACAAGAACTAAAAGCACATTCCTATGCAAGAACATATATTAGGGCATGGAACATATATGAAACCGCATTGTTATTACTAAATCCAAATCAAACTACATTGTTTTCTCAATTTCCCAACAACTGGATGGAGAAAAACAAAAAGAGTGCACGATATCATTCCATGACGACTTTTGCCCCAACTGCTTTCATCTTCTCAATAATTTGTTGTGCTTCTTCTTTCGAGACTCCCTTCTTAAGGATAGCCGGTGCCTTCTCGACCAACTCCTTCGCCTCTTTCAGTCCTAAGTCTGTAAAACTTCGTATCTCTTTAATCACCTTGAGTTTTGAAGCTGCATCAAAAGATTCCATCTTCAGTTCAAAGGCTGTCTTTTCAGGCTTCTTGTCTTCCTTTGATGCTGCTGCAACCTTTGTTGCTCCTCCAGCAGCCCCACCAGCACCTGGTTTCATGACCCCAACGACTATATCCTCCTTCATCGACAACTTCCTCCTCATTATAAGAGAGAGCTCTGTAGCTTCAGCAAGAGTGAGTCCAGCCATTTCATCAACGAGCCTCCAAACCCTTGCAGATGGAGGACTACGGTGCTCTGTGGGGTCAAAATTCAAAGGATCATAATCAGCCGGAAGCCTTCTTTGGTCTATCTCCACTTCTTCCTCATCATTCTCAGACTTTGCAGCTTGAGCAAAGTATCTGATCACCGACTTATGAGAACAAGACGCAACAACAGGCGAGTACATATGTTTACTGAAGGATCCATTGCATAAACGATGTCTGGCTCTCAAAATAAGACTCATTTCCAACTTTCAAGAGTAGATTGATTGATATTCAACTCACCTAAATGTCATTTAGAGCCTGAAAAGAAGGAATACCACAAACCAACAAAGATCACACGAGTAATTAGATGACCAAAAAACATCCAAAGGATAAACATATTACAAAAGATCTTGAAAGAAGCATAATAAGCTAACTAAAATCAAGAAATGTCAATCAGAGCCAAAAAAACACATATGTTGGCAACAAAACCTCAACCTAAAATGCATATGAATAGGAAAATCCACCACCTTCAAAACAGCCACTTCCTAGTAAACATGAAATTAAATGGCAGGGAAATATTTTAATAATAATATTCCATTTCAATACAGCATTAGCCGATGACAGAAAAAGAATACTCGAATAGAATCAAATCATAACATCACCGAGTTAGTAAGAAGACTCGCTCCGGACTGAAACTAACGCAGGAATACTTCCAAGTCCCTAAATCTTACAAATGTCGATCATTGCTGTGCATAAATAGAGATCGAGAGGAGAGAGATGGATGCATACCTTGGCGAGAGAGAGAGAGAGAGAGAGAGAAAGCACCTTGAACCCTAATTGGGGGTTTTCCAGTAAGGTTTCGTCTGTGAAACCTGAAATTAGAAATTACCTTTCTATTATTTATTATTTCTAAAAACTATTTCGGATGTGTCATTTGTTTAATCTGGAGAAATTGGTTTATCAATTTTTCTTCTCTCTTTTTTGGGATTTAGGGAGTGATTATCGTTAGGGGTGGGTCGGTACGGTATACCGAACAAAATTCGTCATATGTATACCGTACCGAAAAATATGGTATGAAAATTTCATACCGATACCGTGCCGAACCGTTCGGTATACCGAAAAATACGGTATGATAAATTTTCATATCGATACCATACCGATTTTTCGGTATACCATACCGAAATTCGGGTATACCGAAAATGGTTAAGGAACAGGACTAAGTACAGCTGTGTACTTACTAAAAAAAGAAGCAGATTTAGTCATATTTCAAAACAAAAAATGGTTAAGGAACAGGACTAAGTAAGTGACTATATGACTTATCTACATCCTACACGAGTGAATCAGGAAAACAACACAAACTCATTACAATGTTGCCACAACATTGAGACCATGAATATACCATCAGATCATTGGGGAAAAAAAAGCACCAAATAGTAAATGCAAGACTCTTGTCCGATGTTTTTACTATCAGATCATCGTACAGATCATTGAATAAACTTACAATACTATTGGAGTCAATTACCAAAATGAATTTAAGAAATCAGAGAGACATCATAGATGAAAATATAAACTTCAGAAATCATATTACCACATCCTATCTTCAATCACCTATGAAACAAAAGTTAAAAATGAGGGCTGATAACTGCTCATAAATAACGAAACCTGAGTGTTTTAATAGCAAATGCAGGTACAACTTATACTATTCAACGCCTGTAAATTCATGTTAACATTAGTAAATATCAAGAAAAGAATAAGATCATGTTGTATGTATATACACGCCATTTTACAGTTTATATGAAATCCTACTCTATGGCAGCCAAGAATAAGTTTATACACGCATTTGGTCGCTGTCCCATGTAAAAAGAACTTCAAAATATATATTCAAAGATCCCAGAATTAATTAACAGAATGAATTTAATCTATCAAAATCGCATACATGTGCAGCTGTGCTCTCACGAGGTGGCAAGAGTTAGGAGAGGCGCAAATCGGGGCGTGAATCGTGAGTGGAGGCGGCACGAGGACGGTGTTATCACTGACGGCGACCGACGAGGAAGGACGACCGCTGACGCTGGCGGCGAGAGAGCGAGGAGGGGTCTCTGTTTTTTACGCTGGCGGCGACCGGGCGAGGAAGGGCGACTGCCGACGCTGGCGGCGACCGTGCGAGGAGGACTACACCGGCGGCGATTGGATGAGAAGGTCGAGAGGCGACGCCTGTTCTTGTTTCCCAAATTGTAGGGTTAGAAGGTATGTAGTATGTTAAGCAGGGAGGGAGATTGGGACTTGGGAGGGGCTGCGCTGGGTAGGGGGCCTAGTGGGTACCGATTAGGAGATTAAAATGGGCTTTAGATTTTTAGAATTTTAGAAATTTTCAGTAAAATATTATATATATTAAATATTTAAAATACTGATACCGATTATATACCGAGCATACCAATAATAAAAAAGCAATTTTTTTTTTCTTCTAGGCGAATACGATATGAGATTTTTTCCCGGAACGCGGTTGGTTTCTAAGATCACTCCCGGCTTTAGGCCTTTTATTAGTTAATCCTGGTAAAGCCCCTAGGCGACGTATTTTTTTGAAACGAGATCATCGGTAACGCGACATAAAATAAAGACTCCTTGATTCTTATTTAGAATTTATTTCATTCTTTTTTTATTTTATAGAATAAATCTAAACTCAAACTGAACTAAATGAAGTAAAAATCATTCTTAACATATAAATTATGAACTCTTTAAACTATCTGAATTAAATCTGAAAGTGTCTCTCAATTTTTTATTCAAAATTTACAATTTTAGTCCTCAATTGAAATTTAAAAAGTCCGAAATCGAAAAAAATTATCCGAAATCCACTCCTCATGGGATTCAAACCCAAGGGTTTGACTGTAAATCTTCATGAATCAAGGGTTGGAAATGATTCTTATTTTATACTTTAAGATTAATTTGTATTTGATCCCATTCATTGTTTTATAATATATTATTTATCATTTGTCGTAAATATTATACAGTAGAAAATCTATATTTACATAATAACTATCTATTAAAATAAATAATAATAACTAATTTATGATATGAGAAAAAATGAAGAATAAAATATGTTATGTAGACATATATATAAATAAAGACGTGGTAGGAAGCAAATAGAGCAGCGATATTATCATAAATGATCAATCAGCTCGAACCATAATAAGACCCCAAAAAGATGATTGTGGATCAAAAAATAAATATATTTAAATGATAAAATATGATAATATTTTATATATTTATGTATATTAGTAAAATCACATTTATACATAAATCCGAATATTACAACAAATCTAAGTTTTAGTATTTGTTTATGTTGTAGAAATGTAATTGTCGAATTTTAACTTGAGTTGATTCTCGATTGAAAAATATAATGACTTGAACTTAAATTGTAAAGACATTAGATACTTGAATGCAACTCAACTCTCACAAATTAAAACAAAGTATTGTCAATTGAACAATAGAAAAAATCATTTGAAAAATAACTATAGTAACAATTATGTTGTTAATTGTTATCTTCGCTATAAAAGCAAAAAGTTATTAAAATTAGGGTTATTGGTGTCTAAATACATGAACTTTGGGCATATTTTGATTTTTTCACGAATTTTAAAAATTATCAATAAATACACATACTTAATATCATTATGATTTTTCCCACAAATTCAATGACAGATCAAATTGAACCTGACATAACAGTCGATGTGTCACCACTTCATCAAACCGACGTCGTTTTATTTATACAATATATATTAATTGGCGGTTAAATATATGAACTTTATGTCTATTTTGGTTTTTCTCATGACTTTAACAATTTGTCAATAAATATATACTTAACATTATTGTAATTTTTTTTACAAATTGAATAATGGTCAAAATTAAAGTTGATGTAACATTCGACATGACATCACTTTATTAAAACAATATCGTTTTCATATTCAATATGTATTAAAAAATCTTAAATCCACCTTAACTCACACACACACCGCATCCCCACCTCATATCTCTTTATTTAACCTCAACTTACGATAAGGTTTGGGTTGGATAGAGTTGTGAGGTGTATTTAAGATTTTTTAATACATATTACAATAACGTTAAGTTCATACATTTATTTATAAATTTTTAAAGTTGGTGGGAAAAATCAAAATGGACCCAAAATTCATGTATTTAAGTGTCAATTAATATATATTTTATAAATGAAACGACGTCGTTTTGATGAAGTGGTGTCACGTCGACTGTCATGTCAATTTCAATTTTGATCGTTATTCAATTTGTGGGAAAAAGCACAATAATGTTAAGTTGATCTATTTATTGACAATTTTTAAAGTTCATGGGAAAAACCAAAATACGTAAAAAAAAATGCATGTATTTAGGAGCCAATAACCCTTTGAATTTCTAACACCAAAAATATATAACAAAAATAACCTTATAAATCATTCTAAAGTAACTACTAAGAAAAATCATCTTCAAAAGAATTGTTAAAATTCACCCCAAAAAATATATAGGGATGGTCAATGACCTCATAGTATGTAAATACAAATTTGAACCATTGATATTAAAATATATAAAGTTATGATCAATTCAATCTTTCTTTTATTTTAGAGGATTGGTGGTTAATAATGTCATTTACTTTTAATTTGTTGCTAACTTTTCTATTAAATAAATGATTAAAATTGTAAGGTTTTAAAACATGGAATACACAAATATGCCTAAAATGTGATTATAAATAAGTATAATGAATGCAACTATTTTTTTCTTTAAATTAAGGGATAGTGAGATTTTTAATTAATTATTTATGATAAAATTATATTTTTCATTGTAATTTTAATTTGTCTATATGATAATTAATGTATTTATTTTATATAAAAAATTAAATTACAAATGTCTCCGTGCATTACACATTCACACGGGTGCAAATACTGAAATACTAGTCTTTATTTAAATGTTATTTTTATATAAGAAGAAAAATTCCAAGAACTCTGAAAAATCCTTTACATAGCGCCATTACCGAACTAATCTTTTATCAATCAGTGTAAACTCGGATATTGGTGTAATTAAGGCACACAGAATTACAGAAATACCATACTTGTACAGGTAACACTTAAACCAAGATAGAAGTGAAATAAATTTTTATTTCACTTATTTTTTCATTATTAAATACAGGTAGAGTGCTCAGTGCTGGACGGGAACCCCATTCCTTTTTTAAACGCAAGCTCGGAATTTTGCAAAAACCAGATCGAATATCATTTTGTGTACGAATTAAATTCAACAAATCATTCTCTTAACACAAAGTTGATTTGTAAAAAGAAGCATAACCATTCACAAGAAAAACAAAGGAAAAAGCTAAATCTCATTCTCGCTGACAATTTACAAGCCTCAAATGAAAGAAGAAGAAGAGAAAAAAAAATAGCACTGCTAAAATCAGATACAAAATCTGTAGCAAGCTAAAATGCAATCTCACAAGGACCATGGAATGTTCTTCCACGGCAAATGGCCTCGAGGTTTTCTCCAGCATAAGAGCAAAGAGGCGAAACTTCCACGCCTAATTCATCATTCAAACAAATCCCTTTTAGCTTATAAAACTTAGTTGATTTAAGCAGTAACCGTCAGTTATATATATAGTACCAGTTGCATATAGGGGCACTGAGTGAGTCAAAAATCCACCAGCAGCAACCACCCAACAAGTATGCAGGCGAAGGACGAGCAGCCGGGCACTGTCTAGGGTGTCAAAATTTGATCCATTGGCATTTTTGACAGGTGCAAATTCTTCTTCACGTAACGCCTATATATGCCGGTGGAGGTATATTTATTTCCTCTACTATTAATGCATATTTCAAGCGGACAAACATTTGCATGTAGCAGAGAATAGAGATGTCTACCTCAAAAAGTGCTGTGGAAGGTGCATAAGGAAATGCGTCGAGTATGAATTGCTCTAGCTTGTATCCCATTGTGTGTCCGTGAATTGAAGGGATCTTCTTTTCCGCTAGATGATAGCTGCACTCAAGAAACAAAGAGATTTATCATCAGACCGACAGCAGCACTGGCTAGTACTACTAGCATCTGACATCTACTGGCTAGCCAGTTTCAAAATCTTAGTAATCTTTGTATGCCAGAGGAAAATATGCAATTTGGACTTAATGCAGAAATCAAGAAAACAAAATGAGTTTTAAAACTGTAAGATCATATTTGCTATGTTTCCTAAAAAAAGGGTACTCAGAACAAATCAGAGGGCATAAATGTAGAGCACAAAGTGAAAAAATATGTTCTATTATGGATCAATGGGTGGAAACTGGAAAGTGAGATAATAATTGAAGGTAATAGCTGCTAGGGGCCTAAGTTAACATGATATGGTGGCACGCACACACACACACGAGCAGACACAGAGATGATACTAACATGCTGTCTTTCTCAAGGCCATTTACTACTTGGTTCAGAAAATCCAAGGTGAACATATGTAGGCAAACCTGAAATGAGGAGGATACATTAGAAAATGAAATAAAAATGAAAAGGTGCATGTCAAAATCATTATACATTTGATATCAGACAACAAAGCATGTCACAGGCACAAGAAAATATCCACATCCAGTAGCTAAATGGCCATGAACGATTGCCTAAGAAGAAAGATTATTCAGGTATGATCTATGAGGAGATTCTGAAGTATGCATGATGCTATTGTAAAAATGCTTATCTGTATTACATAACTTTTTGAGAAGTTTGTCAAAACCTTGAATGCATTTGACCATACCGAAGTATAATGTCCCATTGCAATATTCAGGGGAAACAAGTAAGGAACTTGGGAGGTTAAGAAAGAAAAGTAGGATTAGAGCAGTACATTACTCCAGCAATAGCGAAGGCGACCAGTTTCCGGATTGATTGCACTAGCCATTGATGAGTCCAGTTCACCGTACTCATCCACAGAGACTGGTCCGCCTTTCCCTCGGCGAACAAATACACCAACCTTTTCTTGTGGGTATGCCTGCAATCCAATAAATAAACAGGAACCAATAAAATGGTGCATAGCACTCACATTTGCATTTTGTTATACAAAAACTGAATATTACATACCTTTCTGACAACCTTGGCAGCAGCTGCCACGCCTGTATTAATGAAATAACCCAAAAAAGTTGGGTCTCCAACACGCACCTGTTTACAAGACATTCATTTTTGGTTGCGTTTGGAACATATCTCAAAGTAAACTCTACTTGGAAATTAAAGATGGATTAAAAAATGAAAAAGTAACTAACCAGAGCATTATCAACTCCATAACAGTCCCAAGTATTTTATTCCTCTCATAGCCATATCTTCCAACAATTTTGATGATTTCAAAGCTGTAAATTTATTTTTTCTTGTTAGCTCACAACATAAAACTAATACTATAAAGAGACAACAAAAAATACTGTAAAATGCATGCAGGTTCGGAACCGCCGGTTCAACGGTTCGCGATTTACGGACCCGGAACCGTAACCGTGCAGGAGGCAGGCCGGTTCGGAACCGGAACCGTTGACCCGGTTCCGGTTCCGGTTCCGACCCGCCATATAAAATAAAAATTACAAATGAAGGCTATAAATTTTATAATATTTTGGAAATGTTATCTGTTCCAAATATACACGTAAACTGTGCAAATAAGTTTTGCGCAAATTGCAAAATTATTAGACTCAGGGTCCAATTTAACTATTAAGTTTTTTATTGTGATCAAGATTCTACAAATATTTAGGAGTAAACCTTGAAACCATTCAAATTTCAAATATGCTCAAAAATCAAAATGTTGGACACCATTCAATCATTCAAGTATATAAAATTCTGAGTCGACCATCAGAGACGGCGTCGTTAGAAAAACGGACAACTAAGGGTTAAATCTTATCTTATGAAGATAATATAGAATTTTTAAATCTCAAACTTTTGGTCATTTTATAAAAATGATCGATCGACAGCTGAGATAATATATATAAAATTGTTAAAACTCATGGTTCAATTATGATATTTGTTTTGGGCAGGAGCCAGCAAGGGAGGGGGCTTGAGCCCCTATTAGTTGATTTCTTACTTTTATTTATTTATATAAAAAAACCGTCAAATTATCGATAATTTGTATAGAAGCTACCACCATCAAATAAAATCATATGAAAACTGGGTTGATCAAAATCTCAAATAAAAATTCAGAAAATCCAACTCCTACCAAAATAAGTTTTAGTCTGACCTATCTAACCAAACTCAAAATTCGTGGGGTAATCTGCTCTATTTCCTTTTATTTACGCTGATTCAACTACAATAGTTACGCACATTCAATAATTTTACGTTCGCAAGAATGAAACTCAAAAGGAATTGACGGGATTATTAAATTTAACAATAGTATTTTCAAAGGCCCACTATAATAGGATGCATAACAAATTTGGGCTTACGTAAAAGCCCAATATTATGATGAATATACAGTACGTGTTTTTCACTAAAATTGGCCCAAATAAGAAAACTTTCATAACATTTTTCTTCTTTAATAAATCGACCGCAGATAATGAAATGAAACGACAGCTTGGCGTTCCGAGTCTATTGAAACATGATTAAAAGAAGATAACATACACAATTTTAATGACAATTTTAATTTAACAAATCAATAATATCTTAATCAAACTTAATGAATTAATTTTGTGATAATTTTAACTCGTAAGTAATTTTTCAATGTCGAAAAACATAATTAACACCAAAAATAATAAATAGCCCATAAGTCATTTCCAACAACATTTTTGACTTATGTTTTCTATATGTCATTTCCTGGTGTCGATTGTGATTTTCGATGCCAAAAAATATTTTATAATATAGGCAAGTCAAGAAGTGACACTACTGCCCATATTTTATACATAAATTAAAATAGAAACTAGAAATAATAATGTTAGTTTCATACAAAGAACATAATCTATTTTACATTAAACAATGAGAGCGTATTGGCATGAAGAATTAATTTCTTTAATTTCAGGTTTCATATCATTCATATATATAATTAACCCACACAAACCATCATTTTCTAGGAAGACCTAATTAAAAAGAGTTTCAATTGGAAGATGACAAAATATCACAGTAGTATTTTGTCAGTCAAGCCAAAAAGATTTTGTAAATTCTGGAAGTCACTGTGAAATTTTCTGGAGCGTATTTTGACAAAGATTATACATTTCCTGCCTCACAAATAACACACAATAGTTTGTAGATATATTAGAGAATCAAAACTTGCAGAGTTCGAACTTCTAAGGTACAGAATAAATTTACCTTAAGCCTAACCAAAGTATAAGGGTCTGTTGTACAAGTCGAACTAGAAGCACTTCCTATCGCATCATAAATTTCATAACATATGTATAGAGTGAGATAGGATCAAATGAGAATTACATCTTTTTGGGAACTATGCATAGGACATGTAAAGTTGTGCATAACGAAAACATTCTAAAATTGTTGTACAACTTTATAGTTTTTGTGCATCAATTCTATACGTTATGTGCATAGTTCTTAAGTTCTAAAAAAAAGATTTGGTTCTCACAATAATCAACCCCTATATAGAGTACTACTGAAATATAGCAACGAGGAACAAACAAACTTATATATAAAAAATAAAATAAAAATAAAAAAATCATCGTTTTGTCATATACCTGTAAATCATTAATCCACAAATTGGAGAGTGGCTGATCCATGGACGTATACACAGTAAAACAGCAGTAAATAGAGGTTTCATGTATCATGAGAAAAATGAAGTATAAAAGAAAGAAGACAGTGGCTGGAGTACCGTAGAAAGCATCCCCTGCTTAGTTTATGTACAAAGTTTCATGGTAGAGTTCAGGCTTCACCTTCCCTAGTTTGCCTTACTAGATAGTAGATACCAAGCAAATGTACAAGACCAACTATCCAAAAAGAACTAGAAGCATGGCATGTGACATCCACTATTTGGTTTTAGCATAGATGATAAAAAATAAATCATTTTTCACAATTGGTATATTATATGTTTTGCATATGAAATGTGTCATGACTGCAATCTCCAAGCTCTAGCAATTCAAATGTAACTCCAATTCAATCCAGCGACACCAAAAATTGACATCGATACATTATTCATACCTCACATGAGTAGAATTTAGCTATGAAGTAGCAAAAGATCTGTGATCAATTATCCATTGCATATATGAAACCGTATGCCCAGAAAGATCTTTCAAGAATTATCATACAAAAAGGACCGGAATTGTATAACACAATTATCAAAATTAAATACAGCATAATACCTGACAAAATGCATGCCAATGAGTTGAGTCAATAGAATCTCCATGGAAACTAAGTTTAGACATGATGTATTCGCAGCAAATTTGAAGAAACTTGTTTGCCATTATTTACTATGATAAATACAAACATGATAATTAAACTAAGTATGCAATAATTAAAATAACAATACAAACATGATAATGCACCAAATGTGGAATATCCAAAACAGGGAAGTGGGAGATTACCTTGCAATGTAGCCTTCAAGTTCAAGAAGTCTGCAGCCACAGGATGCCTGTAATCATGTTTGTCATCTAATGGATCAGGAGCAGAGCGGAAGAAGATGAGAAACTGGCTAGGCTATCACATGTACTTTCAGAACATACACAAATAAAGTTCCAAGTTCATAAATTCAATGGTTCTATATATCATATCCAACTCAAATCATCACACTTCATCACCCAATATAAACCATCCAGAACAGTTTTCAATAAATAGAAGAGTATCAGCTGATATTTTCTACATGATAGCAATTGGCTCATTAACATGTTATTTTATCTGTCAGATGATTATAAGAATATTGAATTTTACAAATTCATCTACAATAAATAAAGCAAATTCTTTCTGGGACCAAAAAGAATTCTTAACAGTCAAGAAAAGCGAGGAATATTCTGGTGTTGAGAAACACAATCTAACTCAGAAAAATATCTCCATACAGTAAAGACAGAAGTGCAGCCAATGTCATACAGAATTAACTGAAAAAAAGGAAATATTTCTAATGTCAAATGTAACTGGATTCTAAAGGGAGAATGGCGGGAATTGCTGTCTACATGATAAAATTCTTTTACATACAGGTCTTGCCGCAGAAATTTCAAGCACAATGGAAAAGCATGAGTGCTTTCACTTGTATAGTGATTCCATGGTGTCCTTCAAGCGTTCAACATCTGCACCAATGACTTCGCCGGCCTTTTTACCATTCTGAAAGAAGTGCAGTGTAGGCTGCAAAAAAAAAGCTCTTACATGCAAGCAAACCAAATTATATGAAAGACACCTTACAAAGTACAGCAATAACAACTTGCAGTTACAAAACAACATGCACCCAAAACTAAGGGTGAAAAGCTCCTTTTTAGTTTATGGAGGTTATTGGTGGACAGCCTAGTGTTGAGTTAGGCTTAAATTTTCTATCTAGCACCCGGATAGAGAAATGAAAGTATCCATGCGTCTCGGTACGACGTGTTACATGCATGACTAATTAACCTACAGGCCAAATCATCAACTCTCACATGTTCATCCATGCACCATTTTTGTATTATTCCAAGTACATAGGGTGTTAAGTCTTTTCCATTCAGTGTGACTTTTCCTTCACGGCCGACTAATCAGTGTATATCAACCCCTCACTCTGCAAAATATACAACAAGCTATCCATGCGGGAAACGGCATGATTTTTTACTGCTTATGATTTTTCCAGCATGAACCAAGTTTGGGGGGATGTTATTTCAATCTGCATTACTTTAGAAAACCATATCTTATGATCATGTGCACCTCAATTTTCACAAAAACCGACAAAAGTGAATGCAAACACAAAAAGAGATGGCAAATTTACCACAGAGTGAATATTTGACTTGATCACTGCATTTTCTAGCCCTTTCTGCACATTTTGAAAAGTCGACAATGTAAATAGATGAAGCCATCAGGTTAACAGAATCATGAGAACTAGATGTAGATGACATAAAGAGTTTGGCATGCATCCAACCTTATCAATATCTACTTTATAAGTTGTGACATGCGGATATTTCTCACTGAGCTGCCCGATCATGGGTGATAATAATCTACCTGCAGAATATTTGTCAACAATTGCATTAACATTTTACTTACCGTATTGTATTGAGATTATTATCAGAAACGGTTGATATCAAAACTTACAGGGGGCGCACCAAGCAGCTGTAAAGTAGAATATTGCAGGCTGAGACTCCTCTATATCAGATTCAAAGCATACATAGACATCAGACCATGCTAAATTTAAAATAACATAGGTACAGCACTTGCCTAAGAACATGCCAGCAGAAAAGTGCTTTAGTAATATACCTTCGGCTTTGCGAACTGAATCGTTAAACTGTTCCTCAGACTCGATTGATACCACCTTCGATGAATCTGAGAATAATGTGTATCTTAACATGGAGTGATTTCATCTAAGTTCATGTAAAATTAATCACCCAGGAGCTATAAAACATGGAGTGATTTCATCTCAAAATTATATATTTGTTTAACCATAAACGAAGATTGCATGCTAGCATTTTATTTTCCGCCACAAATGAACACTCTCAAATTTTTACCATTTCAGCCTTACATTTAACATGAATATCTATTTCTCTAACTAAACACCCTTACCATGATTCAGAAATTGAACTGCAATAACCTATATCAGTTCACAAATTTCAAGCTTCAACATATTCTTCACTGAACATCTAACAGTTTTATATCCCTAGGGTAAGAACTGTAGCATAGTAACCAGACATATGACATATATATTTAAACCCGAAATCCACAAAAACAAAAATACATAAATAAAATCAACTCCAAGCCTAAATCATGAGCGTTCCTTCTAGATTACCAGGGAGTGCAACAAATTCAACAAACGTTTTCAGAATAACACTCAATTCAAATAAAAATAAACCCTGCAAAGCCAAAAATCCTAAGAAGACCAAACCTCAAGCTTGTCGATAGCGAGTACAGAGTCAGAGAAAGACCTGACGAGGGTGCAGAGGAGAAGTTCCGCGATTGATTCGTGAAATGGAGGTGAAAAGCTGAAACAGCGTCAGAGGCAACAAAATGCGGGTGGGCATCCTCGGCGAGGATCAGAGTAGAATACGAAGCAGCGGCGGCGGCGGAGGACACAATAAGGTTGTCGCCGATCGAAGACGATCGAGCGGCTAAGCACGGCAGCCGACGGCCTACAAAACGTCGTAGGAGCACGCTAGGTCCTCTCATTCCTTCGTTCGCCGTCGCTGGAGGGTTCTTCGACCGAATTTGCAGAAAGGTTTAGAGAAATTGGTTTTGATTTTTGATTTTTTTGATAGAGGAAAAGGATATTTGAACAGAACGTTGGGCTTGCTTTGAGCTAGAAATTAGTTTTGAAGCCCACAAATGGAAATAATTGGACCCGGATAGCGAATGTAAGTTTCCTTGGGCTGTATCAAGCCCACTACAGGAATATCGTACCATAATTTTAGCAATTAAGTTAATTGAGTTAGTTGCCTTTTGAGGATTTCTTTAGTTGAATGAGTAAGTAAACTTGCAACAAAATACATGTTCTTGGTTTTACTGGTAGCAATAGGATGATATAAAAATTAGTGAAATTAGGTTCTATATCTTAGTTTCAACAACAAATCACCAAGATGCAGACAAAATTAAATCATATTTCTTTTCAATTATCTGGATGAATGTGCTTGTTAATTATAATAGAACTAACTACTCCACATTAGTCTTGATTTTGGAGATAGTACAACTTGGTACATTTTATCCCGAGCGAATTTTTGTTGAGCGATTTCACGTTATTAATTTAAGTGCGTATGTAATTGGAATATCTAAAGAGTGGAATTTGTGAGTTTTTTGGTCGAGAATGGCTTTTATTATGTAGAATTTGGCACCCTAGTTTCCAAATTACCTAATTGCTAAAAATTCATTTCGAACATACCAAATCCACCGGAATGACCACACAATTGTAGCTTGGACATTTTTCTTTACGTCTAAATTTACTTAAATTGTGTATAATTCCATATCATAGTTGTCAAATATATTAAGAGTTATAGGCGATAAAATATATGAATTTTGGCTGGTTTTTTATTTTACAAACCAATTTTAAAATGAGTATAAAAATACACCAACTTAACGATTGTTGTAATTTTATCACAATTAAAGTTTTGCTCAAATTAAAATTGACATGACAGTCCGGTGGCACTGCTCCAAACAAAACAACCTCGGTTTGATCACGAAAATTTAATAGATTATCAAAATTAACTCTTTTAAGCCACCTCATTAACCCCCCCAACATACACACATTCCTACTCTCACCACTTTTGTTGATCAAAACAATGTCGTTTCAATTAGAAAGTGTCACGTCAAAGCCAACCCACCCAGTTTATGTCATCGGATTATTATGTTAGCTTTAATTCAAGCAAAATTTTTAATCGTGATAAAATTACAATAATCGTTAAGTTCGTGTATTTTTATACTCCTTTTAAAATTGATTTATTAAACCAATAACCAGCCAAAATTTGTGTATTTTAACTTCAATATTTCATAAGATGATTGGTGACGCTAATTGACTTGTATAAACCTAAAAAAGAATATGATTAGCCTTGAAATCCTACAAAAATAATGTAACGTTTAAAAATGAATTCTTCTTGTCAATTTGGAGAATGGGTCCACATTATGTTGCATCATGCATTGCTAACACGAGGTCTTCTGAAGTATGGTTGTCTAAATGGTATTCGGTTTTCAGTTGGAACCTAATTAAATTGGAATCGAAGCGATTTCGATTAATCGAAAACTAAAAATTCGATTCTGATTCGATTCGGTTATGTTGGTTTGGAACTGAAAATTTGCTTTGATTTTTAATTATTATATAATTAACTAAAAATTCTGGAATTTCAATTTTCAATTAGTATTTTAGTTATTGTTAATAAATTTCACCTTTTCATTTATCGTTTTACTTATATTAAATAAGTATCAGTTTTTTAAATTATTATTTAATTATTTTAATTATTAATTAGTTTATTTTGGTTTTTCAATTAACCGAAAATCGAACCGTAATAATCGATCATTTTTGATTAATCGAAAATCTAAATTCATTGATTTCAATTCCATTTTTTCGAGGACAAATTCGGTTCGGTTAATCGAAACCGAACTATTTCCCACCATATTCCGAAGTCACCTCGCCAACATATATATAAACTGAGATAAGTTAATATAATAACTAATAAGGGACACAAAAAATCTCAGCATCTAATTGTTTCATTTTGTTTTTATTTTTATTTTTGTGTTATGTTTGATAAGTGTAGTTCACTGATGTGAAGTAATCGTCGTCCTTTGACTCTTTGCGTCTCATTAAATTTTGAAGACCGGAAAGATTGACCAACCCAAAATCTGATTATTTTGTCCATGTTATTCATGTCTGAAATTCCTAATCTTGAGGTCATACACTTGAATTCCACAATTAAAAAGAAAATACGTGATAATGATCGTTGACATTTTTTATTTGATAAAATAAAATAAAAACGCATGGAATAGTATGATATAGGGATTAGTGCGTCTTTCATATATCAAGCTTTACAATAATAATAATAATAATGTAAAAAACATTGTTTTGGCAATGGTTGCAAAATTTGTCTAGTTATATAGCCTATAGGCTATAATACGACACCTTATTAGTTTGACAGATATTTGATTCAAAATCCTTAAATAACACGAATCTTGTGCGCTTTAATTATCCTCCTTAAAAATGAAACAAACTTGGAATTTTGTAGCTAGTTGGTACGAAGCAATATCTTAGGGCATGATTTAATTGGTTGATACTCACTTAAGTAAAATGATTTCATTTTCATGAGAGCAGTCAAAGTTTAAAAACAAACAAATGGGTTCGTACTTCACTAAAGTGTCTCATTCAAGCCGCCCTTTTCTTTCGTCACTCGATTACTAATTTTTTGCAGCAATCAATTATTGCTAATATTCCACATATTTGACCACTCAAATATGTATTAAGCTTTCATTATCTGCAACTTAACTTGGGATACGTTTCTCTTGATTTTTAAAAGGTATACTTGTATTTTAAATTAAGAGTTAACTTCCAATTTAAACTATCATGTAAAAGTATTAAAACAATATATTTCTAGTTGTTTATGTCATCTAAAGTCAATTTCAAAACCACAGCTTCAATGGCTCTTTTTTTTCCATACTCACTCACCAAATTTTTCTAACAAGTGCAATTACAGTCTACGAAAATAATTATTTGGTTATGTATTTTGTACTTACGTGGAGTCTCATCTATTTCAAATTTCCAGTTACAATGAAGTATGGCGTGATTCACGTTGAAATTGTCATGCGCACGAAGATATATTGTTAGAGGTGGTCTTCTTTGCGGACGTTACATTGATATTTTTTTTCAATGTAAATGATACTTTCTAATTACAAGGTAAAAAATAAATAATATTTTTCTTCTGTATAAATAATAATTTTTTAAAGATAAATGATATTTTTGTCTACGCACCTTATGAACGAATATATTGGAGTTTTGTGATATTATTAACATAGTATTTTCAATAAAAATGATCGAGTTGAAACAAATATAATTTCGATAATTGACGTAACAAAAAAATTGAAATATAATTATGGAGCAACAAAAAAAGAATCTTATGTTTTAAATAACTCTTTGGAGGAAGCTATCCAAATTTGGATAGTCTACTGTTTAAACTCCTGTTTTTCCAGTCAAATATTTCCATAGACAAGTCGTTTTCCACATGATGAGAGTGGATTTTCCTATCATGATATCAATTCCCATCAAATGACCCAACTGGGAGGAAGTTTCGTATAGTTTTATTTGATTTCTTATTATGAAATTCCCTCATAATTTTGAGAGAGAGTCTTGAGTGACTCTTTTATAAATTTTGATATTAATAAAAGTATAAATGTAGATCTGAATATTGAAATCTTTCTAATTTTGATTCATAAAATCGTATTTCACAAACTTTTATGCTCTTATATTATGTTTCATTTAAGTATCAAAGGTTCTCCGCTGTGCATTCCATTTTTAAGTTGGTCTCGTTAATTTTGATTAGACACCAATAAAATTTTGATTCAAAATAATATTTGAAAGATATCAAAAGTTTGTGTCTAGGTTTAATATCATTTAAAAACAAAATTATAGATATTTAATGAAAAAATATCTCAAACTTTTAAAAATATTTGTTGTTTCAAAATATCTCACCTTCATTTTGGCCCCAAAATATTGGGGTGGCTCCCTGAATCCATGTAAAATTAGTATGGTTTTGTATTGGGATGGCAGCTAGAATAATACACATAATTCTACATGACATCTGGTGGGCTACGTCAAGATTATGGGAGAAGGAAAATAAATGCAGGTCATTTTTATATAGAGTTGATAGTTGATGATTTAAATAAATATTTTTGAAAGCTCCATATTTTTATAAAACAGACACTATAATATAAATTCTAAAGTAATATTTACCTAAATAATAATTATCTTACTCAAAATAAATACTCCCTCCGTATCTTAATTTTTTATTGTGAATCTTTCACACGAATTTTAATAAAAATTATTGAGTGTATTGTGAGTGGAGTAAGGGTCTCACATTAGTGTAGTGTTAAATTCATCAGTGGCGGACTATGAGTGATAAAATATATAAATAAGTGGTGTTATTAAAAGTAAGAAAGAAAGATAGTGGTGAATCATGGGTGATAAAAATTACAAATAAAGAAGGATAATAAGTATGAAATATTTTGTGGGATAACTATTATGATTGAAATAAAAAAAGTTAAGGAATATATTAAAAAATAAAACTGGAAAGTAAATTGATGGACTGAGGCATTATATTTATATGGCTTCTCCATTCTATATTTGTGAGGCTCCTTTCTTTGCAATGACAAGGGCAAGATGGGGAAAGGGCTACAGTCAAAATATGGAAAATAGTCAATTTCGCCAGCTTTGGCTCCATTATGAGCGGTACCGGTTGAGAAATACACGAGAAGACATGATTTCTAATAAATCCATATTTTATTTTATTAAAATAGATTAATATCTATCTATTTGAATTGTACAGAAATCAATCCAGAACTGGTTGAGTCCCCATTTTACTGATTTGTGCTTCGGGCTTCTAGCTTGTTTTCTTCTTTCTCATTAGGGTATTTGTTTGACTTATTAGAGAACATAACGTGTGCAAAATAATATCATGATGAAAGCAAAATTAACACGCAAAATAACGTGACTCATCGGCACCTATCGCTTGCTATATATGTTATGGCTTGAGTTTTCAACTAGTTTGATTTTCTTTTCTCCGTGCTTTTAACTTCCAATATTTTATTTTTCATTTTTTACAATTTGACAACTCGTGCAATAATTCCGTTGATTTTCAGCATTTTTTCTGGTAATAGCCATCATAAGTGGTGAGGTTTAGGACGATCAATGTCCATTTTATAGGTGATATAATTATGTGGCTTGAGCATTATTATCATGAAGAACTCAATTTGTAGTTGATTTTTCCGATTTGGTTTGAATCGAGACAATCTTGTTGGCAGGGAATGATGTAGAAAAGTACTAGCACATTCTGGATTTCCAGGAATAAGTAGATTTATTCGACACAAATCAAATATAGTATAGCCATAAATTAAAGAATTAAATTCCATGCATATCCCCGATTTGCATGCTATTTAAAATTCATGGCCCGGCCCGGTCCCAGCTGAGCCAATGGCGGACTGGGCTAGTAAGTGAATAGCTCGACGGGAGGCGAATCGGGGCCCTTTTGCTGATAACGTGAACCATCACCGGCGCGGGCCACGAGCTTTCGGAAAAACAAGAATTTTGATGCCATTTTATTACTCCGGAGTATCTCGTAGCTTTGCTTTTTGCCTTATGCTTTAATTTGCTTGCGGGATTTCCTATAGGACAAAATATGTAAATCACATTGAGAAAATAACTTAATTATTAATTGATTATGGAATCAGAGTCGGTTTAGTAAGTAATTAATTAATTAGTCGTATATTCGTATCAAAAAAGAAATTAAGAATCGTATATTTGTTTCGAAACAAAATTACGAGTGCTGAAAAAAAGCAAATCCTGAGGGAGTTTGAGGAATAAACGTGATGTTATCCGTATGTATCACGTCGGAATTACAATTGTGGTCACGACTTATTTCGTATTTTTCCAAGAGATCACATATATTACGTACGTGACATGAAATTAAAATTTTGACCTTATTGATTAGGAAACACTTGTAGCTATCACCTTCAACATAGGGTGCCCGCCACGCTTAAATCATGATTCAAGTTTGTCAATAATTTCAAAATCGAGCTGTCTGACTGTGTGAATATAGATCTAATAAATTAAAAGGACTTTCTGGATCAAAGAAAATTTGATTTTCATTTTATAACTTAGGGTACTTGAAAGATGGTATTTAATAGGGAAAAAAAAGAATAGTGTTACATCCGTAATATTATATACATATTTATACACAAATTATGACCAATAATATTTCCCTGATAGAACATATTTGATAACCTAGCTAGTTTACCGAAATAACAGTCTCATACTCACACAGGATAGGATCAGTAACTAAAAAGAAATTAAATAAATAATTACCCATGCCATACGTAGTCATACACGACACCTTTCACAGTTGTTGTACATCCGTCCGTATATACGGAAACTTTGATACTTTTCTTCAGTGTAAATGATATTTTCTAAATTATAGGGTAAAAAATAAATGATATTTTTCTTTAATGTAAATTATATTTTTCTTAAAAATAAATAATATTTTTATCCGTCCACATAGTGTGGACGGATGTACATCAGTACATGAGCTTGTGTTCACAGTTTGACCCAAAAAACTAATAAAATAGAAGGCAAATAAAAAAGAAAAGAAAAAAGAACCCGGGTGAGCCACGACTATAAAAAATCTTTGAACATACAAAAATAAAATAAGAAAGCAAATGGAATGACGTTGAGTTGAGTGATCACTTTTTTGGGCATTACATGTTGATGAGTCGAAGCAGTTCTTACCCAAAATGACATTATCTTGTCTGGATCCGAGGAACATATATTACTCCTCGATGGCCTCTATATATATAAATATAATAGGATAGTAGAAACGATGTGGAAATATATGGGATGCTTTTCCGATTCCGTTTACGCCAAAAATGTTTCGAGATGATAATAGTAATCATAGAATTCGATCGTGACAATTGAAATGGGGGTTAACTTTTTGATTGCACGATTATTGTTTAAATCTATTTTTTACTCCTGAACAATAAGATGATTGAATATTTCGTAGACATGATGGGGTGGCAAAAATAAGTATGACGTGTGTGTTGATGGTAGAGTGGTTAATCAAAATCTGAGTTCGAGTTCAGTGATAAAATTTGTATTAATTGACAAAAAAAAAAATAAGTATGACGGTCAAAAGGCATATAGTTTAATTTTCAATTTTATACCTTTTGTTTTAATCTCTTCTGAAAATGTAGAAATGAAAAACAAAAATTCAGACACATTTGGAAGTATTTAAAACTATTGTAGACAAAAACAAATAGTACGTAAGGATACAATTGTGATTCTAGACGCATATATATATATTTAATTTTATATTTATTATAGTTTCAAGGAACTTATGGATATACTAGTTCAATTAGTTAAAAGCTAATAAATTTAGAGTAGAGAAATTATGGATAGATAACCCCAAACAAACAACAATAAATAAATGTTTATCGTTTTCTTAGATGTGAAGTCATTATATAGTTGTAGTAAAAGAATTGGCAACTTCGAAAGGGCACAAAGAATTTGTCATACATGCATCTTAGTATTATATTTGCTCAGGTTATTGACCAAAGTTTATGTTCACATTTTCTATTGGTCCACGTGTCAAGACCTGAGACGATATCTGACTTACAGAAACACACACAATAATAAATCACGGACCTATAATCTATTTTGATAATATTTATTACAAAAGGATATAGTCGTTATTAATTAAAAATAAATAAAATTCTAAACTGCAAATTGAATAAATAATAATATTTTTATAACTGATGCTGAACCGGCAAGCACTAATTAAACATCAATTGAACTTGAGTGCAGATAGAAAAGTAAATCTTGATTTGCATTTCCACGTTGAATAGAGTGAAATCAAGGTTTGGCGAGGTGGATGCATATTGATGTGGAACAGCGCTGTAGAAACGGCCTATTTTGGCAGGTTCAGAAAATCTAAACCACATCAATTCACCATAAATTAATTGTGACCAAAATCTATCATTTATATATTTAACTTAATATATGCTGCATCTTAATATTATTCATTAAATCAAATTTACCCAACAGCATAGTATCTTACATATTAATACTATTCTCGTGTTTTTGGACACTAGTTTTTATTTATATTTTAACAAAAGTTTAAAGAGACAGAATGGATCGGCCCCGGCGAAAAGCGGGCGTCCGATTCCACACCTAGTTTTGATAGGTTTAGTCCATTTTGACACTTGAAGGCAAACAGTGGACAAGAGCACATTTATTCCAATTTATAATTTCTCAATAACTTTTATTATACAGCAATTACATCAATTCCTTTTAATCGGTCACATTTTCTCATCCGAATTTGTTCATGTGAACAACTAAAGCAACATTGTTTTACCAATGACACGGTGCTGTTAAATGTTTGTAAAGACAAATAAATGGTTGTGTTGTAATTATAATCTTTTTAGAACTTATGCAAAAAATTTCGTTATCTTAAAATAAAAAAAATGGTATTGTAATTGCAGGCCAGGTCCAAGGAAGGATAAAATGAAACTTGTAATATACGCATGACATCTCATTTATTTTTCAAATAAAACAGCGATTTTAGGTTGAACTCGCTGCGTCATAACATAAGCACTTCAGCTAGCCGAGGATTTGATCATTTAGACCTATTTCGGCATACGTGAAATTGATTATTTAGTTAGAAACTTAGAACTTATAAGGTATTATAGATAGATTTAAATGTTGTTGTTTTTTTATTTTTATTGTTTCCAGAAGCCGTTATACGAAAACAACTACATTAATTATCTTGTACACCTTGACAAATCTGTTGGATGGGTGCTAAAGTTTTGATTGCTTATATATAATTCCTTTAACTAACATATCTTCCATCCGTATAACTGGACTAGAACTTTATTGGTCAACTTTGGATGTTATTAATTTAACCTGTTCAATTGTTAAGCTCATCCTAAAGCCACAATAATGTACATAGTAATCCACAAAATGTTCCCACTCATTAATTTCAACCCGTACAACTATATATTATCCCATGTTATTTGAACACTTAATTAACTTGGGTTAGGTCGAGTCCTGCTGTATAATAGTTTAGGGTTTGGAGACAATTGCATAGAAATTAAGTGGAGTATATATATCAATACACACTTCAAATAATGATTGTGGATTTGACTCGTTATCTTTAAAAAAAAACCAAAACATTATGAGTTGTCTAACTATATGTAGGGATGATATATAACTAAAAATATAATTCATCGCATAGAATGATATGAAATATTGAAACTACAACTAGTCGAGATACGCATGGTTGTTTCTTGGAAGTAGCTGATTTGTAGACCCCATCAAAACCTCTACTCTCAGTGTGTGCCTTAATTTCACTCTTCCATACTCACACATCATCTAATACGACAGGTGATCAACATTCAACACGTACGCTATATAAATCGTATTTAACTAGCTTGGGTTTCCATTTCCTTCACTGCCAAACATATAGTTCTCATCAAAGGAATCAATCCACTTTAGATTGATTAATTACCTCATAGTCACCGAGCTAAACATGCAGAGCTCCGAAGAATTATGGGAGCAAAACTACGAAGATATCATCGGCAGCATTCCCGACCTAATCTTCGACGAAGCGTTTGATGTCTCCCCCAGCTCGGCTAGCCCCAAGGCTTCGTGCAAGGGCCCAAAAGGCGGCGTGAGGAAGCCGCTGAGGAGGAGGTCGAGGTCTTCCAAGAAGGCGCCGACCACCCTCCTGACGGCCGACGCCAACAACTTCCGGGCCCTGGTGCAGCAATTCACGGGCTGCCACAGCACAACCCCGCTGCTGCGGGCCTACAAAGGCCCGATCAACTTGAACTTCAAGCACTGTAGCTACTATCCTCAACAGCAGCAGAAGCAGGCGGTGGGTAATTTTAAGGTGCATGAAGAATTTGATCAGACTAATTTCCTCGCCGAAAAGAATGTTGCCGCAGCTCGTGATGATGTTCATGAGGACGACGTCGGTGAATTGTTTGTTTCGAGAATGGATCCAAACCATAGAGCTTATCATGCGTTGACTTACGACATGTACGACAACTTTTGGGGGCAGGAGATGTCGGGATCTGGAGATTATTCTACGGTGTTATCTGGAGCACTGAACCATGAGTTTTGGGGATATTAAGGTTAAGGTATGGCGCCATAGTAAAGCTCAAGTCTGTACTAGGAAAACAAGATCTCTGTATTTTATTTTTTGCTAGTTCATCAATCAACTCGTCGATCGATCAGATAGTCGTATGGTGATATTTTGTCTGTTTTTAATTACATGAGTTATGTTTCATATTTTATAATATCAATATATATACTAGCTTGTAACTCGTTGAGTTTTTGATAAAAAAATTATTTTACATTGTGTTTATAATCTTAATAAATGAAATTATTTTTCTATTCTTTATTTGATATGTACAAAATATTCTTCCGTCAAAATTTGGCAGAAAATTATTTTATATTGTAATTATAAGTAGAAATTAAAAAAATAATCTAAATTATCTGTTTTCGAAACATGTATAGTAATACCTCCGTTTAAATTTATATATTATCTAAAGATTAAATATAAATTATTAAAATAATTGATTCTCGTCTCATTCTCGTATAACCTGAATTCTTATAATTTGCAAAATATATAAATTTGGAAATATGAATTATTCTAATAACTGATTATCCTCTCACTAAAAATTTGCATAGTTAAAATCCATGAACATATTATGCAGGATAAATGATTGATGTGATGAAATTTAACAATCCAAATGTTACAAAGTAAATATTAATATTAAAATGAAAGAACTTGTACATATCATTTAAACGGTTTAAAAAATGATTTACTATCCATTTTTGCTCCCGACATGTATAATAAAATCTCTTAATTACTTAAACTTGTTTAAATTTATAAAATATCTAAATATTGAATAAAATTGTTACAATAATTTATCACGACTCAATATATAAATATATGTTAATTATCTTAATTCGTGTAAATTTATAAAATATCTTCGAAATGAAAGTGAAAAATGTATAATTGTTGCATGACCCATACTTTTGACATTTGCAATATAACTAGGGCACATCCCAACAAATGTAGTTAATATTATAATTCTAATTTTGCTCGAATCTCATATATATCACAAAACTAATCTTATCGAGTTATAAATCATACTCCCATGTCCATTAAGAATATATCACAATTGCTTT
This sequence comes from Salvia rosmarinus, assembly GCA_036937905.1. NCBI lineage: Eukaryota > Viridiplantae > Streptophyta > Magnoliopsida > Lamiales > Lamiaceae > Salvia > Salvia rosmarinus. Next base: position 87,770,782 of record CM072818.1, read on the forward strand.
ATTCAGAGTTTGCAAAAGTGTGTTACTAATTTTCTTCTTGGGACACTCAATCTTTATAATTTAACATCACAATCACTAATTATTTATCTAACAAAAACCACAATAGACTCACACTTAATTCTTATAATTCAACCTCAACCACTCATTTTTTATATGGTGGGATTCTTTCTCGACTCAAATAATTCTACCAAACATTTTATTAAAATTCGTGCAGTCCACCAAGTGACACACTTTTGATGGACTACGGAGGGAGTAATAAATACCTAAACTACATAGGCATTAATTATTTGGAATTAAGAAAGTATAAATGAAAAGATAAGAAAATAACACGTAGGATATAAAATTAATGTGGTGCATTCGCTTCATAGTTTATATATATATATATATATATAGAGAGAGAGAGAGAGAGTTGGTTTAAATGAGAACCATTCTTATCCTAAAACTAAGAAAAAATGAATTAGTTATGAAAGTTGATGAATCTGAGAAAGTTAATGAATTCAAAATTTAGAATTTTCACGGTTCGAATCCCATGAGAAAAATTCTATGTTTTGGATTCGATAACTTCTCATGATCATCAACTTTCAAATGAATCATCATTTTTTATTCTCACGTTTCACAATAAAATGGTTCTCACGTTAACATATATATATATATAAAGATCATCTACATGATAAATTAAAATGAGATGATCAAATTTAATACGGAATCGACAATCCAAAAAGAAATATTGGTCAATATTAATGAGACGGAAGGAGTATTGATTTATTCAATACTTAGTCCAAGTGCTAGAAATCGACAAATAAGTAAGTTATGATATAACAATTAACCCTTATTTCGTTGTTAGTTATTTGAGATATATATATATAGAGAGAGAGAGAGAGACGATCTGAAGTATTTCTAGAAAAGGTGATTATAGACGAATATATTAATTTTGGTGGATGCCAAAATTATTAGGGCTAATATTGCATATATAAATTTAAATATTATCACAAAAAATATGACACAACTTTATTCTTTTGTCAAGTTAAAACTAAGTTGTTGCTAAAAAAGTATGTGGGAGCTTTCTGTCCGATTTATTTAAAATGGGCAATCGGGCCAGTCTACGTGTACTTTTTTTGCCATCACACCAGCTTTAATTTTTCTTAATTTCGATTGATATTGTAAATCATAAAAATTATAAGGCACACTGAAGTGCATCCCCATCCTATAATTAAATCATAATTGTTATTTGAATGTCATTTTTACATTTATAAGATCATCTACAATATTTAATACATATTGCATATGATCATGATGATAAATTAAAATGAGATGATCAAATTTAATAAGAATCGACAATCCAAAAAGAAATACGAGCCGATATTAGTGAGACGGAGGGAGTATTTTATTTAGTTAAATATATATCTATAAATATACCAAAACTCTTGGATGTGACTGCACGAGGTGGCGTATATACGAATGAGAAGATATCAAAAAAATACACTATGATATTCTTGTTGATTTTTTGTGGAACAAAATTATTAGTTATATATTGTGCCAGAATATGACTTCCTCTCATCCATCCTTTTCAACGCAAAGTAAAAACATTAACTATTATTCATCTTCACATATATAATTACACGTGCATTGCATGTTGTTTAACTAAAAGTGCAGTCGACAAAACAGTAGTAATCAAGTAGGAGTAGCTATATCCGCAACCCCATCTTCATCCATTCTAATCAATTCTTAAATTTTAATTAGAAATTAATAAAATCTCATTAAAATTCTATTTAATCCATATACTTTATTTAATAATTAATTAAAACTTAATTGTCGATTGCAGTACCAACAACCATCAAAACAAATAGAGAACCTAGATTTTGATCCATTCTTTTGCTTAAATCCAAATCCATCAAGTCCAAAAAAATGAAACTCATGTCTTGATCTATAACTATAAGACCCTAGGGTCCACGAATATGAATCCAAATCCATATTATTTCTCCCAGAAAATTAATAAAAGAATTCTTGCTTTTATTAATTATTATTGTTGTTATTAGTTACAGTTTGTACTTTAAAAATGTTAGAATTAATAAAATTACATATAGTATAATAATGTAATAGGGGCCGGATTGGATCGGATTGGATCGGAGCTCAAAATCAAAACCCAAATCTAGATCCAAAATTTTAGAAGAGGTTCCAAATCCGACCTAAAAATCCAGCAAGCAAATAGCAGAGCTCAAAGTTGAGGTGAGTATTGGAAACAGCTGCTTGCTTGGTGGTGAGTTGGTCACAAGAAGGTGGAGCTTCGACTCTTTCGTAAGGAAACCAACTAGAATTAATTAAAAGAAAACCTCTATGCAACGGATTTATTTAATGCATTTACCTTTTTTTTGTGAAGAACCAAATTACATTCACCTAAATTACCTTTCTGCTCATTGCATCTGAGTTCTGTTTGTTGTTAAACCCAAACCAACCAGTCCTCTTTTTCTTTCTGAATAAAAATTAAGTTGACGCTCAATAATATTTCAATCAAACTATTATATATTTCTTCATCTCGGAGAGCAAGAAACATAAGAATTGAAGCCCTCTACCTAAAAAATAATTTAATTTGCTTAAATTAAGAAGAAGAATGTATATAAACCCTCCCTTGACCGCTTTGAAGAGGACGAAAGGTGTTGGAGATGATGAGCTGCACAGCCGGGAGCTAACCATCCTCTTATCACATTATTAATCTTTACAAAGCTTCTATACAAGAATTGAGATACTCTACAGATATAACTAGGGATGAACAAAATATCCGAAAACCGAACCGAACCAAACCAAAACAAAAATCAAATTTGGTTCGGTTATTTCGGTTAAAACCAAATTAAAATTCAGTAATTCGGTTTTCGGTCGGTTCAAAAAAAAATTAACCGAATAATCGAAAATCGAATTATATATATATAATATTATTTATTTAAAATTATAATTTTAATATATCAATATCCTTAATCCTATTCATTTCTCTCTTTCTCCCTATTATATCAATATATGATATTTGTAAAATATAATATTATTTATTTATTATATAATACTATTAATTATTTTTTTCAGAATATTTTATATATATAGCATATAAAAATGTATTTATATATATATATATATATATATATCAATATATAATATTATTTATTTATTTATTTGAAAAATATATTTTTTTATTAAAAATTCGGTTTAACCTAAATATATTTCGGTTCGATTATCGAATAAAACTCGGTTCGGTTCGATTCGGTTATTTTTTCATCCGAAACCGACCGAATACTCACACCAAGATTTATCCATATCAAACTTATTACCAACGTCGTCTATCGCGTCACTATATAATTAATTGTCAAGTCTGCTTTATAGTGTTGTGTTTTGTGATTTTTAGTTTCTAGATTAAATTAATTTGGCTTCTTGGTCAACTCTTTTTTGTACATTAGAGGCACTATATACTTCAATTAGTATTGTGTGTAGGGGTGAGAAAAAATTCGAAAATCGAATATCCGATCTGAACCAAATCGAAATTTAAAATTCTGTTCGGATTTTTCGGATTTTCAGATCGGATCGGATTAAAATTTTTCAAAATTTCGGAATTTCGGATTTTCGGATCGGATCGTATTGGATTGGATTTTTTTAATCTGAAAAAAATCCAAAAATCCGAATTATATTTAATTTATATATAAAAATAATATTTTATTTAAATATTTTTAAATTTAATATAAATATATATAAGAATTAACAAAAATTAGTTTCGGATTTTCGATTTTTTCATAATTTTGGATTTTTTGATTCGAATCAGATTTTTTTATAAAAATTTGAATTTTCGGATATTCGGTTCGGATCGAATTTTTTCTCTCTCAAAATTCAGATTTTCGGATCGGTTCGGATTAGGGAAAAATCCTAATCGAAATCCGAATGCTCACCCCTAATTATGTGTATTTTTATAGCTCGATTCTAAAAGCTTATGGCATAAGGATTGCAAGAGGGGTGGAAACTGAGTGCGCCTAAATAATTGATGTCTATAGTTATCCTTGAAATGCTCGTTTTACTTGACATCACAATATCACAAAATGTCATCCTTTTTTTTGGGTGTTCCTATTCATTATTCACAACATATCATCCATATTCATATGCGGACTTTAATACTTTTCTTCAGTGTAAATGATATTTGATATTTTTCTTAAATATAAATGATATTTTTCTTAATAACAAGTTATACATTTATCCATCCGCAATGTACATGTATTTTTGTGATTTTTTATTTTCTTTGTTTTTTAGCTTTATGGATTTGGAGAAATAAAAGTTTAAGCGGCAGGTGAATATAGAGGCTAAAGGGGTAGTGAATGATTTTTATGTTAGTTGAGTATTTTCCTATAGAATTTATAGCCAATGGGATAGTTCACAACCCAAAAGTAATATATGCATAAAAAAGTTTGAATTTCAGCTCGCATACCAATATTCATCGTGTTAAAATATGGTTGAATGATTTAAACAAGTGTAGGCGTACTTGATAAGTACAAATCAACTTCGATTTTGATGAAAGAAAATCATTATGATTTGAACACTATTTGGTAATACAATAGGGATAGCATGGATAAGTGGGCTTATTCACGATAGCCCATAATTCAGATTATGTGGTCTTTGATCACCAGGACACATGCTCTTGAACTGGGCCTTGCTTTCTGAGCTACAAAGGTTTAGATATTTTTGGGAGATGTATTTTGGAAAAAATCACAGGAAATAATTTTTTAATATAAATAGTAGAAATATGTGTTGTCTTAAGGCGTTGAAAACGCAAAATGTATTTGGTAAAATCAATAAAAATAAATAAAGAGAAAATGGATTTTTATGCTCAAATTATTAAACATTATTTCAATTCATCTTCGGATTTTTGTTTTGTTGAATTAAGTGTTTATTGTATTTTATTTTATTTTTGTTGAATTGAGGATTCAGATTTCTTTCATTCTGAGAACTCGGTGACCTCCCCATATGCGTATTTTGGAATTAATCTCATTACATTAGCTTGCAAACCAAATAAATTAATGACTACCAAAGGTATGAGGATTTCGACCTTTTGTTCACAATAATAGAACTCATAGTTATTTGTGCGTGCATTCTGAATAAGTTTAGTAATTTAAAGAGTGAAAAAAAAATGGGGGGTTGAGATCAAGCGGGCCCATTTTTGCCCCAAGATACGCACAGTCACGAGGCAGACACAATCACAGGCCGCCATGACCTCACGATTTCACCACCTTTTATTTAGATTGAATGCATTTCCGTGATTAAACTTTCTGCTTCCTCTTCCGAAGCTGCGTCTTGTCCATTGGCGCCGATTCCCCTTATCTCCGTTTCGATCTTCTCTCTCTTTTTCGTTTTACTATCTGCTCTTTTAGCCTGCACAAACCGATTTTCTGGTAACCTTTTTGCTTCTTCTCGCTCACCATTTCTGATTCATAATCAACGCCCTCACCCACGAAAACAACAAAGTTTGGTTCTTGTAGTTGCTGCTGTGGCGTCGAGGCATATCAATTTACTGGACTGTAAATCGGTAGCTTATTAAGTTCTTTATTCTTTATTTTTAATTAATATTTGGTGAATCGGCCCATTTGAGATTTTGGACTTCAAGAGCTGGAGATTATCTAGCTGAATGGCGTTTATAGATTAGAATAAGATAAAAATTTGAAACATGGGAGATAGTTATACTGGAGCTCAACTTTTAGCAAACTCTGGTTATCATATTTTAACTGCCTTTCTGAAGAAATCTGGACTCCTGTTGACGGATTTAGTTGGTGGAAATTTTATTCTATTTAGTTATTTCTTGTCATTATCATTCTATTCATTTGTGGTGCTGCTTGGGAGCATACTAGTTATTGAGCTTGAAGAAGTCAAAAAATCTAGGTTGTTAGGAATACTAAATTGTAGATATGTATTTTATCTTTTTCTTCCTCCGCGTGTTTCATCCGGTTTACATAAGCAATAAATGATGATAGCCAATTTCATATTATAATTTATGGCGATGGTCATTTTCAATCAGAGTCTAGTTCTGTTTCTATCAATAATGCATGGTAGGATTGATGCAATTCAGTGGTACTTAATAATTTGACCTAATTTGATCGTAGTGTTGTCCCTGGAGTAAAGTTACAATTATTTGAGACCAACTATTGTGCTGAGATTTGTTCATGATAGTCAACTCGTTATGTGTTGAATCTGCAGAAGGGAAGAACCTTTTGCATTCGGAAATACTAAAGGATGAGGCAGTGGCAAGACTTTATAAGCTTGGAAAAGTACAAATTTGAACTTTCTTACATAAATATGAATATTCATGGAGTGCAAAAAAAAGTTAACAAAGTTATGTTTTTCCTTGATCTCTGCTCAGTGAATTTTTTAATGAGTAAGTCAAAGGATCTGTCTCTTTCACTCTATAAGAGCGTTGTACTTGAATATGGATTAATTTAGTAACAGAATAGCAGCTTGTGGCCTTTCGCCTTGCAGGTGAGTGATTCAGAAGAATTTCTTGAGAGGACTTTCCAGTCTGCAGCTTCTATAAGAGCGGGAAAGCTTATTAGGAGATGGATGGAGGCTGCAGGATTGCAGACGTAAGTAGTCAGAAAGCTTCTTAATTCAGTTTTTCGCCATGTCTGAAAGTGACTTTTGTATTTCCTTTCTCTAGGTGGGTGGACCAAATGGGTAATGTGCATGGTTGGTGTGAAGGGCTAAATCCAAAAGATAAAGTTCTATAATCGGCTCTCATTTGGTGAAGCATCCATGCACTTGACACTCTTTGATAGTGTTAGAAATATATTTGTCTATGGTAATTGCTTGTAGAGCAATTTAGTAGTTTCCTAGTTTAGTTAGAACTCTTATGTTAGTATATATTTCTAACAGATAGAATATATTTGATGAATGTAAGAGTTATTTCCAATAAAATATGAAAAAAATTTAGTATAGTAGATTGCTTTATCTCATGTAGGATACTGTTACTGATGCTGGAGTGTTCGATGGAGCGCTGGGAATCATTGCTGCATTGTCTGCATTGAAAGTGTTGAAAATCAGGGGAATGCTTGGAAACCTAAAACGACCAGTGGAGGTAACACAGATTGATGTTGGATTGGAATTTCTGAGCATCTAGGCTGTTAGTAGTTTACATGGAGAGCTGCAGTTTTACAGCGAGAGGATTTTACTGGAGTGTTGATTGTTTTTTATCTATTACTTTTTCAGGTTATTGCATTTAGTGATGAGGAACTAGGAAGGAGTTAGGTTTCAATCTACCTTCTTAGGAACTGCAGCCATTGCTGGTGTATTACCCGTTTCAATGCTTCAAGTGCACGATAAAAGGTTGGTACCTCTAACTGAAGAAGTTGGTTTGATATAATCCCACAATTCTCTGACCATATACGACACTTCCAGTGGCGTAACAGTGCAAGGCGTATTGAGAATGAACTCCATTGTTATCAGTGAGGAGAATCTCTTGCAACTCAAATATGACCCAGAATCTGTCTATGGTTATGTTGAGGTATACAATCAACCGAGCAGGTTTCAAGATGGTAGAGCTATGCCTGATATATCTTCTGCTTTCTAGGTTCATATTGAACCGGGACCTGTTCTTGAGAATGTCGGCCTTCGTCTTGGTTTGGTGAAAGGCATTGCAGGGCAGACACAGTTGAAGGTAACGTGGCCTTTACAAAACGCATTACTCATCGGCTAGAGTGACATTTTTTCTTGATAAAATGAAATCCACCTCACCCCAGAGAAGTGAAGGAAAGTCTTGATGATTTGCAGGTCACAGTGAAAGGTACACAAGGTCATGCTGGCACGGTCCCTATGAAAATGAGACGAGATCCTATGGCTGCAGCTGCTGAGCTGATTGTATTGCTCGAGTGTCTCTGTAATCAACCCGAGAGCTATCTATCCTACGATGGTAAGTGTGCAGCATCAGCAGCGCAATCGCTAGCAGGATCTCTCATTTGTACTGTTGGCAAAATTTCAACCTGGCGAAGTGCAAGCACTGTGATTCCTGGCCAGGCAACGAGCTGAAACTTAGCTGTTTCTACTGCTAATGCTATTGATGTGAGTTTAGTCACTCACATTCTTTGTTCATTCATGACAGGTGAGCTTCACAGTTGACATACGTGCAATGGATGATCTAGGTAGAGAAGCAATTATATATGAGTTTTCAAAAAAAATTCACCAAATATGCGACACGCGTTCAGTTCTGTGTGTCGTTGAACGCAAGGTGTGAGAGTTGCCTCCGATCTTTATCATACTTGTATGCCTAGAAATAGTTTTGTTGCTCGTTTGGAGTTTGGATAATTTCAGCATGATGCTGATGCAGTGGCATGCGACGCTGAGTTGAGTTCGAAGCTCGAGTCCGCGGCTTATGCTGCTGTTAGACAGCTGAGAAGTGACAATACAGACGACATACCCGTGTTGATGAGCGGAGCAGGACATGATGCAATGGCCATGTCTCATCTTACTAAGGTGCTGCTTTCTGATTTATGTACTTATTTCAAATGTATGGTTGATTGCGTATTTTGTGGTTTGACGATTTTTGGTGATTGTTTGATAGGTTGCGATGTTATTTGTTCGTTGCCGCGGCGGCGTTAGTCATTCCCCGGCGGAGCATGTATTGAATGGTGATGTTTGGGCTGCTGGTATGGCGGTTCTCGTATTTCTCGAGTCTTATGTAAATAAACAAATTATTCTTGTATTAGAATCCTTCAAATGTGATTAATTGTCGGTGGAAATGGAAATGGATAACGACAGTTAACTTCCAAAAATAAAAGTAAAAAATGACGTCGTTCATAATTTTATCGTAAATCATTAAATTTAGGTCCCCTCAAACTTTGGCCACTTGCTTCGAATTTTGTTTATTTTACACTCTGTCGACGAATAATACCAGAAGTTTCTCCCACAAACTGAAATCGACCGCAAAAAATATAACACTAAAACTACTTTTTGTATAGTTTCGACATCGACAAATATGATATTTGGAGGCATATATCATATACTTTTTTACGCCAAAATGCAAAAGTGAATACAAGGAAACGAAGCCCTCTTCAATATATAATACATAAATCAGCTTAAAATTGTTGAATCAACATAGTTGGTGTACAATATATATATATATATATGACTGCTGAGTTCCTATATAGTCATAAGACTATGTCAAGTCAAACTAGCAACTTCATAAGAGGACTGAGCTTACTTCAACGAAGGCAGCTGCGCCAACTGCTGTAGCTGGTGGACGACGTGGGACATCCTGGGGCGCATTGATGGTACGTGCTGCGTGCAAGAATATACGAGATCTACAACTTTCTGGATAGTTCCGGCTTCAGGAATTACGGAGGAAGAAGATGACGTTACTAAAGGATCTAATAGCTCCAGATAGCGATGAGATTGCACTAGCGGCGTAGCCCACTCAAATATGCTTTGCCAACCTACAGAATCAACAGCTTGTGCAGGTCGGCGTCCACTGATAATTTCGAGCAGCAGTACCCCAAAGCTGTATACATCGCTCTTTGTTGTCAGCTCATTTCTGTAGACAAACTCTGGAGCAAGGTATCCATGAGTGCCACCAGCCATGACTCTCCTCTCGTGCATCACCTCCCATGGAACAAACTTTGAGAGACCAACTCCCATAAGATGGGCACCGTAGTCTTCATCAAGAAGTACATTACTTGCACGGATATCCCGATGCACCACCTGTGGCTTCACCTTGTCATGGAGGAACCTATTGAGTAACAGATGGATGAGATAGATGTTGCAAAATATCCCAAAAGGATAGTTTCGGGTGTAAAAAGCCCAAGAGATCTACCTAATATGTAACACATATAAATGGTTCCAATTAAACCCATAACAAGCTAGCATGCAGTGATAACTTATGCTTTAGATTCTCTTCTCTTGAGGTTAACTATGATGATCTAGAAAAAGAGACCAAATCAAGCCCAATGTCTGAAACATGTCATCACACAAGAAGATTGTTCAGTGCCCAAAGAGAAAAATATACGGTGCCAAAATATTTACAGCATATGCATGTTGGAGGAAGTATTTTGAATAATAAGTGAGCATTAAGCAGATTTTAGGAACGTAAGGAGCATTGAAACTGTGAAAAGAAGTAAATTATAAAATGTAAAACAAAAAAAGAAAAGAGAAGAAAAAGAAAGAAAGAAAAGAAAAAAAGAAAGAAATGTTGAAAGTCATAAATTATTATATGAGTTCTCAAACACTTCTATCTGGAAGATAATGCTAAAAAAGGAAAAAGAAGATTAGCGTATATAGTGGTTAATAAATCATTGACTTAATAATAAATATAAGTGCAAATTACAAGAGGAACACAAGTTTTAACTTACGCTATTCCTTGAGCAAGACCCATTGCAACCTTCATTCGCATTGCCCAATCCAATGTCCTCCCACCTCTGGGAATATGGTGCAACCATCTATCTAAAGGTCCATTTGCAATGAACTCATACACAATATAACGATCACCATGGCCATAACAACATCCTTTAATAGCCACAAGGTTTGGATGATGCAGTCTAGCAACCCGTCCTATCTCAGAATAGAACTCCTTTTTCCTCTGAAAACTCGATCTTTTTAGCCTTTTCACTGCTACCCTTGCGCTATCAGGTAGAAGTCCACTATATGTTCCCCCTGTTTTTGCATCACCAAGTAGACGGTTCCCTTCACTGAAATTCTTTGTAATCGATTTGAGCTCCTCGCGTGTAAAAACTTTCCATGACGGCGGAACTAATGCCAATTCTGCCGGATTGGACAGTTTGCGAGATCTTTTGCGCCTTTTATTACGTCGATATAGAAGAAGCCATAATACAACAGCCAGAGTAGTGAAAAAGATCAGACCACTCACAACAGCAAGAATGATAAGATATTCCTTGTGGCAATGCATACCATGACATTTATTTTCTGTAATTGAACAATGGTTTCAAAAATTAGTTGTTTATACTTCTAGGAAATTTTCAAGAGAAATACTAAAACAGCTAGCTCAATGGACTGATAGATTCCAGAGACATAATCCAAATGATAAGATATTCCACGAGTTTATAGAATAATCACATACCCACATTGAGCATGCATATCGATGCATGCAATGTATCGCATCCTTGAGCCACAAGCAATGCACTTCCATTACTCATCATCATCGTGCACAGACCTGTCAAATTGCTTCTCAAGCAAGATCGATTGGTGCAACCTAATTGGGTTGGCGTGATAGATGTATTCCAGTATGATGTATTATCAGACCATTTCCAATCTCCACTGAGAAATCTCCCTCCAACCCAGCAACCATTAGAACTGCGATTACACAACTTCTGAAGCTCGTTTACTTCTTGCAATGACGAAGCAGCTGCTAGATGCCCACCATAAGATGTGCATTGTTTCTCGGATTCATCCCACGATTCATTGCTTGCATTGTATTTAACACACTTAGGCGTACTAAGGTTGATACTCCAACCAGACGGGCATGGCCCTGAAAAGCAGTCAGATAATATTTCTAAGGTGAAACAGGAGGTCGTTGTCAATAAAACCAACATTCTTCAAAAAATAATAAAAGACAAGTACAAATACATTGACTGATTGAGTAGCTTAGAATCAGGGGGTGGGCTAGAGAGGATAAAAAAGAAGAAGAAGAAATTCTGTAATATTTAAAATGCTACTTTTTTACCAAAATGCTAGCTAAAGTAGTACTACACGCGTATTCCGAAAAACGAAATGCTCAGCTTTTAAATTAGACAAGGAAACCAATACAAATAATCTTAAATAAAAATATCCGATCCCAGTAGGAAAAATCGACTAACCTCTGCTATCAATTTGATTTGAAGAAGGAGCTATAACGGTGGCATCAAGCGACTCGTTAGAACCCTACGAAAAGAAACATAAATATCAAATCGAGCATACAATCCATTACTCCACTAGAGCGTAACGAACTGAACAAACAAGCTCTTTAACCCGAAAGCGTAATTTATTTATTCATATTATTTTGCAAAATTACAAAACTCTGTAAGCTGACCGAGCTGGAAGCTCCTAGTGGAAGCAAGAGGCAATAAATCAGCAGTTTGAGAGCCTGAACATGGACTGCGAGTTTGAATTCCATCAAGCTTTCACTGTTTCAGGATAGACTCAACGGCAATCAAAAGCAAAATCCAACAAGTAAAAGTTCATGAACAAAATGCAAATATTTAAACCGACATAGAGGCTGCTGATTCGAGCTGCAACTCATGTCTAAGACTAAGAGTGAGTTGGTGCGTAGCAGAAGAAGAGGTGAGGAATGCAATTAGGGTTTCGACATTAAATGAATTGAAGATTGGGGAGTTGGAGTTGGTGACTTTTCTGACGAGTGCAGTTAATACCCCTCGTCCAAGTCCATGTCGGGAATTTCAATATATATTCCCTTAAATATTATCATGTGAAAAAGAATATGATATATCTGAATTTTTCGTCCGTCTAAATCGTCGTATCGTGGGGTGGTATCGATATCCATACCCGTACCCGGTCATTTTGGCCCGATTGGCTATTTCACATACGAGTATCGACAGTCACCGCAGCAAATAGTTTTAATTAATTTATTTTTCACTCGAGTTCATGTTATTATTAAAGCCCTAAAAAAAGTTGATATTTTATTAAAGAGTGATTGAAGTTTTGCTTTGTTTGGCGTTGTAATGTTTTGTTTAATCTTATCAAAACATAAAGTACACTCATTTTCATTTTTATTATTGCTATATATTTATTGATTACCTATAACAACATTTTAGATATTGACTCGAGTATTATATAGTTTTATTTCATTATGTTGCGTTATTAGTCATAATTTGTGATGTTGATTTAGTGTACGTACATACATATATTCGTTGAATGATAATGATGCTCGTTAAAGACACTTAAATCGTGCATTTCTCTATGTGTGTGTGTTGGTCTAGTGGTAGAGTGATTAATGTGTGAGGCCAAAGGTCTCGGGTTCGAGTCATCGTGACACGACTTTTAAAATTTCTACATTAAATTGACTAAAAAAAAATCGTACATTTCTTTCTCCCCACATCGAAAACATAATTTCATAATCATGGTCATCGTTAGCTTCCCTCCTCCAACCTTTCACTCAATCCTAAACGAATCGAATTAAATCAAAAAATTAAATTTAATTATATTGATTTGATTATAACTAAATTAAACATCGATAGTTTGGTATTCAATCGGTTTGGATTTTTTAAATCAAATTTACGCATTATATATATATACATATTATTATTTATATAATATTTTTATAGTTGTTGTTATTATTATTATTATTTATAATTTTCTAAAACTATTATAAATTTTTATTTCTGAGGGTGTTTATCATAGATAAATACCAACTTTTGATGCTACAATGGTTGGAAGCAAAAACCGAAAGCCAAAGACAACTTTCAAAGCGGGATGCCGGCTTCGCTGACAACACGGGGCCTTTTTATTATTTTATTTTCATTTCTGTTTCTTTGCAAAAAAAGTTATTGAAATTGTGTTTTTACAATTTTTCGATTTCCTATTTCTTAGACCACTACGATATCTTTTATTTAGCAAAAAATATGAAAAAACGGATTTTAAAACGAGCAATAGTTTAAAGACTTGAAGATTAATATATATATATATATATATATATATATATATATATATAGGACTGTTAAAGTGAAAACAATTTTATCATGAAAACGTGAGAAACAAAAAATGATGAATTTGTTGTGAAAATTGATGAATCTATCAGGAAAATTACTAAATAAAAAATATAGAATTTTCATCCCTCATGGGATTTAAATACGGATGAAAAATATAAAATTTTTGAATTCAGTAATTTTCTCAGTTGATGCATCAACTTTCATAACGAATTCATTTTGTTTTTAGCGATTTTTTGCGATTTTTATTTCTTAAATTAAAATTATTCTTATTTGAACCTAACTATATCCATAATAGTTGATTATAATTCGTTGCAAAAGTCCGTATGAGCCATTATTTCATATATGAAATATTGACGGATACCTTTAAAATAAAAACTTTACAGAGTTAAGAGGATTTGATGGCGCATATATGTGAATAATATATTGTCGATTATTAAATAATTAAGTAATATTATTAGTTTGAATTATTATGTATTTAAACTTTTAATTATGTAATTAATGTAATTTCAATCGAATTTGAGTAATGTAGCTCCAAATTTAGTTATTAAGTTTCAGCTTTTAATGATTATTTTATAATTATGAAAAATTAATTTTATTTTATTAAGTTGTTCGATTTTATAATTAAAAATATATAATTAATCATATATATAAAAATTGTATATTTTATTGAGACCCAACTGAAAGTTTGATGTGGAGTTTATTGTTATATAGAAAAGAAATAAAAATTGATAGGTTTTGAAAATGTGATGTGGTAATGTGTGACTCAACTGAAAGTTGGAAAGCTGGATTTATGGTTGTAGACACCATAAACCCTAACCATTGACACTCTCCCCTTTCTCAAGCTACGAATAGTAAATACTATTCTCTATCCCTTCTTTCTCTTTCTCATCGTTGGTGCATCTCTGTGGCTCGTTCTCTCTGGTGTTGAGTGTTGCCGCTGCCTAGGCCCCCACCATAGTCACCACCTTGCGCCTTCATTAGTTCGTCACACTCGCCCCTGCTGTCGCTCGGCTATCTTCCGCACGTTTCGCTGAATCGCTGATTATTGTGAGTAATTAGATGGTCTAGTCATGAGTGTTTTCTTTTCTTATAAATGCCATTCTTTTGTCACTTTAAGTGACCTTTATCAATCACAAGAATCTGAAGAATTACAGAATTATAATAAGACAATTGAAAGAAAATAAAAATGTTATTAATTCTCAAAGGTGAACTCTGAACATTTTACACGATAACCTCCTCCCCTCTGCAGGCGGTCCTTCTTATAGTTAGGATAATATCTCTAACTAACACCAGTAATTCTCAACTAATTAGTCCACGTGTCCTATTCCCATAGGATCGCAATTACACAGTTTTAGTTATTCTATCTACTGTATTATTCCTCCTCTGTATGCAGACTTCCACGTACTCGTACTTTCGTTATTTCTTCTTCTTGTTGTAACATCTTCCCAGTTGAGACTCACAAATTATTCATTGTTTGCCGAATATAATATGGATTTAGAGGCCTAGACTATATTGCTTAAATAATATGAATGTATAGTATAAATATATTGACATATTTGGTTCATATCTTTCTGTTTTACTGTTTTCGGTGAATTGATCTTACACTATTAAAACACGAAAATGAATCAAACTTAGAGAAAAATATGCAATCGATAAATTCACCAATGTTAACTGCAAAAGCATTTATTTTGCTGAATTCGAAACCAGAGATATCTGGTGTTGCTCTGCAAAAGCATTCACCAATCGAAAAATAGTGCCCAAATGGACATTGTGCTACCATGATATCTGGTGTTGCTCTGGAATCAGAGAGCTCAAATTTATTTAAGTTGTGTACTACCATCATATTTGGCTTTAAGATTTTTTGATTGTAATGAAATTAATTTTTGTACATGTTATAGGTTTAGAATAAAAAGTAATTTTTTTTGCTAAGTGTTCGATTTAATCGAAATATATTTTAGTTCGATTTGATTGTTTTTCCAAAAAATTGACTAATTATATTTAATTAATTTTTTGATCAAAATCAATTGAATAACTGAATATTCACACCGACTTTGTTTAACTCCCACTCATCTCCTGCCCCAGCGCAACCTTAGCACTTACATGACGCAACTGATGATTGTTTACAAAATAAATATTTTATTTATCTTGAGAAATAAAAGATAAAAGGAAAAAGGAAAAAGGAAAAGAACAATGAAAGATGATGGAAAATGTTGATATTAACCCTTTGAAAAAGAGGTATAGAAAGTAAATGTTTTAAGGATGTGATTACAAAATAATTGTATTATCGATAATGACTATTATAAATATGAAAACAATATTATAGAAAGCTCTTAGAAATCAAATTACATAACATAGAGCTCAATTTTTGAAGTGGGCAAGATCGATCATTTCCTAGTTGGACTTTTATCGCCCAACCTAAGCCCATTATAAAACGAAATATTACTTACGATAGTTGTTTATTCGAGAAATTCCATAAAACATATAAGTTTACTACACTCAATTTTTACATAATAATATTTTATTAATTTAATTTAATTAATAGAATATTACCATGTGATAAATTATATAATACACCTTGTTCGATCGAATTTACCCGGTCTACCCTACTCAGAAATAAGAGAACAAGAATAGAAAAAACATAAAATAGTATAGTATGTATTCTAAAAGCGCGAATATTACCACGGCAAGAAAACGTAGAGGAGACAACAATGGCTCAGTCTCGGTGCTTAAATTATCCGACAACTCTCACCGGAAAGCTCTCCCTCCGAGCCAACTCTACCTCCGTGTCCCCATACTCGCGTAGAACGGTCATCTCAAGCAAATATACTCGTAGGAAGTTTTGTTCAATGGTAATTTCTGCATCATCGTCGCCTTCTACAGTTTCCGGCGGACCCTCGAAATCGCCATTGCTGACGAACAGTGAGCGCAAGAATGAAGTGATAGATGCTATCAAAAGCTCTCTATCCGATTGTCTTTCTGAAATCGCCATTGCTGACCAACGGAAGCTTTACTATATGGGATTTGTCTAATTATGTTTGCTTTGTTTTCTATGTTTGTCACCCTCCAAATGTCGCGTCCATACATATTTCTTGCATGTTTTCTTTCCACCACGAGCAAATATGATATATTAAGTTTCTTTTTTTTTTAGGGATGTTTGCTTATTTGATGAAGTACACCTGCATTTCCTGGCAATCAGTTAAGTAGCTTAATGTTAGAGCATCTCCAACGGTGCCTCCCCATTTCTAAGTTTTTGCTGACATAATCTCCTGGACAATATAGTCTCCTCCGTCATAGTTATTAACGGAGAAGACTACCTTGTCCTGGTCACAACTGACAGGCAGAGTGCTTTTGACAGGGTTCTTGCTTCAATTCCCTTCAAGGGCCAGGTCCGTTTCATGTTTGAGTTGCTTCATCAGCCGCAACCTTGGATGAAATTGTTTTCTTGTGGTTTGATGTTGATGGTACAATCTTGCTTTTTAGGAGGTGCTGAATGAAACTAGTCTGTGGTGGTTTAATCAAACCGAGCACATTATTTCAAATGCCGTTGTGTCCTGTCCAGGTAGGAATGTAACAATTGCAAAGAAATGTTCTGTTTTCCCTGTTGAATTTGTTGGTTAGTATTTCTAACAGCTATAGCATTCTGCTTCATTCCATGTGACTATCTTCCACTGGCCTAAATCAGAAGTTATTTGGTCCAAATGCTGCTGTTGTTTCTAAGGCTTCTTCATCCATTGCCGTATTTCGTTGTTATTGGTTTTTTTGTAACTAAGATTCATGATATTCTCACATTCAGAGGTTATGTTACTGGAAGTGCTGATACATCATTTTGGACTGTCTACAAAAAGGGTGTCCGGAATTATTGTGGCAATGCACTTCCTGATGGTGAGGTCTGTAATTGTGTAACAAGGCTGAATCATGAATCTGTCTTCAACAGGGATGGTGAAAAACCTAAAGTTAACAGCAAATTTACTCATACCAACTACTAAAGCAGCAGATCATGATGTTCCTATAACACCAGATGAGGTTTGGGATTCTCACCTTCTTTAATCTTCAATGATTAAATTATTCCTCTTTTTCTGATTTGATACAATTAACTCATATAAATGGTAGATGCTTCAATTTATTTATCTCACTTATGTGAAGACTGCTTAGGCCCATCTTTTGTTTTTCATCCATTAAATATTTGATTTTTTTTCTTTCAAAAAAGCATTTTTCTGGTTATTGCTTGTGAAACTCTCAGTTAGACCTATTAGGCGGAAGAAACTTTCTGAAATAATTTACAAATTACAAGTTGACACCTTCTTTTGTAAGTCCAATTGTTATATCATTTAGATCAATTAGACTGCATATTATGTGGGGCGAGTTGATGTCTGAATCCGACTATATTGAAGCAAGTAAAGCAGCACTAAGCCTGTTTGAGTATGGATAGGTATATGAGTAACCTTTATTCATCTTCTCTTTGTATTTTGTGAACTCAACATACATCTTTAATAGTTGAGCCGCATCATGGAATTTTTGTCCAAATTAACCAGTATGGAGCTGCATTTGGTGTAACCATTCTTTCGCTTTTGTTACAATGGCATACATGTCACATCAAACTCATAAAAATATTGTTTGATCCATTCTAATTTCTGTTGTTTTGACACATCAGGCAAAGTCAAGCCACGCTTGTTACTCTTCTACCTTTTTCCAGGGCAATTAATATTCATTCAGTGCATGAATGTCATAACATTTGGTCTTGCTTCAGCCTTCTGCTAAGCCTTTTGTTTGCAATGAGCTGGTCTATTCCTTTTGTTAACTGTAGCTGTGATTTGCCTCTCCAATCTTAGTGGCCTGCAAATAGCATGTTATGCAGGGAAGTTTTTGATATTTACTTGTACTAATTCATCATATTGCATGGCAGCGCATTGCACGGGAGCATGGCCTGATTCTGGTGGATACTAAATATGAATTTGGTAAAGGATCTGATGGTGCAGTGCTCTTGATAGATGAGGTTATTTTCTTATGGAAGAACGAATACATGGATATAAAGCTCAACTAGATGGATTTATGATGATTTTTTCAAAATATTTTTTAATTTTCAACTCTTTTAGGTGCATACACGAGACTCAAGCAGATACTGGATTGCCGATTCTTATGAAGACCGCTTTCAGAATGGTCTCGAACCTGAAAATATTGACAAGGTTTGTGGTGGTTTCTTGACGAAATAATCCATCTACACCAACTAATCTCTATATCCCGTTTCATATGTACACTAAATGATTGGTAACTTGTAGGAATTTCTGAGGTTGTGGTTCAGAGATAATTGCAATCCTTGTGAAGACGAGGTAAGACCTAAGAAACCATCATGAGAATGGTTTCTTAGGTCTTACCTGATGCACCAGAAGAACTCATCTCTAAATTATCGTGGCGGTATGTTGAGTTTTGTGCAACATGTGGGTGATATATTTGTAGATGTCTGACAGTTTTAATCATTTCCTTACAGGTATATCATCTTATACGAGATGATCACAAAATCGACGTTTGACCTGCTCTCAACTAAGGTAGAAATATGGCGCCATTACATCTGCTTCCTAATAATAAGACAAGTAGTAAAACCTATATTTTTGTCTATGTGCAGGAACCTTGAATGTTTCTCTCGTCTCTTCCGTAGAAACCACCAGCATTTTGGTCCTCGCGTGCAGTTGTGAAACCGTCGGCCTTGGAGCTGAATTGTCTTGCTTATGAAATCGAGAAAGCTGTGTTCTGTATTTTGTAGTTAGAGTTTTCAAAAATTTCACTGGAATTAATATGCCTTTGCTATACTTATATTTATTCCTCTCTAATTCAAAATTCTGTTCGGGCCCATAATTTATTCTTAAATCCGATTATTGAGGTTACCTTTCATACTTTCACAAGTCGTAGTTGGTTTTATTCATTGTAGTTTAGTGAAATGTACATGCTTCAAAATAGAGATGTAAATTAATATATATCATTAGTAAATAATCTCTGTTTTTTTGAGAGAGATATGATTACTGATTAGTATATATAATCTTAATAATCAATGCTTCAATGAATACTTTGACCACAAACAAAAATTTAAACAACAAAGTGTATGTATATTTATTTTTTTGTAAAATCTGATAACAAATTAAAAAAAAATGATAAAGTAAAACAACCTAGAATTTGAATGACATAATATTTTCCTCCCCTCGAAAGGAGAGGGTTAATAATAATAATAATAATAATAATAATAAGAGGGGCGTTTTGAAGTAAAGGCGCTGCACACAATCGAGACGACGGCGGGTTAGATTGCGATTTCGGAGAGTCACCAACTCAATTTCGAAACCCTAACCCCTCGCGCTGCCCTAAAACAAATCAAATTACCAGCACAGATCTTCGGTCGCTGCTCAATTTACGGATTGAAAGAATGGGGAAGAAGAAGAAGAGAGGGGCGGTGGATAAGGTGTGGTGCTACTACTGCGACAGGGAGTTTGAAGACGAGAAGATATTGGTGCAGCACCAGAAGGCCAAGCACTTCAAGTGCCATGTTTGCCACAAGAAACTCTCCACCGCCGGCGGCATGGCCATCCACGTCCTCCAGGTTCACAAGGAACAAGTCACCAAGTCCGTATTTCTCTCCCTTTTTTTTCTTTCTCTTTCCCCTATATATCTTTGTTAAATTGTTCCGTGTTGTAGCTTATGCTTAATTATCCGGACTGTTTTGTATTATTTAGAAATTTTGAATTATCATTGTGGAGCTACATAGGCTTCAAGGTTCTTGTGTAAATTTTCCTTGTGTTGCTGTTGCTCTGGATTTATCTAAGCATTAAACAATTTTGCTGGTGGAAATTCTTTCTCATTAAATGTGGCATTGTTGTTCCAGAGTCCCAAATGCAAAACCTGGAAGAGAATCAACGGAGATAGAGATTTATGGAATGCAAGGAATTCCACCTGATGTTCTGGTTTCACATTATGGAGAGGAAGGTATTGTCAGCTATTTTTTCTCTGCCCTAAGATGTCTTTTTTGCAGTGCAGTGTTACTGCCACCTGAAGTCTTAATTAAATAGTATATCTTCCTTTTTCCTATTTTGGGATGGAGAATTGTCATTGCTAAGCTTAATTGCGAAACAATTCAAATACTTTTGAACTCAAGATAATTTGTCCTTGGCCTGCCTGTCAGTTCCCAGCTTGGTTTCATGTTGACATCACCTTTGGTATGGAGTCAGTGACCCGAACCTAATTTGTATCCAGTTTGTTCTTCTTAACCTGTCTGCTGTTTGAGTGGTGATAATGAATTTTCTGTGTCTTTTGGCCTATTGAATGCCGCCGTGTTGATATGTTCTTTTACTTATCAGATGAAGAGAACCCTTCAAAAACAGCTAAAGTTGATCTACCAACCTCCCAGATAGCCGGTGGTGTGATGTCGGGATCACTAGGGGTTGGATATCCTCACCAGCCAGGGTCAATGCCTATGCAGTAAGTTCCCATGCTACTTTATTAATTCTTGCTAATATTATGATATATAGCTGTATTATTTACTCAAAAATGAAAAGGGCTGGGACTTCCTTCTATATAATAATATGCTCTGATTGATTGATGTGAGATCTGATATCCTGGATGTCTGTTGAGTGGAGGATTGCTATCCTTTTTTTACGTGCTTGAGTTTTCTTACTCTATTAGAGTTGATGGCCTAAGTACTAAGACCTTTTTCATTTTGCACTTTCACATCCCATCCCCCTTCCCCTTCAAAAAGTGAATTTAATGGAATCGTGGCGATAATATTAGATTCATATATTGTTATGAAACTTCAGCAACAATCTTGCTATAGTTATAAAGTTAGTCTTTATAATGTATATACACTAAAGAGCTGATGATGCCACTTCATATTTGAGCAAGATGTATCTTGTCTGATTGACTTTTCTGTTAATCAGTTATAATCCCAGAATACCTGGCCCCCCTGGTGCTTGGCAAATTCCATCTCGTCCACAACCTTGGTATCCTCAGCACCCAAATGTTTCGGTTCCGCTCCCTGGGCAAGCAGGATTGCCTCAACAGCCTTTGTTTCCTATGCACAATATTCGGCCTCCTGTTCCATCTGCAGCCCCCCCTGGGCTTCAACCAACATTGCCAATCACTCCTCCTGGGATGCCTGCAACTTCACCTCCTGTTCCTGTTTCTCAACCTTTGTTTCCTGTTGTTCATAACAGTAATATTCCTCCTCTCAGTTCCCCATTTTCTGCTCCTATTCCTTCGATGAGCTTGCCTTTGAACTCATCTTCAGAAATTAAGAGTGCAGAACCTCTTGTTGGTGGCACTTTGGCAACCAATAATTACCGAACTTCTGGAACCCCAGGTTAGTTTCTACTGTCTCTAATTCCCAGTCTGTATTCACCCGCAAATGATTCGATATCTTGTTTTTTTCTCTGATTTGGACAATGATTTGCTGTTAATGTTATATGATAAATTACATTGTACTTGATTGGAAATTTTTTATCTTGCCATCTCAATGTTTTATGGAATGTAAACAAAAACTCCACTTTCCATTTGAAAAATGTTTAGGTAGCTTTCTTGTTTCTTATCCATTTTTGTGTAGTTAAAGTAGCTGTTATCACATGATAATGATCATATCCAGTTCCAAATATCCTTAATTATTTTTTATTCAAAAGTGGGAGACAATTAAGTAATATGGAAAATGTATGTTAGAAAGGTAGTAAAGCTGATTTTTGGAACTCTTGAGTTTGGATTAACTTTTGAGAAATATATCAAGTTTCTATCACATGCTATTCCTGGACTATAAAGTTTTGGAGAATCAGACAGTATTGTTTATCTATATTCTCATGTTTTCTTTTTTCACTACAGTCATACCTCCTGCAAATTTACATTTCTATGCATCTGGTCCAAATACTGGAGGTCCGTCTATAGGGCCACCTCCAGTAATTGCCAACAAAGCCCCCGCTACACAACCTGCAACTAATGAGGTTTACTTAGTTTGGGATGATGAGGCTATGTCTATGGTTAGTTATTTTTCCCCATTGTGAAATTTCTATGAATGATGTTCTCTTGTAGCTACCCATGTTTACTGAGGAGGTTTTGCATTTCTTATCAACTTTTCAGGAGGAAAGAAGATTGTCATTATTGAAGTATCAGGTGCATGATGAGAATAGCCAGGTAAGTCATTACAACCTATAAAATAATATCCTTCAGACTGGATATAGGTTGAGTTAGTCAAATATCCTGGTCGCTAGACTTTTACTGCTTGTGGTTTTCCAGTGCACGTATTTACTCTTTTTCACATAGATAAAAGGTATTTCTATATGACTACAATTATATATCCAAATATAGACACATAAAACGTCTTTGCAATATGGCCATGTATGTTGTTACTTTCCAACCCCATTCATATGATGGGCTGTTTTTTTTGTTCTTGGCCACTGAGCAAGCAATCGTGCCGATTTTGTGGTCAGCGAAGGTTCAAGTCAAGTAGGTACTTTTTTTTCTTTGCTAATAATTAGTAATTCCGACTAGCATGCTGCAATCTTTCGAGGATCTCCCTACTAGCTCCATGCAAGGTTAAGAACAGATTGTATGTACTTACTCTTTGGAAATTAATTTCAATTTTTGACTTATACCTATGGGTTGCCTGATAAGTGATAACAAAGTGTTGGGTATGGGTGGAACAACTATTACCCAACAGATTTTTGCCCATTCATGTCACCATACAATATATGTAGATCGAACGTGAATTCAATGGGCCAGGTCAGCTCCTTTTTGCAAAGTTTGTATATATTGACTACCAGCAAAGCTTTAATATATTGACTGATGATAATAAGTTTGGCTCCTTTTGGCTGGCCTAATACCAAGTTAATTGGATGTTTGTTTCAGATGAGTTCAATCGATGCAGCCATCGACAGAAGGATATCTGAGAGCAGGCTTGCTGGTCGGATGGCATTTTAGAGTATTGATGATGTCATTTTAACTGGGATCAACAGCAGGAGGAACATGTCTATATCGATCACAACACAACACCTGTTGTTTGAGCCTCTAACTGGTGCTGCTTGTTGCAATTCTTTCTATTTAAATGTTGTATCTTTTAGGATATAGGTTTCAGGATAGCCCCTACTATAATTAACAGATAATGGTCATTATTTTTTTTAATTTCTTTGTTGAGTTCTTATGACCTGGGTTGGTTTTTAGATTGTAGAAATTACGGACCAAGTCCCTTGGCCTTTTGAGGTTGATGCAGTTTGATATTATTTTTTTGACAAAGGGCAATCTGCCTCTGGCTGGTGACTTTTAGATAATGAATAAATTTGTTTTTTGTGATGGTAAAATAAGCTATTGGGGTGTATATGTGACAGCGCGATCTAGTTCATGCTCTGATGTGAAAAGTTCCAGTTTATTTACTGTCTCTTGATTACAATGAGTAATTTTGTTTTATTATTTCCAATGGAAATTAGTTTAACGGACTGATTGGAGAGATGGCGACCCTCTCATCTATTGGGAAGTAAAAATCCAATTTTGAATTTCAATTGGATGGTTGGAGAGAACAATTATGATTATCCCAGATGTTGAGTTGGTGAAGCAGCTTTTGTACTTTGGGTTATTTGAAAATCCCTAGCTCCAAAATTGATTTTGATTTTGATTTTATGAGTCGCATCCTCTCCTAGTATTTGCAATCCATGATTTAGGAGCAGTGGTGTTAGGTTGTTGATAATACATAAATGGAAGTGAAGGTTACGTGTATTTTACACTAGTGGTAGTATAAAGTATAATGATTTAGTTAAGTAGGTGGTAATGATCCGACCAGCAGGCAATGAAGAGAAGAGGAAGAGGGAGCAGAAGGCCGCCCATTTGCAAACAAGTCAAAGCAGACATTAAAAGCGGCAGCGGCAACAGCAACAGTGCGAAGTCTAGTAATACTAGGTTGTAGGCATGAAAAACAAAACTAAAAGAAAGGATGTCAGAATTGAGCGCCACTGTTACGGCAACTTTGCTTCATCACCTTCCTTGATGCAGTCCCATTTTTTCCAATTCTGGTGGCCAACGCTTTTTCCGTTTGGGGTATGTTTCTTCAACCAAAACCATACTTTTTCCATTTCTGGACACCAATCATATTTATGAGATTGACACCAACAACACACTGCCACTGTGCGAGGACAATAAGTCTGACTTAGATTTTGCACTTTTGCATAAACCACCAAAAGCCAATTGATTTACAGAAAGGGAATATAATTACTCACTCGAAGGAGAAACTTGTGTTGTCTAGGTTAGTAGCTACTAGCATAGCCTACCCTTCCTACTGCCATTTTTTCCTTTTCAAACTAAATAATTATCTACCACTTAGGATAATACAAGTTTTTATTTATAATGACTAGTATTAGTATATGCATGGCGTGCGTGATTTACGTACGTACCTTGATTTCATCAAGATTCAAGATAGGTTGCTGCTCTCAACAACATATATCTATGATTATGAATAGTTTTGTTTTGTAATGGAGTATTTTTTTCCTTTTCACTCTGTGTGAAGAATGCATTCATAACTTTCTGTGTTGGTTGTCAGAGGTCTGCTGCACGTCCTTCCTTCCTCGGCATTGACAAGAAAACACTGAAATGATAGATGCATCCATCAGGAATGACTTTCAGTGCCTTTACTTTTTTTCCCCTTCACCCATGCGAATTAATCATATTTTTATTTTTTGTAAATTATTCGTAAAACAATACATGCCACTTGCTATATATGTAAGCAACTCAAAACCTGCAAAATCATACCACAATTCCATAATTCACAGCTCTGAATCTACGAAAGAGTGTCTTTTTCTTTCATTTTCGCTAAGCTAGCAAGTTGCAGTTGCGTTTGCCCAAACAAACCTCAAACCCTGTCCTTACACAACAAACATCCTTAAATTTGTAACCCCCAAAATAAATGGAGCCTTTCCACACTCCCATAACCATACCTATTCCCTACGCATTCGCCTCCATTAATCCCACCTCAACAATCTGCAACACAATTAATCCATGGATGGACTGCAGAATCTGGAGCAGACTGCCTCAGAGGCTGATGGATCGCATAGTGGCTTGTCTGCCGCCGCCGGCGTTCTTCAGAGCTCGCGCCGTGTGCAAGCGGTGGTACGGCCTCATATTCTCGACGTCTTTCATGGAGGTGTACCTGCAGGTCTCTCCCTGCCGCCATTGGTTCCTCTTCTTCAAGCAGCAAGGCCTCAAGAACTGCATCTACAGAAACAACGCCAACAACAGCCGACCCAACTACGAGGGCTACCTCTTGGACCCAGAAAACCTAAAATGGTACCGTTTAGGTATCCCTTTGATCCCTCCCGGATTGTCGCCGGTGTCTTCCTCCGGCGGACTCATCTGCTTCGTGTCGGAGGAAGCCGGCTCCAAGAGCATTCTGCTGTGCAACCCGGTGATGGGGTCGTTGATTCAGCTGCCCTCCACGTTGAGGCCCAGGCTTTGCCCTTCCATCGGCTTGACCATCACCAACTCCTCCATTGACTTGATCTTCGCTGGGGACGACCTCATATCGCCCTACGCCGTCAAGAATCTGACCTCGGAGAGCTTCCACATTGACGGCGGCGGGTTCTACTCCATATGGGGCACCACGGCGTCGCTGCCGCGGCTCTGCAGCCCCGAGTCGGGGCGGATGGTCCACGTGGAGGGGCGCTTCTACTGCATGAACTACAGCCCTTTCAGCGTGCTCGCGTACGACCTCACCGTGAATCAGTGGACCAAGATTCAGGCCCCCATGCGCAGATTCCTGCGCTCTCCGAGTTTGGTGGAGAGCCGGGGAAAGCTGATATTGGTGGCGGCGGTGGAGAAGAGCAAGCTCAACGTGCCCAAGAGCTTGAGGCTGTGGACTTTGCAGGAATGCGGGACTCTGTGGGTGGAGATTGAGAGAATGCCGCAGCAGCTGTACAATCAGTTCGCCGAGATTGAGTGGGGCCGCGGCTTTAACTCGGTTGCACACGGCGACTACGTCGTCATACTCATCAAGGGTTCCGACAGAGCGCTGCTTTTCGATTTCTCTGGGAAGCGGTGGTCGTGGATTTCGCCCTGTCCTTACACGACAGGTGCCGGTGGTGAGGAGTTGCATGGCTTCGCGTACGAGCCCAGACTGGCTGTACCGATTACTGCTCTTCTCGAACAGCTTACGCTTCCGTTTAACTCCTTTGCCACCTAGCTAGGTTTTAATTATTTTATGTGTTTGTTTTCCAAGAAACTGCCTAAGCAGTCTTGGGGTGTTGCTAATTAGTAATCTGCTCTTGTTTAATTGTAATAGCTTCTTAAGATCAGTATTATTGCCTACCTAATTAACTACTCCCTTAAACCACAGTAAAGAAGGTTAATTAGTTAGTTATAGATTGATGATTCGTGACAAGAAAGTGAATTTGGACAAAATGAACCACCAATGACCAAATTTACATGTTTTTCTCGTATACATCAACCCTTAAAAGTGATCTGGGGAAGCGCCAAAAATAAAAGTAAAAATAAAACAGAATGCTTTGATGGTGCTATGCTGATCGAGGACTCAAAAGGAGTGTGATGATGCAACTGATATGAAACCCTTCTTCGTTCACTGCAATCTCCCACTTAGCTACCTCTTCAGAATGTGAGTTTTTCAAAAGGTGTATAAGGTAATTTCACCCCCTTCCTGTACGTGCACCACGTGCATTATTCTCAAAATTAATCCACCTGCTGCTGCACTCATTTAACTCTAACCATGAGGATGAGATGGACGTTCCTCTTGAATATGGCTCGGAGCTCTTCGTTAGCTTCCATACCTATTCTCCTGCGCAGTAGAAATATTCAAGGATTATAGATTGGGATGTCACCAGTTAACCAAACAAAGTGCAGACATGTAACAGAGTGCTGTATATAGACTACAAGCAGTAAAATGGAAGACACAGCACGGTATTACAAGCTTAAACCTGTATATAATGCTAAGTAAACAGCCTAGGCAGAACCATATAGCTATTATCACTGGTAGTCTGAAAATTGTTGCGGCGTTATATATAAGAAAAGCACAAATATAAACAGGTAACTCTAAACTTGCTTGCTTTCACAGAGACTCAGCAGATGGATGACATTTTAGATACAGGATAAAGTAAGATGCATCAGCATACTGACCCTATTTTGGAGCCCTTCTGCCCCACTAAAATTTTGCGTTGGCTGATCTTGGGAGTGATGAAATGTTGCTCGATTCGGATAGAGCCATCTCTTAACTCCTTCCAGCTCATCAAGCGATGTTCAATGCCATATGGGACTTCCTATACCAAGAAAGAGTAATTAGCTAAATACATTCATTTGCAGTTATATTCCTCCTAATAATGATTGAACAGCAGAGCGAATTTACCTGATGCACATGATCTAACAATTTTTCTCTCACAACTTCCAATGATATGTTCTTCATTAATTCTTCATTCATGGTAAATGGATCTTCATCCCATGGTCTTTGTACTGCCTGAGGTTAAAGAAACTTAGAAGAAAGCCTCTAAAGCTTTCCAGGTCTGTTTACTCCATAAGTGATAGGTGGTGTATGTTGAATGCCCTCACATTCAAAACAATGAAATTATTCCATTATGAGAAATAGATGAGACAGACACAAGACAAGACCACATTTTCTTTCAAGTTACAAAAACTTCTCCACAAATTTATTGTAATGGACAAACAGAAATTGGTATGCTTTTGAAAAATATTCAAATGGTATCCCAAGAAAGAGAATTAAATTAAAAATAACTTGAAGGCAGAAGCAGCTTTTTGCTGATGAATAATGGTGACTCATACTCAATTATTAGAGTAACTTCCCGTTAGCTGCTATTAACAATCTTCATAGTCAAATTTTGGAAATGGCTTGAGGGAAGCTTAGCTAGTAGCCAGTATCATCCATCTATAGATAATAACACAGACATCAAAATAACATTCCAAAAGATGACCTTCTGAGTAATAGGAGGGTGAGAACAAAACACACCTGCTCCATTAAGTACTTTGTAAGATCTTTTACCCCAGCACCCTTCACTCCCGATGTCATGAAATGCCTATTAAATAGTTAAAACTGGTATCAGGAACCATTGCAGAATGGTCAAAATATACACAGGAAAAGTATAATGTACCTTTCATATCCCGACAGGTCACTGAATTCCTCTACAACCGTTAGCAAATCTTTCTTCTTTTCAACCAAGTCAACCTTATTCATACATAATATGCGTTTCTGATTTGGGATACTAATCGACCCCATTCTTTCAATCAACCTCACTACCCGTGAATCAGGCCTAGATCAATGAAAAGTTGAGATAGAATCACTAAAATGTAACTTCTATCCAGATGTGTGATGTTGCTAAAAAATATGACTGTGAAACTGAGAAGAAAAATACAGCTGGACAACAACATATATGCAGAACGAATTATGTACCCGCATGTCATTTGACCTCTAGCTTCTAGATTAAAAATAAATACATTGGTATTTAGAAGTATCTGAAAATTAATAAAGCTTTTAAAAGAGGATATCGATGAAGAAAGACACAGAGGGCCTGCTTAGATTGTGAGTTAGGGAAGTTAATCAGATCAAACACAATGAAGGAGTAAGAGTTAACTAGGGAAAAGAAAACCGGACCTGGTAATATGCCTGTGAACATCAAAAACAACTATCAGGACGTTGTATAAACTAATGGAACCCCAGGCACTTTCATTACGAACTTTGATATCATTGTAAGGAAATCCGCTTTTCTTTAACATAAGTCCTGGTGTATCAAAGAAACACTGCATGGGCATCAGAATTAGTCAGAGATCTTTGATTAAATGAAGAGATGCATAACTTTTTAAACAGTATAGTGACTCCATATGTTCTTTGTATTTTATTTTATTTAAAAAAAAGACAAAGTAAGAAAAAAAGAGGGACAAGGACATTGGACATCACAGACAAAACAGCTCCTGATGCAACCACAACCACAAGAACCACTCCCAATCAGAGCCAGGGTAACAGAGCTCCCATGGCAGAATGCTAATGTCAACACTACCTCTCAATCCCAGCAGCAGGTGCATTGCACTTTTACCGCTGACTTCGTGGAAAACTTAATTCTCTATGACTTTCCTATCTAGTGAAGAAAGAAAATACGGCTTGCAACATGTTACTATGACAGTATGACTGCACAAGTAATTGGCTGAAACAACCAATACTCCCAGTCAGGGTATCAATACTCAAGACGTTTCACTTTCACCAGAAAAATGAAACAGATCATAAAAACTCCCAAGCAAAAAAAGAATGGCAATTTTGTGTGAAGTTGACAATACTATAATTATTTACATCCCCTTCAGTTTGCTTCTAAATTTCAAATCTATTGAAAGAAAAAGATAGCAGCATACATCACACAACAAATATTGCAGCATATGTTGTGATAGGGCTTTACACATTCTAGGTGAAAATCTAAATTAAAGCTAACTTACATCAGTGAGAAATTGATTTTTAAAAATCTACTAAAATGAAGCATCAAAGTACATTGTAAAGAAATATGTCTATATCCACTCAGTCACAAATAACTGGAAGCGAAAAGGAGTCAAGTAATAGAAAACTTACAATTTGCGTATCTCCTTTCGTAAAGACTCCCAAAACCTCGTGAGCGGTGGTATGTACCTTCCGTGAAACGGCTGAAACTTTAGTTCCCACCTTAACCAAACAAGGGGGGGCAGAACAAATAAAAATGGTGGCAAGATCAGCATATTTAAATATGAAAAGGATGGAAGGGGAAAAAAAGTGCAAATACCATGTAATTAGTGAGAGCAGATTTTCCAGCATTCGGAGCTCCAATGATACCGACAGCTAACGATTTCTGCCCCTCCTCCGTCACCTCTCTCTCCTCCTCATCCTCAGTCTCCCCTTCATCCAACGCCGTCTCCAGCAGCTCATTGGCCAGTCTCCCTGCATTTTTTTTCTTCTCCTCTTCTCTTCGCAAGATTCTCAAATGCGAAATATTTTCCCCAAATACTTGGCTTTTCACTCTGTCCCTGTACTTCTCGTCCCACGTTGAATCCTGATTACTGCTACCCCCGCTACTGGGGTTGAGATTTAAATCATTGAAATGTGAACTATCGAACACAGCATCTTGGGAGGATAAATCGTCGGGGTTCGACGGCGAAAGGTCGTCGTGCTGCGGCTGCGCAGAGTATAAACGGCGAAGATAGGCAGAATCTTTGAAGGGTTTTTGCGTGTTGGAAGATATAGCAGTGGCGATTGGCCTGAATCGTCTCAGCGCCCTTACTGCTTTCATTTCAAGCTCTGCTTAATGGCGATGACAAATATCTATAAACCCCTATTCAGTGAATGCATAAATCTGCATTCACTGATAAATATTGGTGTGCATAAACTGCAAGGAGAAGAAGAAAGAGCGAATGATTTTGCAAGAATTTGTGCAGCTGCACAGAGAGTGAGGGTTTTGCGAGGGTTTAGTAGTGGTGAATGGTGATTTGGGGGGGGAGAAGAAAACGTCGGGGCTCCTTATATCTTTTTTATGTCATTATTATTTCATTTATAATATACTAACGTGTAAACCATTGAATTTCGACGGACAAATATTTTATAATCATTGTAAATTAAATAATTTTTATATCGGAGTAATATGTTTAAATTTGTTTAAAGATTGTTAAAAATATATATGATATTATTTATATCTTAAATTGGTAGAGTCTTTTGAAAAGTTTAAAATAATATTAGTTAAATTAAATTAAATTTCTCAATAAAAAATATAACTATATAGTTGTTCAGCTAATTAATTAGTTGGTCAAATTAAATTAATGATGAAAAATAATTATTAATTATGGGATAAAAAAAATACTCACAACTATTTATTTAAGACTTATTCAAGGTGGAGTTTGATTAAAAAACAATGTGAGAAGGAG
The DNA here is from genome assembly GCA_036937905.1 of Salvia rosmarinus. Classification (NCBI taxonomy): domain Eukaryota; kingdom Viridiplantae; phylum Streptophyta; class Magnoliopsida; order Lamiales; family Lamiaceae; genus Salvia; species Salvia rosmarinus. The sequence continues at coordinate 87,802,326 of CM072818.1, forward strand.
ATTCTCTCAATAAAAAAAATTGAAAGCTATGTAGGGGAGATAATCATTAAATCTTTAATCCTATTATATATTGATTAAATTGGTTAAATTAAAAATATAATTAGTCAAATAAATTTCTCAATAAAAAATATAACTATTAAATTGATCAACGAATTAATTAGTTGGCCAAATTAAATTAATGGTGTAAAATAATTATTAATTATGAGATGAAAAATACACACAACTACTTATATAGGTCTTATTCAAATTGAAGTTTGATGAGAAAATAATGTGGGATATGAGATGTAAGAAAAATAAAAATAAAAATAAAGAAGATTTGAGAAAAATATGAATAAATGAATTATATAATGCCATGTAGGAGATATAATCACTAAATCTTCACTAAATCTTTAATTTCATTATATATTGATGGATAGTGATAAATTTACATAATATGTATGCACATAACGAGATATTTTTAATCATTTTGCATTGATTCTGAAATTATATTAATTTATTTATTTAATTTAATTTGTATTTTACCTTTTAACCTTTGCAAAAGTTAAGGACAGATATATTCAAAATACGGAAAGATTATTGATTACCCTTTCATAACTTTTATATAGTGTAATCTCTTGGATGATGCCGAAATTAATGCGTCAGTTACAAAATATATGTATTCATCTTTCTTTCTTATCTTTGAACTGGAATGATACAACTGTTTCATCAAAATAATATTATAAGTGATGGTCATGTCATTAGACTTAAATTAAACAAGAACGAAAAAGAAGACGTTAAAACCGATTTGACAATATATATATATATATATATATATATATATATATATATATATAGGGAGGGTTAACGTGATAACCATTTTATTATGAGAACGTAGAACCAAAAATGATGAATTCACGGTGAAAGTTGATGAATCATTGGGAAAATTATCGAATCCAAAAAATAGAATTTTCGCCTCATGGGATTCGAACCGGGTGAAAAATTCAATTTTGAATTCATTAACTTTCTCAACGGATTCATTAACTTTCATAACTAATTCATTTGGTTCTTAGTTTTAGGATAAGAATGGTTCTTATTTGAACTAAATATATATATATATATATATATATATATATAGTGTAATTATTTGTTTCTGTTAACTCTTTTATGAGGCTAGACATAAAAAATGAACCATTTTTAACTATAATTATTCGATTCAATGACAAAAGAGTATCATATTTATAATTATTTGATTTAATAAATTAAAGGAATGCAATCTCTTTAATTTAATCATGGCGCCAAAATTACAAGTTCATATAATCTTTTAGTAAAGACAAAAACTTGGGTGTGTTCCGTCTCACCGTGAGCTCACCATTTTTTTTGTTAAAATAATTATATATTAATTATGGTGAGTAAGGATAATTAGATTTTATTAATTTATAATAAATTTTATTAATTTTTCATTTATTAATTCAACATTAGAATTTATTAATTCATAATAAAGGTTTATTAATTCATAATTAAAGTTTATTAAAATTAGGGATTATTATTCAAACATAGGGTTTATTAATTCATAATTAGGATTTATTAATTTATAATTAGGGTTTATTAATTCACAATTATGACTTATTAATTCAAAATTAGGGCTTATTATTCAAATTAGGGTTTATTAATTTTATTAGGGTTTGTTAATTCTAAATTAGGATTTATTATTCAAAATTAGGGTTTATTAATTCTAACTAAATTTTATTAATTCATGATTAGAGTTTATTAATCTAAAATTATTATTTATTAATTTATAATTAAGATTTATTAAATTAATTAATTATAATTATAATTAATTTAATAATAATTAAATAAGCGTGCGGCGCACACAGGAGACCACCCCTTTAGGAAATATGTTAATCATAACAATCTTAAAAGATATTGTGTATAAAAGAAATATTATAATATAAAATAAAAATAAATAAATAAATTCAAAATTCTTAAAAATATTTTAAAAAGTAAACAAATAAAATAAATCATGTATAAAATAAATAATACAATATGATAAGGAAAGAAAATATTTCGAACTTCGACTATAAAAAAATACAAGTAGCGAATACTTTAATAAATAGGAAAAAAAAACAATAAAGAACAAGAGTTTGAGTCAATGGGATTCGAACCTAAAACCTGATATTTGAAACCCTAATCATTTACCACATTATCCAACAATGGAAACCACATTAATGTGTTTTGTTCTTAAATGAATATTCAATTGATCAACAAAGTTAATTATAAACATAATGATATTATTAAATAATCAATGAAAATAAGTACAAACTTAACAAGTTTATAAATTTAAATATTCGAACATGAAGATGATTATAATGAAAACATGATGAAGTTTCATCAATATGGTCATTGTGTTTATTTTTTATTTTTTTTATTCAACTATTATTATTATTTTGAGGGTTTTAAAGATTTAGGGTCTACGGGTTTGAGGGTTTGAGGGTTTAGCGTATAGGAGTTTAGGATTCAAAGGTTTAAGGGTTTAGGGTTGTCCATGTATGATGCATTCGAACGATAATAGTGGTTTCTTTAAAAAAAATATTTTAGTTTCAAAATTTCTAATTTCTTCAAACCTTTTTAATGAATCATTAATTAATAATTTGAACTATGATCAAGACAATTCGGATAACTATTGGATAAAATAATTGAACAATGTGGTTCACGTGTGACGCTATTGTTACAAGTATATTTGTTCATTTCAATTTTCTAATTTTTAGCAATCAATTTGATTAATATCTTATAAATTTTATAATACAATATACTTTTATGAAATAATCGAAAATGTGGTCAACGTGTGATGCTATTATCACAATTATAGTTTTTTCTATCATTTTTTTTTTTTAGTATCAATTTCACTAATATCTTATTATTTACTCACTATAGTGTACGATAGTATAAAATAATCAAATAATGTTGTGATTGTGTGACACTATTCTCACTATTATAGTGATTCATTACATAATATTTAGTTTTAATTTAGAATAATTGTTATCAGTTTATGATTTGATAGTTAAGGATCGCCTCTTGCTAGGTGCAAGGAGTCAGATGCCCCTTGTCGAATATCATGTGCCTAACACATGATATTAGACACGACACCCCTTATTGGGTGTCATACGCCTGACATATATATATTTGCTATGTCTTAAAATTATATTGATTTTTAGTTTAATAAAAAAATGAAAGAGAAATATACAACAACATTTTGATTACAAAAGAAAATTAAAGAAACTTTTTAAAATTTATTTTTAATTCAATTTCAAATTTTAAATGATCATGACTTTTATATTTTAAATTCATTTTATAAATTATAATTCAATTAGAAATTTTATCATAATCTTTAGGGCAATTATCAAATTAAATCCTAAACTATTTGACTTGTCCCAAAAAAATGTCCCGAACTTTCAATGATATCAATAAAATACCCAAACTAATCATATTATACCAAAAATATCTTTCATAATGTTTTTAGTTAACATAATACTGACTATAATTTTCACATGACGAAAATGAGTCATTAAATACTTTCTTTACCAATAAAAATGATGTTAATTAAATAATTTCATTAGTCTAAATTACTAATCTCATCTTTAATAAAAATTTCAAGAAAGATTATCAATTGTACTTGTAGACTTATGAGAGACTGTAATGGTTATTCGGAAAGCTTTGAATAAATAAGCAAAAATCATTCAAGTTCTACATCATCAAAATAGATATAGCTAGAAAATAAATATACCATTGAGTTAGATAAACTCAAACATGTTGATGTTTACTGTTTTCCCATCAATTACGTCATCTGATGGTCATCAAGTAATAACTAAAATAAAATAAACACCAAATATGTTTGTTTTTACAAAAAATGATGACTAAACTACATCAGTAAGTTGTAGAGTTCCAACTTGTTTTGAATTTGTATCGTGTATAAACCGTGACCTCATTCCACTTGGTGTTGTAAAACTAACAAATTGTGGCCTCATTCTATTAACTAGAAATGTTAGGAAATATATTTTTGCTACAATGTCAATCATTTAGGTATTTTATTGATATTATTGAAAGTTCGGGACATTTTTGGACAAGTTAAATAGTTTAAGATTTAATCCAATAATTGCCCTAATCTTTAATATAAGATGGATATTACATATTTATTATAAATCAAATTGTCCAATTATTAGAAATAAAGAGAGAGAAGAAGAAAAATAAAGAAACAATTGAAAAAATAATGCGAAGACTGGTAGTAATATATCAGAAGGTCCAAAATGGCCGGCTTGTGATTAAAGGGGTGGTAAAGAATTAATCAAATCAACGAAAAATTGATGCATATTTGTTGATGATAGTGGTGTCTATTTTTAAGGAAGAAAAACTACTATTTATTTTCGAAATTACTATTTAGGAGGGGTATATTAGGACATGCGATAAAATAATTGATTATTGAACCGATTTAAAAAAATCAATATGGTCCGATTCTAATTTTAAGGTTACTATGTATATACATAATATGTAAAATTATCTTTACCCTATATTGATTATCTTCATGAGTGTTTTGAAAAAAGAAGAAGAGAACAATGTCATATTAATACTCAATTATCTCAATGGTTAGTTCAATTCGAATAACGTCTTTCTTGAAATTTGTCACTCGAATATGGATGGTTTGGGTTTTTATTATTTATCCTAGTTTTACTTAAAATTTCCACTGTGTGTGTGAAATCAATTTATAATACGATTACATATTCCTAGCCCCTCATTCATCCACAATCCTACATGGATTTTTAAGAATTTTTTGTTCTTATTTTTCTAAATTCTACAAAATATGCATTGATACATATATCCTCTCATAAGATTGTTAATAAATTCAAAAGTCAAATCCACAAAATTATGTTTATTAAATTTTCGTTTCAAAATGAGCAATGCACAAATCACGTTTCAAATGAGAAATGCACAAATCATGCATATTCCTTTATAATCATTAATCAATCAAATAATTAATTAGTATTTATATAAAATGTATGTCATGTGGGAGCAAATCAACAAAGGAACACGTCAATTAGTCCATCTTCATTTATATGAAATGCATGTAAATATAGAAGTTGATAGATTAGATCTCATAAGATTGTTAATAAATTCCAAAAGTCAAATCCACAAAATTATGTTTATTAAATTTTCGTTTCAAAATGAGCAATGCACAAATCACGTTTCAAATGAGAAATGCACAAATCATGCATATTCCTTTATAATCATTAATCAATCAAATAATTAATTAGTATTTATATAAAATGCATGTCATGTGGGAGCAAATCAACAAAGGAACACGTCAATTAGTCCATCTTCATTTATATGAAATGCATGTAAATATAGAAGTTGATAAATTAGATTAAATTAATATAAACTAATATAATTAATTTAAATTATGTTGCAAATTATAAATTGTTTGTAGTTATAAATAGAGGGGTAGTATACTTCCAACCTCACTTACTCACACCAAATACTATGGCATAAATTATGTTAAAATGAATTTTACTTAGTTCTATTTTTTTCTTTTAGTAATCTGAAAAAAATCTCTCACTGTTATTTATTTTTTGTCTTGAATATCAAATCGAAAGAAATTTTCAGTATGTCTCCAACATCGTCTTCTATCAAAAATATTGGTCGTTTCAAATCAACTTGGATGCTACAATTGATTTTTTTGTGTTTGCTTACAAAGTCCTAACATATTATAATTATCTCAATTGTGACATTTTTTGTAGTTATATTATAGTTTTTGATTGAGTGTTAACATTTTAGATATTGTATGTTACGTTTCTCTATATCAATTTTAATGTAAATTATAACCATGTATTTATTTGTTAAATAATAATAATAATTTTGATATTTTGTATTTAATTTATAAAATGATGGTTGTTGGTCACGATAACTACTAAAAAGCTCCAATGAAGATGAATATTTCACGAGGAATGTACATCTTCATGTTCTTCATGTTAGGTGTTATCTCAAGAAATTTTGGATTATAAATATACATATTTGAGAATGTATAAATATTGATCATCATATTTACATCAAAGTTTAAATTGTTGTTATTCAGTTTCATTTTTACCGGTTGTCTATTTCATCCTCAATTACTTATATTTTTATTAACTAATTATGTTAACTCAAAAATTGACCATTACAAATGGAATACCAAATAAGACAAAGAATTCCAACATAATATGTTCCATATTATGATCGAAAATTCCGTTCTTCTATATAGACCTCATGTTGATTAATGTTACAATTTTATATTTAAAATTTTTATTTTATTTTTTTCGATTGAATTCTGTTTGATTTTTTTTTCAAGTTGACATTTTCTGCAAGGAAATATTTAATTAATTAAATTTTGAAAATTGGACATCATAATTTACATCTAGAATTATGTGAATAAATTGCAAGTAATTGAATAAATGATAATATGTTAAATGATTCACTTTGATTTCCTTTTCAGATATATGTACATACTATATACCTATACCTATACCTATACCTATACCTATACCTATATATATATCGTACAATTAAATAGTATTGCATGTAATTATTATATGCGGAAGTAATTATAATCACAAAGATTAAGTTGAATGCAATTAGTTTGATGGTTTATACAATACAATTAATATATATATATATATATAGTTAATATTTGTATTATCATTAATTATTTTAACGACGGTAAATTGGTTTCATTGTAAATTTGACGTTGTATCTAAAGCTTGATTTAATTTTGCCAAATTAATAGCTTTTTTATATAACTATTAATTAGGAAAAATATTTTATATCTATATATGACATTTTTAATTTGACTATTTAGCGGGAATTACTATATAGAGGAAGTGGTACGGAAACGAATGGTAAAATTATTTTTAATCGGGTTTGGGGCATGTAAATCAGTAGATTCAGTACATGTATATAAATTCTAAATAAACTTAGTAGACTTTATAGTTTCAAATTTGTACTTCGAATTTAATTTATAATTTTTTTGTTATATATACTAATTATCAATATTTACTTTATAATATTAGTTTTTAGTAAGATATATAATTATTGTAACAATTTATATTTACACATAATCAATGAAAAATTAAAATACGAGGATCGAGACATCATCAATTGAAATCTTAAATAAAACGAAACTTGTATCATCTCTACCAAAAATTCACATTTAATTAATGGAGTGACTGAGATTGATATCATTCGAATTGAACCATCAATTTAATTTGATCATATAAATAGTTTATTCACCTTAATTTAACCAAATTAATAGTTTCTTTAACTTAATTTAGCCAAATTAATAGTTATTATCTACAACTATTTAATAAAAAAATTTAATCTGGGTTTGAATGTTAACATATGTTCTTATGTGGAGTTTGCTCAATTTTAAATCTTTTTTATTTATAATATTTATTATGAATGTTTGTAATTCGAATAATTAACGGGTGTTACTATATGGGTCTGGACGGGAACAAATAATAAAAAATAATTTTTAATTGAATTTGGGTCATGTATTATAAATTTCAAAGGGATCTTAACATTGTTTGACATGCCTATGTGAAATTTTCTTGATTTTTTAATCTTTTGTTTATATTATTATTTTTAATATTTATTCTATAATATTCAGGTCTATATTGAGACAGATAACCAATTATATAACAATTTACATTTATAAATATAAACGTGTTTGTATATTTAGCGAGTATTATTATTATAAGAACCATTAATCTACATAACTATGTGAAATTTTCTCTAACTTTTAATCTTTCGTTATTTATACTATTTATTATTAATGTTTACATTGTAATATTCTATTTTTATTGGAATACAAAATCAATGACTGTAATAAATTTTATTTATCAATTAAAATAGATTTGGATATTAGTTGAGTTTGGGACGAGTACGTATACATACATTCTAAATCGCTCGGGTGGCTAAACTCTAGCCTCATAATTTCAATTCATCTTCGTGCTTCGCCCAATCAACGACTCCAAATGGTTGAACTCTGGCCTCATTTCGTGCTTCGTCGCGATCAACAAACGAGGGCGAATGAACTCTAGCTAAGTATTAAGTTATTTTTTACATTCCTCCTTATAAATTACAACGTATAATAATTGACCATTGAAACTAAATGAAATAAAATTTATATATCATATTCAAAAGCATCACTTTGATATAAAGACAGTTTGCTTTAGGGACGGAGTTAGGATTTTAAGAATAGATAAATCTTTTTTTTGGAAATAATATACGATCCATTTGTTATAATGCGATTTATTATTAATGTTTACTATAAAATATTTGAGTTTTATTGAAACCGATAATCAATTGTTGTAACAATTTTTTTTGATTATTTAAATATTTTATAAATTTAAACGAGTTTGAATAATTAGCGAGAATTACTACACGGGTTTGGGATACGAATGGGTGGGAAAATAATTTTTTAATTGGATTTTGGACATGTACTATTATATAGATCCTAGAGGTTATGATGCCTAAATGACTCTTTTTTTTAATCTTTTGATAGTTTTACTATTTATTATTAATGTTTACTTTGTAATATTTGATTTTTTATTTAAAAGTATCAAACATTGTTGGACCAACTTATATTTATAGATTTAGAGGGTTCAAATAATTAACATGTATTACTGTATGAATTCGTGACGAGAGTGAGTAATAAATCACTTTTTAATCGATATTAGGATGAGTACGATGGTTCTGATAGTTGAACCCTAACCTTATTGTTTTGATTCATACTCAGATGGTTGAACCATAGCCAAATATTAAATTATTTTTTTGAATTTCTAC